>CM040242.1:74410668-74717114 GCA_022545495.1 Chrysanthemum lavandulifolium | reverse complement strand
GGCACTTTCGCACCAACACCTCCTTTATTTTCCTCCTTACTCCCCTTATTCTTCACTATAACAACAACAATAACAATAAATTCAACAGTTATAACAGAATTAACCGTTTTTTTAACAGAATTAATTAATCAATCAATACCTTGTGATAACCACTGTTCACGGCGAACATCAAGTTTACTCTGCTTCAATTTAGCACTTCTATTAACCTATATAAAAAAATTAATTAAATTAAATTAATTAATTAATTGATAATTAAATAAAATTTAACCAAAATGTACCCGTTTTTTCTTGTTAACATCCTTCGAATTCAAGATCACGCCATTAGAAACCGAAACACAATCCATGGCTACAAAATCCCCAAAAAAAGCCCTAGAAAAAATGATTTTCGAAATTAAGCGACGAAATTGGGAATTGAAAAGGTGGATCGTGAATTGGAGATGTGAATTTGAAGAATATGGTGTTGATTTTGAGATTTGATATGTGAATTGATTGAATTGAAATTTTGGTTTTGGTGTTTGATATGATAACGGAATTTGTTTTTGATGGTGGTGGTGAAAATGTAAGTGTTGTTTTGGTGGTGTTTATATAAGTGGTTTTGACCTTGGGTTAAAAATTCAAGAGTGGTTTTTTTGTCTTTTGGCACCCTTGGCCTCCACGTTTTTCACCTCGATTTTACATTCTTACAAATATGAAGAAATAAAATAAAAACTAATAAAAGAAAATTAAAAAAAAAAAAATATTATATTGCAAAATACTTAAGTTTAATATAAGGATAAATTTTATATATTCTTTCTTTCACGATTAATTTAAATACTAGCGAGTGCTGGCATGCGTTGCGTGGTACGTCTGCGAAATAAAAAATTGATTAACAATGTATTTTAGTTTATTATATTCTTTTTAACAATAAATTCTGGATATCAATTTCAGTATATCCGTGCCTGTTCGGGCTCGAACCCGTTAGCGCATGTCGCTTTCGAGCTCGAGCCGTTTGTCTCATGTTTTTGACCAGCTCAACATTTATTGATTCGCCTGTTTAATTTGAATATTTGTATAATGTGTTTTATTATTTGCGATGGTGAAATTTAATGCGTAAGTGCGTTTAATTTGGTTGTCTGATATCTTGATAATTTGTATTTCTTATGTAAGGGTGTTTAATAAGCTGTATTAATTGTATTTATTCGATGGGTTAAATAATTGACTACGTTAAATAAGAATAATGTGGTGTTTTGTTTATACTACTATCTTGTCTTATGCGTCCCGAAAATTATAATGCATTAAAATGTTAGACACTATTTTTCTTTTCTTGTAAGTAGTAAATTATAGTCATTAATAACGTTGACCACTTTAATAACATCGATGTTGTAAGTCTGAAAATTACATCATGCTTATTTTGTTGTACACTATGCTTATTTTGTTGTAAATCTGAAAATTGGTTGCATCTATTGTACATTGTGCTTAAATGGTTGTAATTTTTGGTGAAAGGGTGTTTTTAATAGCATTAATGTTTAATTTTGGTCTTAAAATGACACCACGCTTTATTTTGTTGTACAATATGCTTACTTTTTTGTAATTCTGAAAATTGGGTGCATTAAAGTGTTGTAAACCATGCTTAATTTCGTGTACGTCTTAAAATTAAGAGTGCAGTGCCTTCGTGCATTATAAGTAGTATAAATATATCTAAAATGTAAGTATTGAATACATAATGTACAATATTTTTAATACATGTTTGGGTATATATGAAAATTCCAATTAAAATTAGAGGAGATATGAAATTGTTCTTTAATATAAACCCAATTATTTTTATATACAAATGAATCGATTATTATCATTTATTATTGATAAGAAAAATCTTGCAAACGGTACATCGTTAAACGACAAAAAATACATCATTACTACTAGAATATTTGTATCTTTCAGTAGACGAGCACTTTGATATACTTTCGACGAACTTTTTTTTCAAGTTTTGTTTTAGTAATAAAATTTGAGTCAAGAAAAATCATGTGTGATTTGTATGCTAGGAATCACATGTGATTTCACAAATCACATGTGATTTAAAAATAACAAATCATATGTGATTTTTTCAAACGTAAATTTTCAACACTCGCGGAAAAGTCAAAAAATTGTCAAAGTATATAAGTAGGGGTGGAAGCGAGCCAGGCCGCTCGTGAAAAGCTCGGGATCGGATCGGTAAAAGCTCGAGCAGCCGAGCCTAAACGAGCTCGAGCCCGAGCTCGAGCCTAAGTTGGGCTCATTTAATAATCGAGCTCGAGCCGAGCTCTATACAAAGGCTCGTTTGGGCTCATGAGCCTAAACGAGCCCTAGAAATATATATTATATATATCTTTCTATTATACCGTGTTAACGAGCTCGAGCCTGTGTTAGCAGTCGAGCTTTGTGTTAACGAGCCGAGCTCGAGCTTGTGAAAATTTCACGAGTCGGGCTCGAGCTCAAATGTGAGGCTCGAAGCGAGCTCGAGCTCGAGCTCGAGCTTTTTATATATAAGCAGCCGAGCTCGAGCTCAAGCGAGCTCGAGCTCGGCTCGGCTCGTTCACCCCTATGTAAGTGTCCTACATAGAAGATGATTTAATTAAATGTCGTGATGGTATAATTAATTTCGCGTAAGAATTTACGATTTTTGATATATTTAATTTAAAGAAAATGAAAATGGGTTTTTTTTTGTTTGGATAAAAGAAAATGAATAACTATGATGGATTCATTAAGTCTATAAACAATATTGATAACTAAACACAGATTAAAAAAATCAAATCAACGAAGAAATACTGAGACAATGAACACTTGTTTATAGCGACATTTAGTCAGAAATATAGATTGAACTCATAAGTCATATTTTAGTCTCTTAAGAACCCTATGGCTAATCGCGATCAAAGGATCTAAGTAGATGCGTCGAAAAACTGTTGCATGTTCGAAGGCATAACTATTTGTGTAGATTTTTTTGTGAAATCAACGGAACGTAAGTGAATGCTAACCTGAGAGTTATATATAACATGACCATCATTAACAAAAATCATAACTCGTGTTCAATCATCTTCTTTTGTTATGGATGTCACTTAATAATGATGTCTATTTTGAGTTAGAAAATTTTCATATAAGAGTATTTCTTACTGACAAGTACTTGACACCTAGATTAAAGAAAGTTTAACAGAAGAAAGTGTTAGGATTTAGTAAATCCAGTTATTAAAGTGTCGGTCACCTCAAGTATATGTAATCGTTAGAATGCTCGTAGTCGTAGTTATTTAATGTTAAGTAGTATTTAGTTATGTAACACCGTGGAGGGCAGACGAGTCTTTACCAGCTGTATGCATGATCCATGGCCGTAGGTGGCGATTGTGTAAGACTATAAATACCCTCTACCTCCCAAGGTAGGGTTGTAACTCATAATAATACTTTCATTTCTCTCACTAAGTTTCCAAACCTCTAACTATTTCTCTCTCTAAAACCTTCAAGTGTCGCCTCTTATTGATCATGGTTTGATGTGTTTATGAAATCAAATATGTTACAAATGGTATCAAGAGCCATGGTTTGATCATCTCTTACATATTCTTGGATTTCTAGTGGTTTTATTGGTTTTGGGTTTGAAAAGTTGGGTGGTTTTGCATCATTGGACAATTTCTTGTGTTAAAGTTTGGATTTTGATAGTACTTTTGTGTTTAGGATCATTATAAGTGTTTAGGTTGTGATTTGGAAGGCTTGAATCACTTGTGGTTGGATTGTTTTGGATTAAAAGTGGCGTTTTGTTTATGTTCATTGAGCGATTTGTCTCGGTAAAGTGTTTCAAGTGAGCGATTTGTCCACTGTTTTGAAGCGATTTGTGTCGGTTTCAAATCACTTGTTTAGCGATTTGTCCGGATAGTGGGTGTACTTGTGCGAATTATTCGGATGGCGACTTGTCACTTTTCAAATGACTTGCTTATTTAAGCGAGTTGTGTATCTTCTGCGACTTGTGCTATTTAAGCGATTTGTCATTTAAAGCGACTTGCTTATTGAGCGAGTTGTAGCTTAAGCGATTTGTCTTGGTTAGCGATTTGCCTTGATCAGCGACTTGTTGTGATTTAAGCGATTTGGTAGTAGATCGACTTGTCACTTTGAGCGACTTGTTGTTGTGCGATTTGTCTTGTTGAGCGATTTGTCTCTTGTGACTTAGTGTTTTCTTCTTGATTACATCCTCGGTTTTCTCTTGATTGATAAAATCCGTGAAAGAATCTATTTCTGGTTTAATCATTGAGTTTTAAAATCCCGTGATATTTGTAACCATGTCTACCAACATACCTACAATCATCTCTTACATTCTTCGAGGACGTTCAAGCGGTGGATCGGATACTCGTCACCTATGCTTGACGGGCCGACTATGACTCATGGGCTCACGAATTAGGTTGTCTTTGTGCGGGAAAATAAAATTGAGTCAACATTCTCAGTAAATAGATGAAGGACCGTATCAAGTTGAGACAACCGAGACATACTCGATCGATCTGCTGCAGATGGGACAATGATCTTAGGACTTTGCCAGGACCTAAAATGTTTGATGGGCGGTGATAAGAGAAGAAGAGATCGATCACGACATCGAGCTTCTAACATCATACTTGAGGTTTACCTAAGGACATTTACAAGGCGATCAATCACAACACCTGAAGCTAAGGCAGTTTGGGACAATGTCAAGATGCTTCTCTCAGGGTATGAACTAACCAAGGAAGACAGTGAATCACCTTATTTTCACAATCATTCTTAACATCCTCAGCAGCTAACGCATCAGCAATCGCCTCCCAATCATCCAAACACCCATCATCGCCATCATCTTCCTCCGTCATATCTCGAATAAAACATCCACCGCTACTACTACTACTGCTCCTACTACTACTCCCGGCAAAATTAATAACCGAACGGTTACTCGCCAAACTACTACTCATGTTACTAGTCGGACTATTCGACGGCGAATCCCAATCACTCAACAACAACCCTCATTCTCCTCTCCAACACCATTAATCACCAATTTCGCAATCGCAACCCCTCGCTCCCCTTCGTTCCCCTCATGCATGTCCGAAACCGGCACTTTCGCACCAACAGCTCCTTTATTTTCCTCCTTACTCCCCTTATTCTTCACTATAACAACAACAATAACATTAAATTGAACAGTTATAACAGAATTAACCGTCTTTTTAACAGAATTAATTAATCAATCAATACCTTGTGATAGCCACTGTTCACGGCGAACATCAAGTTTACCACCTCAATTTAGCACTTCTATTAACCTATATAAAAAAATTAATTAAATTAAATTAAATTATTAATTAAATTATAAATTAATCAATTAAAATACAAAATGTACCCGTTTTTCTTGTTAACATCCTTGAATTCAAGATCACGCCATTAGAAACGAAACACAATCCATGGCTACAAAATCCCCAAAAAGCCCTAGAAAAATGATTTTGAAATGAAGCTACTGAAGTGGGAATTGAAAAGGTGGATCGTGAATTGGAGATGTAATTTGAAGAATATGGTGTTGATTTTGAGATTTGATATGTGAATTGATTGAATTGAAATTTTGGTTTTGGTGTTTGATATGATAACGGAAATTGTTTTGATGGTGGTGGTGAAAATGAAAGTGTTGTTTTGGTGGTGTTTATATAAGTGGTTTTGACCTTGGGTTAAAAATACAAGAGTGGTTTTGTCTTTTGGCACCCTTGGCCTCCACGTTTTTTACCTCGGTTTTACATTCTTACAAATATGAAGAAATAAAAAATAATAATAATAATAATAAAAATATTTTGAGTTTCTATAAAATGATATTTATAATAAAAAAAATAAATATAAAAATATTATATTGCAAAATAGTTAAGTTTAATATAAGGATTAATTTTATATATTCTTTCTTTCATGATTAATTTCATATTAGCGGGCACCGTCTTTAATGGTGGTGCCACGAAATAAAATTTCGATTAACAATGTATTTTAGTTTATTATGTTCTTTTAACAATAAATTTACGGATATCAAGAATTTCAGTATATCCGTGCAGATTCGAACTCGAACCCGATGGCTTCAGATCCGCTCGGGCTCGAGCCCGTTTAGTCTCGCCGTTTGGGCTCAAGCACATTTGCCCGTTGCGTTTGAATTTGAATATTTGTATAATGTGTTTTATTATTTGCGGTAGTAAATTTTAATCTGAAATTGCGTTTAATTTGGTTGTACAATATGCTTGATAATTTGTATTTCTTATGTAAGGGTGTTTTAATAAGCAGTATTAATTGTATTTATTGACTGTTAAATAATTGACTACATTAAATAGCAATAATGTGGTGTTTTGTTGTACACTATGCTTCTTGTCTTGTACGTCTGAAAATTATGTGCATTAAAATGTTGTACACTATGTTTCTTTTCTTGTAAGTAGTAGTCATTAATAGTATTGACCACTTTAATAACATCAATGTTGTAAGTCTCAAAATTACATCATGCTTATTTTGTTGTACACTATGCTTATTTTGTTGTAAATCGAGAATTGGTTGCATCTATTGTACATTGTGCTTAAATGTTGTAAGATATAACTTTTCACATACACATCAAACCATAACACAAAGTAGCATATAGATGGAATTCTAGAGAGAAAGTTAGAGGTTTAGGGAACTTAGTGAGAGAAAGTGAAAGATATTATTATGAGCTCCAACTCTACCTGGGAGGTAGAGAGTATTTATAGTCTTACATAAATCGCCACACTACGGGTCGTGGATCGTGCATACAGTGGGTAAAGACCCGTCTGTCCTCCACGGTGTTACTTAACTAAATACTACTTAACTTAAATGAACTACGACTACGAGCTTTTAACGATTACATATACTGAGGTGACCGACTCTTTAATACCGGAATTTCTAATTCCTAACAATCTCCCTAATGGAGGTCACCTCAATCATGTACCAAAATTACATTGAATACAAATAGATATTACATTAACAATTGATCTTGCATTCTTGATGTAGTCCTTTGCTCTTAAGCTCGTAGTCATTGATTCTTCACATTGCATGTTTGGTTATTCCAAGTGGAGGTCTTTACCGATCCACGTGATAATAATTTTGAGCCATCATTTGAGATCATCACTATCAAAATCTCTAATACATCCTTTGTGGTGTTGTGACTTTAGGACCGACATGCTCACATTCGGATCATGATATCTTCTCATCGAATAGCGGAAGCATTTGTTGAATCATGATATTGGCAGCAGAAAGTAAGCATGGAGTGAAAATATCGAGTCATTGATGCACTAATCATGATTTCTTTTGAGTTGAATGTGTTAAGTGAGCATGCGGCTATGGATTGACCGCTTCATTCTCGATCACCGCAAACGTAGGGCGTACCGCATACAACAAGCTAGCAATAAATCGCATTTAAAGTGTCTTTGATCACTTTCGTTGAATTGAGGTACACGCCCACGGTTCCCCGCTGATCAAGACAAGCATCGCCGTGATCGTATAATTCCAAGAATTTCCTTGATGTGGTTTCGCAATGCTCTAGTCGTTCTCAAACCGAACATCTCAAAGAAGACAACACGGAGTGAGTGAACCAAATAATTTTAAGTCCACCGATTGATGAAAAGAGATTTGAAAACAATCGAGTATTGCTCAATAGAAATTGTTTTTGCAATACAACAAGGTTTTAATGAAAATCAATTATCAATCATAAAACACCTTTTGGTTTGAAAAATGAGTACACGGTCGATGTGCTAAAGAAAAGAGTTTTAAGCACAAAGACCGTTTTTCAAAGGTATCCGTCAATCCATAACTCGAACCGTGATTGATTCAAGAAATTGAATCGCCCATTGTTTCGCTCGCTTGTCACATGGTTGATCCATATAATGAATCTCACATGCCACCTACCAGAGCTTGTTTGATGTTGGCTCCGTAAGGCTTTCCATCTTCATTGTGAGTGTAAACACATCACTCGATGTTCCGCAATACCACAAGGATAATGCGAGGACTCAAGATATAATCTCTTTCCACATTGTGTGAAACAGAGAGTCTTCATTGAAAGTGTCCTAATGAGATTTATTGATGATCTCGTGGCTCTAGACTCAATTTGTGCATATTTGGATCCCGTGTCGAGACTAGGGAGAGGGTCTCCTTCTTCAATATCAACAATCTCTAAGAGAAAGTCGATAGATAATGTCGGTTCCCGTGAGAATGAAACAAGCCCTTTAAGAGGAACTTGAGTGGTTTGGAAAGTTGAAGTGCAAGCAAGGCCACCGGGTCCATGACGCCTTGTCTTCAATACCGATGTTACCATCAAGAGTATATGAATTGAACCCGTTTCCTCTAAGGTTGAATAAATGGAGGGCTATTTGTTTTCACCCTTTCTCATTCAATTCTTTTAATTCTTCAACCACTTCAAGGCTTACCGAGACTTCATAACTAGAACCTTGTTGGGTTTATTCCAAGACTAGCTCGCCTTAGTCCGCACTCTTCCCTTATCTCATTTTTCTCCTTTTATCATCATACCTAAGGACTTCTACACTAACTAGTGGATTGTCCTCGGTAGATCCCTCCGGTTCTGGCGGATCATGGGAACCAATACCTAACCTTATCATCCTTATATCACCGCACATAAAGTAAAGTTGGTCGGTCTATTTGGTATTGTTCATCCGCCATTGGATCCAATTGAAAACCATTTGAAAATCAATTCGATACTTGTGATATATTATCAAAGCATTTTGTACCGAATTGTTTTTGATATTTTAGAACGAGAACTCCCCTCAACATGTGCATCAAGTATTTGAAAATGTTTTGCACACGGAGGCAAGAGAAAGAATTAACTTCTTTGATTACCATTTTCTAAAGATATCAACATCACTTCCTCAACAAGTCAAGTAGATATAGCATTTCGGAAGGATGAGGTTTCCATAATTCGCCCCTCAATATGTGCCTCGAGGTTAGAAAAGAGTTTTGCACATACTAGAGGAACCCGCACATTGGGATAAATGATCACGCTTCAAATCATAGGTTTAAGATAGGTGCTCCCCTCAACATGTGCATTGAAAAATTGAAATCGTTTGTCACATGTGAGAAGGATAAAAGATGTACATCCTTATAAAACCATTTACCGAATTATCGCTTTAAATCCAACATTCTCCCCGATCACAATTATCAAATCATTTGAGATTTGTGATCTCTTATAGATTTAAATTGATTTTGAAAGCTTTTAAGGAGAAATGTGACTTGATTATGAAAGCTTTAATCGATAATGATCGGATTTTAAGACTTTAAACCCATTGATAAAACATGCATGTACATCTTTTGAAAACAATTTAATGCTAAATAACTTTTAATTTAATTGAAATCATTCTCCCTCAATCAATGACATAGGTTGTTGATCGAGAGATAGGAATTTTGACAAATAAGTCCCGATGATTATCAAAATAGAGATCGAGTTATTTTTCAAAGCATTTAGTTTTCAGCAGATAAATGTTTATAGAATCGAGCATGGAATTTTGAAAACATGATAAAACATGGCTCGTTTTTTCTTTTAAAACCGGTTATTGCCTCAAGATGACAATAAACCATTTTCTTTCTCCCAAAATATATTTTTTATTTTTTTTTTTTTTTTTTTTTTTTTAAAATCGACCAACATCTAAAGTCCCGTGTCATTCTTTGAATGACAACATCAAGACCGTAGATATTATCGAATCGAGAGAAACATGACAAAATGACAATATTTTTTTTTTGAAGATTTTTCGAATTTTTCAAATTTTTATGGATTTTGAAAGTTTTATAATTTTCTATTTGATTTTTGAAGGTTTTATAATTTTGTATTTTGTTTTTCGAATAGATATATACAAGAGATAGATGAAGATAGACCTTTACTCCTCGCCTTCCTCCTCAAGACGTTTGAGAGTTTTCGTTGAAGGCTTTTCAAACCAAGGCGTGGAAGAATAAACTCAAAACGTTCTCTTGGAAGAGCTTTGGTGAAGATGTCCGCTAACCGATATTCGCACCTCACAAAATATAGTTCCACCACACCTTTTTCCACTTGTTCCCCGATGAAATGATGTCGAATGTCGATATGCTTTGCTCTTGAGTGTTGAACGTTGTTGCATGAGAGAGCAATAGCACTTTTATTATCACAAGAGAGAGGGATTTTGTTGAATTCAAAGCCATAGTCGATAATCGAGATCTCATCCATAAGATTTGAGCACAACAAGATGACATGGCTATGTATTCACCTCCAGAGGAAATAGAAGTACTCATTTGCTTTTTGAAGACCACTCACAAGCTTATCACCCAAAACCGAGCACCTCCGGATGTACTTCGACGCAGTATCTTGACAACTCGCATGATCAAGATCTCGTGATAGGCCGTTAGTGACATACCGGTGTCCTTCGGTACCATAGTCCCATATTGATGGTTCCTTGAGATACCGAAGACCCGCTTAATCGCTTCAAGGTGCTTTTAGTAGGCTTAGCTCGGTATCTAGCACACATGCAAACAAATGAACAAGATGTCCGGTTCATCGGCAAGTGAGATACATCGTGGATCCAATCATACTACGATATTTTGTTTGGTCAATCATGATCCCCGAGTGGTCCTCATCTAGTTTGGTTCGGTCAATCATGGGGTGTCAACAGGTCACTTGAATCAAATCCAAATTTCTTTAAAATCTCTCTGCATATTTAGATTGATTTATGAAAATGCCTCCGGACTTTGTGAAATTTGTAATCCCAAGAAAATGACATTTGTCCCATCATTGACATTTGAAACTTTGAACTCATTTCATTAGAAAACGATCACATTCCATTGGGTCACGAGGCAAAAATAATATCATCAACATAAATTTGAACATGAGTTAAATGTTTGCTCGACTTCCGGTGAACAATGTAGGATCAATCGCCTTTGTCAATCCGTTGATAGAAGAAACTTTGACAAAGGTATCATACCATGCCCTGGAGCTTGCTTTAAACCGTAAAGAGCCTTCTTCAAACGATAAACGTGAGTAGGATGCTCTTGATTCACAAATCCTTCAGTTGGTCGACGAGACGACTTCTTTAAGATCTCCGCTCGTAAATGCCGCCTTTACATCCATTTGATACACCACCATGTTCTTACTTGCAAGATTCGCCGAAGATTCGATTGCCTCGATTCGAGCCATCGAGCAAAAGATTCTTCAAAGTCTATACCTCCTCTTGACGATATCCTTTAGCAACCAATCGAGCCTTGTTTTTCAACACATCACCATGCTCATCAAGTTTTACTTTGAAGATCCATTTGAGAGCTATAATCATAGCACGCCTCGAGTGTACTAACTCCCATACATCAAGTCGATCAAACTCATGAATTTCATCTTGCATGGCATTGAACCATTGCCTTCATTCATGGCGGTTTTAACATCTTTTGGTTCGATCTTAGATAGTACGGAGTTGAAGAAACACCATAAGGCATCGGTCATGAGTTGTTTCCGTGTTGATACAGACGAGAGGGATTTCCAATGATGTTGTCTAAGGGTGATCGTGAGTCCATTTTCTTAGGTGTTCATGTGGTCGTTGTTGAGGAACCGAGGTAGTCGAGTCGATGTCTCCTCAAGAAGATGGTTCGATGATGATTCGTGAGTAGCAAATATGTTTTCAAATGGAGCATCTTCAGAGTAGCAAAGGGATTAACTTCATCATTGATGCCAAGCATTTCCATGATGTACATTTGAAGAATGATGATTTGTTGATGAGATCAAGGATCGCAGCAGTGCTTCTTGGCTTAAAGATATTGAGATCAAGGATTGACTTCATTCATCGGAATATGAGCAACCTCTGTTGTAGGGATCAAGACCTCATTAGTAATTGAATCATACAGTTCATCAAACATAGGATCAAACAATTTCTTTACATCATCTTCGATGGAGGTACATATGGAGTTTCATGAGAGGAGTTTGGAACAAGGGATGAACCAATGGGACTGCTTTTGAAGTGCGGGTCCCGAATGGAGTGTCCAGAGCCATTTGACCGGTCACCATCAAACGAACGTGAATTGTTTCCATGATATTTCGGGTTCTTTTGTTGTAGATTCGTATCCCTTTTGTTTGATGCATATCCTACAAATACTCCAATGTCGCCTTTGGCCCTAAGTTTGCCTAAGTCTTGACCTCATTAGTTGGATAGCACAATGCACCAAACACACGAAGGAAAGATAGATTAGGTTTTCGTTGTGGACAAGTTCATATGGAGTTTTTCCATGAATGGTGTGAATCGTGGAACGATTTTTGTGTAGCATGCAAAGGGCAATTGCTTCACCCGAGAAACATTGGAACCTTTGAGTAGATCAAGATTGTTCTAGCAGCTTCAACAAGGGTACGATTTTGCCTTTCAACTACACCGCTCGCTGAGGGGTTCGTGGAACACTTCTTTGATGGTCGATTCCAACGCTTTCATAGAATTCACTAAGTTGTTTGTTGACAAACCCGCCCATTGTCTGCTCGATAATTCGACAGCTTTGTTAAGTCTAACTCGCACTGCTTGATGAGTTTGATGATGATATCGAGTTTCATCCTTTGTCCTTAAGAACTTGACCTGTGAATCTAGAGTAATCATCAACCACAACTAACACATATTTCTTCCCAAAGATATTCTCGCACCTCATTGGTCCACATAAATCCATATGAATCATATGAAGAACTTCGTGATGAGTTAGTAGGTTTGGGTTTATGGGCATACTTGCTTTTTCCCAATTGACATGTCGAACAAAGATGATCCTTTTCATACTTTAGTCTAGGTAAACCTACAACTAAGTCCTTTCTCGAAAGATCGTTGATGGTGCCAAGTTCAAGTGATTGAGACGACGATGCCATAACCATGACTTTGTTTTGAAGCCTTAGATAACAAGCGATTGGAGAGGCCCTCATCATGTCATCGATAGAGATGGTGTAAAGGTTTGAGCCACGAGTTCCTTTCAACAGCTCCTTACCATTAAGATCTCTAACGAAGGTGTATGTTTTCTCAAGGCTACTTCTAGATCGAGTCACGTAATTGACCAACAGAGAATGATTATGACCTAAACCTTCCACATAATACACTCTAGAGATGACACTATCACCAACAACATAATCTCCATAACCCATAATAGCACCGAAATGATCATTACCAAATCTATCAGCCCCGATGAATTTGCTCACGAAGTTCATGAGTCGCGACCGTCTCCAAATATATGCTTGAACAAACTGAGTCCGTGTACCACGTAACGATTTGAACGATCCGCAGCTGAACATGCATAAGAATGGATAATCGATAATTGGGATCCCCATGCAAGAATGGGTTCCATTTGGTTAGTTACAATGGTTGGACCACCCACATCGTAAATAGACGATTCATATCGTAAAGTGAGGTAATGGATTCATTGTGAATAGATGCAATACTAGAGTCTCAGATAGCTCTGCTTACAGCAGTGACCACTTCTTAAGGGAATAGTTCTACCAACCGGCATCCATTTTCTAGTGGGCATTATCTCGATTAGTCTTATGACCAATGTGTATCCAATAAAAGCCTATTCTCACGAATGTTCTTCCCTGGTTTCCATTGTTTTCTAACTTTCATTCGCTTTTGCCTTTTAGCCCTTTTAGCATGAATATTAGCATTAACAATATTAATCGGACAATTAGCATCATTAGGCGTAACATTAACATCACATTCATGATTAGAAATGTAATTCAAGCAATCATCAAGACAAGGTTTGCAAATAGTATCGTAATTCAATTAATTACAAGACGCCTATGGCTAATACTAGAATCAACACGATTCGCTTTATTCGATTCAAACTTAAAGTTCCTAGATTGTTCTTCACTTTTCCAAAGGCACATTCTTAGCTTCATGAGGTCCTATCATTCCTTGTATTGTCTTGAGACTTTGACCGCTCCCTTTAATGTCACCGACACTCTCTGTAGAGGAATGGGAACATTAGTTTGTTTTACTACTCTTTGCATCACCGCTTAGATGTGCCGATCCGAACTACATGCAGTGCACTAAGGTTCACTTTCTTAACACTAGAGGTACCGAGACTAGTACTCCTAGAAGGCACATTTGAGTTCACTTTCCTAGCATTGATGATCTAGAATCGAACTACTCAATGGTACACTACTCCTCACATTCAAGCCATTGGGAATCGAGTGCATGTCATGTTTGGCCTTAGGCATTGAGCATGGAATCAAAGGGTTAACTCTCTCACCTAATGTCTTTGGGCATATTGTGATCAAACATTCTAAGATTTCTTGAGATCGTTTGGCATATAAGCATGCATGTCCAATTGCATTATCATGAGGTTTTTCTAGCTTATCCTCTTCAACAATCTCACGCAGGCATTCTAAGCAATCCTTAAGGGATGAGAAATATGTTTGAATGGCAAGTTTGTTGTTCCTTAGATGAGGGGGAACATATGTCACAGATAAAGCATATTTATTACAAGAGTGATCCTTTGATACTACATTCACCCCATTGGTCATTGGCATTTTCCCTTTTACCTGACTCTTCAGATTCTCAATTTCTTTTTGCAATGAAGCTATTTGTTCGTTGTTTTGTTACGAGTGACTTTAATTGATTCAAATAACTCATTGAAATGACGCTTAACCTTTTCATTTTCTTCTAGAAAACTTTCGCTTTCCTTTGTAAAGCATTTACTAGGTTTTGAAGATGAAACGCTTGAGAATTTCGAGAATCTAAAGGAGGAGGCATTTGGGAGCCCGCCATATTGTTCGCTTGACCCTTTAATTGAGAGATTTGGGCTTTCAACTTTCGATCGTGTTGCACCGAGCTTGAATCGCTCATCACGCTTGTTAATTTGAAAACCGCATCAAACTCGAGCATCCAAGATGTCTTGATATTTGAAGTTTTGACATTTTCTTTGAGATGTTGATATTTTAGTTGTAAATTAAAATACTCAACTTCTAGTTTAGAAAATGTTTAACCAAAGTGTCGTGATCATCCAGCTCAATTTTCTCGCTTAGTTTAGAATTAGTTTTTCAAGCTCAATGACACGATCATGGGAGACTTTCAGGCCATGATAATTCATGAAATTTTGAAGCATTAATAGAGCAATTTGAAGCGTTGAAAACACATCTTGAGCAACACATTCAAGAATAAGATTCTCATTTAATGTATGCAAGTTCTTTCTCTCAATCTCATTATATTTCAAAGGCACGCCATAGTCACTAACTTCAACAACCATTGCATCAAATTCCTTTTCCATTCCCTTAATATCGCTTTTATTCCCTTTTAAGACTCTCAAAGTGATCTTTCGAAGTTTAAAGAAAGGCATGACCTCGCTTAAATAACATTCTTTCATTTGTTCAAAACCCTTTCTCCTTCGCTATACCAATGGGTGTGATCCTTTTCTTGCAAGTTTTCTCAAAATCAACAAATAGTTGAAATATAACGATTGGCTAATTAGTGTCTTGCTTTTAGTGGCAATTTTCCTAGGTACAAGATGCATTGGTGTATTAGGGGATACACAATGCTTCTAGGCATTTTCCAAAGGGTAGGGTTTGTTTCAACAATATTTTCCGCTTCGCTTATCTAAATCCATTTTCCGTAAGACTTGTTCGGAGTCAACAAAGTCTCGAGGCTTAAACTTGTTCAAGGAAACCAGCTTTTCCTTTTGTAATCATGAGGAGTGATAATTATTTTTTCTCTTTGCATTTAGGGTCATCTAGTTTTTGTTCATCCTTTCCCTAGTGACTTCATCCGATTTCTTATCTTCCTCAAGGCACTCAACGCAACTAGGTTTCTCGCTTAGGCTTAAGGATTTCATTACCATCATAAATCACCTTATGAGCATTTCTAGCCTTTTAATTACCTCGATTCGGTTCCTCAACAAGGGAATGCTATGTTTATCGCTTAAGACTCGATGTTTGGTGACCATGTGAGCAATCGAATGGTGTTTCCTTGTATGTACAACTTGTTCTCAAGTTTGTTTTTCAAAGTTTTCAGATTAGAAAATCTCTCAAGAGTTTTGATTCCTTTGCATTAAATTCTTGCTTAAGCATTTTCACATTTTCTTGAAGTTCTTGTTTTGTTTAATGTTTTAGAAAGTTTTTCTTGCAAGGAATTTAATTCTTGTTTCAATACTTCTTCTCTAAACTTACTTTTTCTAATTATCGTACTCACTTGGTTATCCATTTCCGCTCACGAGTGGTCACCAAACTTAGCACGTTGTTCATAAATAGCAACACGCTCTTTATAGGCATTTAGTTCGTAAATTACGGACTCATCAGAGCACATGCGTGTATTCATCAAAGACATAGTCATTGTTGATCGCAGAAGATGCATCACTTGGTACAACTTCACTTTCACTTTGTTTCACGATTGATCGTATGGGACAACATTGTTATTACCCATATTTTCAACATTTGATTCAAAAGTTTCATTGATTGTACTTTGTCATGCATCCGCTGCACATCAAGATCATCGATAGTTTTAATACCTCCGAGATGAGTTTGTCCTTGGATGGGCCACTTGTGGTGAAGAAGAGATCTGGGAGAGACCATTGGAGAGATGCTAGCCATAAAGATTGTGTGTGCAGAGGTCCATCATCTACATCGTAGTCGATGCATCACAACACGACTTGAAAGGCGCTCGATGATTGTGACCTATCTCCGAATAGGTCGCTCATCCACATCTCGCATCATAGGTCTTGGCATTACCCTCAAGAAGAAACAAAGAATTCCTCTTCATCCAACGCAACACCATTGTCCCGAGCTTGTGCCAAGAACATCTTATCTCTCAAGTAATCGCGATTTCGTGGACGCTTTGAGATGTGCGCCTTGCAATGTGTCCTCACCACCACGCTTATAGCATTTGATCGGCTTAGCTTGACCTTGGTTACCATTCCTTCCTCGATTCTCGATTGCCCACATAGCCTCTACCAAAGACCACCCCTTCCCCGATCATACTGCCTTTCCCGAATCGTTGCACCACGATCCTTCCATCTTTAACAAGAGCTTGATTGTGTGGGTTAGATGTCGCTCGAGGTTGTTGTTGGTTTGTGGGAGAGAATTCATGTTTTGGCTAATCGTAAGAGCTAGTTGATTAATGAAGCTTCCCACGTGTGCATCAAAGATCGCCTTGTTTGTACATAGGATCGTGAATGAGTTTGTGATTACCATTACCCAAGGGTATGACTTGTGAAGCTTTGGTTGTGATTCCGATGTTCGAGTAGAAGGCGCTTGAATCATTAGACGAGCTTGTCTCTCCCGGGTTAGTTTTGAACCGATTGAGAATCAATTTTTCAAACATAGCATGTCTCTCATTCTCAAGGAGGAAGGCATAGAGTTGCTCATAGTTTGTGTTCTTCAATCCTTTAGTAAGCTTCACAATGTAACAAACTTGTGCCATTCGGGATTCATGTTGTTCACAAATTTTGAATTCAATCGAATGTTAGGCATAGTCATTCGATGTTCCTCATGTCATTAACTAACTTATGAAATCTCACATAGTACTCATAGACATTCTCATCCGGTTTCATCTTGAAGTGCTCAAATTGGCCATAGAGTTGTGATTCTCTGCCTTCCATGGTTAATTTCAACCCGAGAGAAGCATCTTTACATTATCCCAAACCGCCTTTGCATCGTTGTTATGATTGATCACCTTGTAGATGTCTTTAGGAAGACCTTGAAGAACAATGTTTCAAGCCCCGATATCTCGTGATCGAATCTCTTTTCTCCTTATCATCAAGCTCATCATACATCTTAGGTCCGTCCATTCCGTAAACAGAGTACCATCTTCATTAGTATCAAGTATGTCTCTAGTCGCCTCAACACGATATGGTCCTTCATCAATGGATTTGAGAATGTTGACACCATTTTCCTTTCCAAGGCAATACAACTGATTCGCTGAGCCCAAGAATCGTAGTCGGCCTCTGCAAGCATGGGTGGACGAGTATCCGAGCCACCGCTTGTACATCCTCCGCAATGCTGGAGATGACAAGAGGGACGTTGGTAGACATGTTAATGATTATACGGATTTTATAACTCTATGATTAAACCGGAAATAGATTCTTTCACGGATTTTACTAAATCAAGAGAAAACCGTAAACAATCACTCAAGTCGCTAGATGATAATGCACTAAGTCGCTAGAGACAAATGCACTAAGTCGCTACCAATTAATTCGCTAGAAAGCCAAGTCGCTAGAAACCCAAGTCGCTAATGTAAAAGCAAGTCGCTAAGTAGTAACTCGCTACACACCAAGTCGCTAACCAAATTTTGGCAAGAATTGCCACACAAGTCGCTAGAGACACAAGTCGCTAAAGAGCAACTCACATCGACCAAGTCGCTACCATTAAGTCGCTACCCGTAGTGGAGAGTCCACTACTTGTACTTTAACTCGCTAGATCTAACTCGCTAGATTTAACATCGTAACTCGCTACAATTTTGTGAAGCAAGTCGCTACGAAGAAAAATTATCCGTGAACTAAGTCGCTAGCATGAAAACCATATAAACATCACTTTTCAATCCAAAACAACCCAACCAAGATGATTCAAGCTACCAAATGAAAACCTAAACACTTGTGATGATTCTAAACATAAAAGTACCAACAAAATTCAAACTTTAACACAAGAAATCAACCAAATGATGCAAAACCACTAAACTTTTTCAAACTCAAAACCACCTAAAACCACTATAAATCCAAAGATGTGCAAGATATGATCTAACCATGGCTCTTGATACCAATTGTAAGATATAACTTTTCACATACACATCAAACCATAACACAAAGTAGCATATAGATGGAATTCTAGAGAGAAAGTTAGAGGTTTAGGAACTTAGTGAGAGAAAGTGAAAGATATTATTATGAGCTCCAACTCTACCTTGGGAGGTAGAGAGTATTTATAGTCTTACATAAATCGCCACACTTCGGGTCGTGGATCGTGCATACAGTGGGTAAAGACCCGTCCGTCCTCCACGGTGTTACTTAACTAAATACTACTTAACTTAAATGAACTACGACTACGAGCTTAACGATTACATATACTGAGGTGACCGACTCTTTAATACCGGAATTTCTAATTCCTAAATCACATGTGATTTCACAAATCACATGTGATTTAAAATAACAAATCATATGTGATTTTTCAAACGTAAATTTTCAACACTCATACCGAAAAAGTCAAAAAATTTGTCAAAAGTATATAGAAGTGTCCTTCTATAGAAAGATGATTTAATTCTCGTCGTGATGGTATGATTAATTTCGCGTAAGAATTAACGGTTTTTGATATATTTAATTTAAAGAAAATGAAAATGGGTTTTTTTTTTGTTTTGATAAAAGAAAATGAATAACTATGATTGATTTATTAAGTCTATAAACAATATTGATAACTAAACACAGATTAAAAAAATCAAATCAACGAAGAAATAGAAAATCAATCAAGGTACAATGAACACTTGTTTATAGCGACATTTAGTCGTAATATAGATTCAACTCATAAGTCATATTTTAGTCTCTTAAGAACCCTATGGCTAATCGCGATCAAAGGATCTAAGTAGATCGATACAAAAAACCTGTTGCATGTTCAAGGCATAACTATTTGTGTAGAATTTTTTTGTGAAATCAACGGAACATGTTGAATGCTAACATCGAGAGTTATATATAACATGACCATCCATTAACAAAATCATAACTCGTGTTCAATCATCTTCTTTGTTATGGATGTCACTTAATAATGATGTCTATTTTGAGTTAGAAAATTTTCATATAAGAGTATTTCATCGAAAGTACTTGACACCTAGATTAAAGAAAGTTTAACAGAAGAAAGTGTTACGATTTAGTAAATCCAGTTATTAAAGTGTCGGTCACCTCAAGTATATGTAATCGTTAGAATGCTCGTTGTCGTAGTTATTTAATGTTAAGTAGTATTTAGTTATGTAACACTGTGGAGGACGGACGGGTCTTTACCCACTGTATGCCTGATCCACAACCTGTAGGTGGCGATTTGTGTAAGACTATAAATACCCTCTACCTCCCAAGGTAGAGGGTTGGAGCTCATAATAATATTTTCATTTTCTCTCACTAAGTTCTCAAACCTCTAACTATTTCTCTCTAAACCTTCAAGTGTACGCCTCTTATTGATCATGGTTTGATGTGTTTATGAAATCCAATATGTTACAAATGGTATCAAGAGCCATGGTTTGATCATCTCTTACATATTCTTGGATTTCTAGTGGTTTTATTGGTTTTGGGTTTGAAAAGTTGGGTGGTTTTGCATCATTTGGACAATTTCTTGTGTTAAAGTTTGATTTTGATAGTACTTTTGTGTTTAGGATCATCATAAGTGTTTAGGTTGTGATTTGGAAGGCTTGAATCAATCGTGGGTTGGATTGTTTTGGATTAAAAGTGTGCTTTGTTTATGTTCATCAAGCGATTTGTCTCTCGGTAAAGTGTTTCAAGTGAGCGATTTGTTCCTGCTTGGAAGCGATTTGTGTCGCTTTCAAATCACTTGTTTAAGCAATTTGTCCGGATAGTGGGTGTACTTGTGCGAATTATTCGAGTAGCGACTTGTCACTTTTCAAATGACTTGCTTATTTAAGCGAGTTGTCTTCTTCGACTTGTGCTATTTAAGCGATTTGTCATTTTAGGCGACTTGCTTATTTAGCGAGTTGTAAGCTTAAGCGATTTGTCTTGGTTAAGCGATTTGTCTTGATCAAGCGACTTGTTGTGATTTAAGCAATTTGGTAGTAGATGCGACTTGTCACTTTTGAGCGACTTGTCGTTTCGTGCGATTTGTCTTGTTGAGCGATTTGTCTCTTGTGACTTAGTGTTTTTCTTCTTGATTACATCCTATGGTTTTCTATTGATTCAGTAAAATCCCGTGAAAGAATCTATTTCCGTTTAATCATTGAGTTTTAAAATCCGTGATATCTGTAACCATGTCTACCAACATACCTACAATCATTTCTTCTGTCGAGGACGCTCACAAATGGATCGGATACTCGCCCACCCATGCTCGATGAACCGACTATGACTCATGGGCTCAACGAATTAGGTTGTACCGCTGGGAAAAGAAAATGAGTCAACATTCTCAAGTCAATAGATGAAGGACCGTATCAAGTTGAGACAACCGAGACATACTGACAATTTGTCGATGGGACAATGATCTTAGGACTGGCTGGACCTAAAATGTATGATGAATCGACCGATAAGGAGAAGAAGAGATATGATGCAAACATCGAGCTTCTAACATCATACTGTGGTTTACCTAAGGACATTTACAAGTCGATCAATCACAACACCAAGCTAAGGCATTGGGACAATGTCAAGATGCTTCTCTCGTGGTCCGAACTAACAAAGGAAGAGAGAATCACAACAGTATGATGAATTTGAGCATTTTAAGATGAAACCAAGAAAGTGTTTATGAATACTATGTGAGATTCCACAAGCTTGTAAATGACATGAGAAACATCAAAATGACCATGCCAAATATTCAATTGAATTCCAAGTTTTGAACAACATGAATCCCGAATGGCACAAATTTGTCACCTCCGTGAAGCTAACCAAAGGATCAAGAACACCAACTATGAGCAACTATATGCCTTCCTGCTTCAGAATGAGAGACATGCCATGTTTGAAAAAATGATTCTTAATCAGTTCAAATCTAAACAGGGAGAAACAAGTTCATCAAATGATTCAACAGCCTTTTACACCAATGTTGGAATTACCACCAAAGCTTCTCAAGTCATACCCACGGGTAATGGTAATTACAAGCTCATTCCCGATCCAAGATATAAGCCTGACTCAAACACACTCATGGAAAACTTCATCAATCAACTGCTCTCATGGTTAGCCAAAATATGAATTCCACTCCACACACCAACAATAACCTAGAACAAGATCCAATCCACACAATCAAGTTACCGCCGAGATGGTAAGGTAGTGGTGCGAATGCAAGGAAGAAGGTATGAACAAGGGATGGTTGGAGCAAGTTATGGTAATATCGGGAGAGTGGAGGTTTTGCGGCTAATCGTAATCGTGGAAGAAATGCCAATCAAGGGCAAGCAAAGCCAATCAAATGCTACAACCGTGGTGGTGAGGACATATTGCTAGGAAATGCACATCTCCAAAACGCTCCACAAAATGTAGAATACTTCAGAGATAAGATGTTGCTTGTTCAAGCTCGGGATAATGGAGCAACCTTGGATGAAGAGGAGTTTTGTTTTGTCAAGGAATGCTAAGACATATGATGTCGATGTAGATGAGCAACCAATTGTGAAATGGGTCACAATCATCAAAATGCCTTTCAAGTTGCCCATCGTGATGCATTTGACTGATGTCGATGATGAACCATCGCCTGCATAATCTTCATGGCTAGTATATCACCGATGGTCTCTCCAAAGGTCTCTTCATCACAACAAAGCTCGTCCATCCAAAGAATCAATCATCTCGAGGTATTAAAACTATACGATGATGTTGATGAGCAAAGATACATGACAAAGTACAATCAACTGAAACTATTGAGTCGATATTGAAAATATGGGTAATATCAATGTTGTCCCATATGATCAATATGTGAAACAAAGTGAAAGTGAGATTGTACCAAGTGATGCATCTTCGCATCAATGATGACTATATTTTGATGAATACACTACATGTGCCCCGATGATTCGCTTATTTCGAGCTAAATGCCTATAAAGAACAAGTTGCCATTTATGAACAACGTGCTAAGTTTGAGTTAACTACCGTGATCAGGAGTGGATAACCAAATGCTTACAATTATCGAAAAAGTAATTTTAGAGAAGAAGTGTTAAAACAAGAGTTAAACTCCTTACAAGAAAAGCTTTTAAAACTATTAAGCAAAAGCAAGAGCTTCAAGATAATGTTAAAGTGCTTAAACAAGAATTTAATGATAAGGAATCAAAACTTTTGAATGACTTTTCCAATCTAAAACTTTGAAAACAAGCTTGAAAATAAGTTGTACATACAAGGGAACACCATTTGATCGCTCACATGATCACTAAGCATAGAGTCTTAAGCGATAAGCATAGTATCCCCATTATAAAGGAATCCAACCCCGAGTATGGTAAGAAAGCAAAAGTCGCTCAAAATGTAATCTATGATGGCAATGAGATTCTTAAACCTAGATGTAAACCTAGTTGCATTGAGTACACCGAGGAAGATATTCAACTAGAAGATGCCTCTAGGAAGAAAATGGATGAGAAGTTAAATGATCCCGAGTGTAAAAAGCGTAACTTAATAGTCAAACCTCATGATTACAAAAGGAAAATTGATTTCCTTGAACAAGTTTAAGCCTCAAACTTTGTTAACACCCGAACAAGTGTTTTGGAAGAAAGACATGGATAAGCAAAAGTAGAAGCACTTTCAAACAAACCCTCCCTTAGGAAAATGCTCATAGCTGATCGTGGTATCCTCCGAATACACCAATGCATTTAGTTCCTAGAACCATTGCCACTAATAGTAAGACCTTAGTCACCTTTATGTAGTTTACCAACTATTTGTTGATTTTGAGAAAACGTAAAAAGAGAATCACACCCATGGGATAATCAAGGGAAAGGGTTTTGAGCAAACTAAGGAATGCTATTTAACCGAGGTCATGCCTTTCTTTAAACAATTAAAAGGTCAATTTGAGAGTCTTCAAAAGGGGATAAACCTATAGATTAAAGAAATGGAAAAGGAATTTGATGCAATGATAATTGAGGTCAGTAATTATGAACGTCAACTCAAATATAATGAAATTAAAAGGAAGAATCTGCATATCTTAAATGAGAACTTGATCTCTCAATGTGTTGCTCAAGATGTGTTCTACACTGCTACTAATTACTCCATTACTGCTTCTCAATTTCATGAATTATCTGTTGCTTTGAAAGTCTCCCATGATCGTGTCATTGAGCTTAAAAACTCGAAACTAAATGAGAAAATTGAACAGGATGATCACGATAATTTGGTAAAACACTTTTCTAAGTTGGAAGTTGAACATTTTGATTTACAACTAAAATATCAACATCTCAAAGAAAATGTTAAAACCTCAAACATCAAGATATCCTCGGATGTTCCAGAGTTTGATGCGCTTTTGAAATTAGCAAACGTGATGAATGATTCGAGCTCATTGTAACACGATCAAAAATTGAGAACCCAAATTCTCAATTAAATGGTGAAAAAACAATGACCGGTTCCCAAATGCCGCCTCCTTTGGATTCTCAAAACTCTCAAAATTTTCATCTTCAAAACTTGGTTAATGCTTTCCAAAAGGAAAATGAGAGTTTTCTAGAAGAAAATGAAAAGTTAAACAACATTTCAATGAGTTATTTGAATCAATAAAGGTCACCGCAACAAAAATAACAAAAAATAGCTTCATTGCAAAAGGAAATTGAGAATCAAGAGTCGTGTAAAAGGAAAATGCCAATGACCAATGGGAGAATGATATATCAAAGGTGCATGCTTCTAATAAATATGCTTTGTCTGTGAAATATGTTCCTCCTCATCTTAGGAATAACAAACTTGCAATTCAAACATTTTTTTCATGCCTTAAGGATAGTCTAAAATGTCTCCGTGAGATTGTAGAAGAGGATAAGTTAGAGAAACCACTTGATAATGCAATTGGGCATGCATGCTTATATGCCAAACGATCTCAAGAACTTCTAGAATGCTTAATCACAATATGCCCTAAATCCTTAGGGGAGAAAGTTAATGCTTTGATTCCTTGTTCTATGCCTAGTGCCAAGTATGCAATCCATTCGATGCCCAATGTTATGAATGTGAACTTTAGTGTGCCTTCAAGTAGTTCAGATCCCAGCACTTCTAACCCTGAAATGCAAAAAGTAGCAAAACCAACTAATGTTCCAATTCCCTCTACAAGAGTAAAAATTGACACCAAAGCAAGCAGGTCAAAGCCTCAAGGCAACACAAAGAATGATAAGACCTTGCAAGCTAGGAATGTTCAGTGGAAGAAAGTAGAAGATCACCTTAGGGAGAATTTGAATAAAATGAATCGTGTTGATTCTAGTGTTAGCTCTAAGCGCATCGTAATTAATGCGATTCTGCTACTTTTGGCAAAACATGTAATGATGATTGCGTGATTTACATTACTAATCTTGAATGTGTTGTGAATGATTTGAGCAATGTTGTTAAATGCCCGTTAAGATAGTTAATGCAAAAAATCAAGCTAAGAAGGCTATAAAGCAATGGCGAAAGAAGGTTAGAAAACATTGAAACCCACAGAAGAAAATTAAGTAACATAGGTTATCGGTGGATACCCATCGCCACAAGTTCAATCTTAATAAGATGTCCCCTAAATCGCCTAAGTCAATGGCCATTAGGAAATGGATGCCAACAGTAGAACTATTCCTTTAAGTGAACATACTTTGAATAGGTCTAATTTGCACACTAGTACCGCATCTATCTCTAATGATTCCATTGATTCGATTTTGATGCGGGTGTTCCAATCATCGCCACTAACCAAATGGAACCCATTCTTGCATGGGGATCCCAATTATCCAGCTTATCCATTCTTGTCGTGTTCAACCGCAGATCGCTCAAATCGCTCGTGGTACCGGACTCAGTTTTGTTCCAAGCATATGAGTGGAGATCGTCATGCTCATGAACTTCGTGAGTAAATTCATCGGATCATTATATTCGGAACGACCATTTTGGTGCAATTATGGGTTATAGAGACTATGTTGTGGGTAAAAGTGTAATCTCCGTGGTATATAATGTAGAAGGTCTTGGTCATAATCATGCTCTCGTTGGTCAATTCTGTGATTCCGATCTAGAAGTGGCTTTTAGAAAACATACATGCTTCGTTAGAGAACTTGATGGTGTGGAACTGTTAAGAGGTACACGTGGTTCAAACCTATACACCATCTCTATTGAAGATATGATGAAGTCTTCTCCAATTTGCTTGCTATCAAAGGCCTCTAAAACAAAGTCATGGTTATGGCATCGTCATCTCAATCACTTGAACTTCGGCACCATTAATAACTGCTCAGAAAGGACCTAGTAAGAGGCTTACCAGTTGAAATATGAGAAAGATCATCTTTGTTCAAGATGCCAATTGGGTAAAAGCACGAAATATGCCAACAAACCCAAACCCACTAACTCAAGAATGGAAGTTCTTCATACCCTTCATATGGATTTATGCGGACCAATGAGAGTGCAAACGATAAATGGGAAGAAATATATTCTAGTCGTTGTTGATGACTACTCTCGATTTACTTGGGTAAAGTTTTGAGGACAAAGGATGAAACCCGGATGTCATCATCAAACTTATCAAGCGACTTCAAGTTCGACTTAACAATATTGTTAGAATTGTTCGAATGGACAATGGCACGAGTTCGTTAACAAAGACTTGAGTCAATTTTATGAAAGTGTTGGAATCAATCATCAAAGAAGTGTTCCACGAACTCCTCAATGTAACGGTGTAGTTGAAAGACGAAATCGAACTCTTGTGGAAGCCGCAAGAACAATGATGATTTACTCAAAGGTTCTAATTTTCTCCGGGTCAAGCCATTGCCTCTTGCTGCTACACCCGTAATCGCTCCCTTATACACACCTCTCATGAAAAAACTCCATACGAACTTGTCCATAACGAAAACCCGATCTCTCCTACCTTCGTGTATTTGGTGCTTTGTGCTATCCTACGAATGACGGTCAAGATCTAGGTAAATTAAGAGCTAAGGCGGACATTGGAGTTTTTGTAGGTTATGCATCAAACAAGAAGGGTTACCGAATCTACAACAAAAGAACTCGAGATATAATGGAAACTATTCACGTCACGTTCGATGAGCTGACGGGGCAAATGGCTCCTGGACAATCCAGTTCTAGACCCGCACTTCAAAACAGTCCCATTAGTTCTTATCTTGTACCAAACTCCTCACATGCAACTCCATATGTACCCCCTTCAGAAGAATATTTGAAGAAATTGTTTGATCAAATGTTTGATGAACACTATGAGCCAATTTCTAATGATCTATCAAATCCATCAATGAGGCGCTCCTATCCTCGCCAATGAAGTTAACCCTTCGGTTTCTATGTCATTAAGTCAAGAAAGCTCACCGATCACTGTCTCATCAACAAACCTTCAATCTCCGAGTGTACATCATGGAATTGCTTGGTTCCTATGATGGAGATAATCCTTTGCTACTCCGAAAATGAACCCTTTGAAAACTTATTTTCTCTCGAATCATCATCGAACCATCTTCATCGAGAAATCGACTCGCTACTTCAGTTCCTCAACAACAACCACATGAACACCTTAGAAATGGACACATGATCACCCATTGACAACATCATTGGAAATCCTTCTCGTCTCCGTATCCACTCAAAACAACTTGCTACCGATGCCTTATGGTGCTTCTTCAACTCAAGACTCTAAGATCGAACCTAGAGATGTTAAACCGCCATGAATGAAGATACCGGTTCAATGCCATGCAAGAAGAAATTCATGAGTTTGATCGACTAGATGTATGGGAATTAGTACCGCCCAGATGTGCTATGATCATTGCTCAAGTGGATTTTCAAAGTAAAGCTTGATGAGCATGGTGATGTAATCGAAAAATAAGGTTAGGTTAGTGGCTAAAGGATATCGCAAGAAGAAGGTATTGACTTTGAGGAATCTTTTGCTCTGTTGCAACGATCGAAGCTATCGAATCTTCTTGGCTAATGTTGCTAGCAAGAACATGGTTGTTCATCGATGGATGTGAAAACCGCCTTTCTTAATGGTGATTTGAAAGAGGTGGTTTACGCCACCACCTGTGGGGTTTTGTGAATCCGAGCATCCTACTCATGTCTATCGCTTGAAAAAGGCCCTTTACGGTTTCAAGAAAGCTCCTAGAGCATGGTATGACACTCTATCAAAGTTTCTTCTATTAACTAGATTCAAACAAAGGAGCGCTTGATCCGACATTGTTCACCGTAAAGTCGTGCAAACATTTAATCCATGTTCAAATCTATGTTGATGATATTATTTTTGCCTCGACTGACCCCAATGAATGTGACCGCTTTTCAAATGAAATGGGTTCCAAATTTCAAATGTCAATGATGGGACAAATGTCATTTTTTTGGGATTACAAATTTCACAAAGTCCCTGAGGCATTTTTATCAATCAATCTAAATATGCAAATGAGATTTTAAAGAAATTTGGATTTGTTTCTTGTGACATTGTTGACACTCCCATGATAGAGCTGCATTAAATCGGATGAGGACCACTCGAGGATCATGGTAGACCAAACGAATATCGTAGTATGATTGGATCCCGATGTACCTCACGCCCAAGAGACCGATATTCAGGTCATTTGTTTGCATGTGTGCTAGATACCAAGCTAAGCCTACCAAAAGCACCTTGAAGCGGTTAAACGGGTCTTCGGTATCTCCAAGGTACCATCAATATGGGGCTATGGCACCAAGGACACCGTAGATGTCACTAACAACCTATGCAGATGCCGATCATGCAGATGTCAAGATACACGTCAAGCACGCGGGAGGTGCTTAGTTTTGGGTGATAAGCTTGTGAGCTGGTCGTCAAAGAAACAAATGAGTACTTCTATATCCTCTACGTAGGTCGAATACATAGCCATGTCATCTTGTTGTGCTCAAATCCTATGGATGAGATCCCATTATCCGACTATGGCTTTGAATTCAACAAAATCCTCCGCATCGCGTGATAATAAAGTGTTATTGCTCTCATGCAACAACGCTCAACATTCAAGAGCAAAGCACATCGACATTCAACATCATTTCATCCGGAGCAAGTGGAGAACGTGTGGTGGAACTCTATTTTGTGAAGTCGTAATACCGCTAGCGACATATTCACCAAAGCTCTTCCAAGAGAACGCTTTTGAGTTTATTCTTCCACGGCTTGGCTTGAAAAGCTTTCAACCGTAACACTCAAACGCCTTCGTGGAGGAAGACGAGGAGTAAAGGTTATTGTCTCTATCTTTTCTTTGTATATATTTATTCAAAATGCATAATACAAAATTATAAAACCATCAATATATATATATATATATATATATATATATATATATATATATATATATATATATATATATATATATATATATATATATATATATATATATATATATATATATATATAAACTTTCAAAAATCCATTAAAATTTGAAAATTCTAATAATCTCAAAAATATTGTCTTTTGTCATATTTTTCTTAATTTGATATATATCTACGGTCTTTTATGTCAGGTCAAAGAGTGACACGGGTCTTTAGATGTTGATCGATCACACATAAATCGCTAAAAAAAAAAAAAAAAAAAAAAACAATTGTTTATTGTCATTTCGTGCAAGAACTTGGTTTTCAAAGAAAGAACAGAGCCATGATTTATCTTAAAATATTCAAACCTCATACTCTGATTCTAAAAACAAATGTTTGTCGTTAAAAAGACAAATGTTTCCTTTCAAATATTTTTTCTTGTTAGGAATTAGAAAATCCAGGTATTAAAGAGTCGGTCACCTCAAGTATATGTAATCGTTAGAAAGCTCGTAGTCGTAGTTCTTTTAAGTTACGTAGTATTTAGTTAAGTAACACCGTGGAGGACTTGACGGGTCTTTACCCATCAGATGCCCCGATCCACCCGATGTGTGGCGATTTATGTAAGACTATAAATACTCTCTACCTTCCAAGGTAGAGAGTTGGAGCTCATAATAAGAATTTTCTTCTCTCACTAAAGTTCCCTAAACCTCTAACTTTCTCTCTAGAATTCTACTTATACGCCACCTTGTTGTTATGGTTTGATGTGTATGTGAAAACTAATATCCAACAATTGGTATCAAGAGCCATGGTTAGATCACATCTTGCACATCTTTGGATTTCTAGTGGTTTTAGGTGGTTTTGAGTTTGAAAAGTTTAGTGGTTTTGCATCATTTGGGTGATTTCTAGTGTTAAAGTTTGGATTTTGATAGTACTTTTATGTTTAGAATCATCACAAGTGTTTAGGTTTTGATTTGGTAAGCTTGAATCATCGTGGTTGGGTAGTTTTGGATTGAAAAGTGATGTTTTGTGGTTTTCTTGCTAGCAACTCGACATTCGGACTTCATTCTTCGTAGCGACTTGCTTTGCAATTTCGTGGCGAAGTTACGCTTTGGAGCTAGCGACTTAGATCTAGCGATTAACAAGACAAGTAGTGGACTCTCCACCACGGGTAGCGACTTGTGGTAGCGACTTGGTCCAGAGCGAGTTGCTCTTTAACGACTTGTATCTTTAGCGACTTGAGTAGCTTAATCACGCCAAAATTTTGCTAGCGACTGAGGCTTAGCGAGTTACTTCAGCGACTTGCATTTGTCTAGCTAATTGGGACTCTAGCGACTTAGTGGTGTAGCTAATTAGGTGTTAGCGACTTGGTGCATTATCTTCTAGCGACTTGGGTGATTGTTTACGGTTTTCTTGATTTAGTAAAAACCGTGAAAGAATCTATTTCCGCTTAATCATAGAGTTATAAAATCCCGTATAACTGTTAAGATGTCTACCAACGCTCCTACTATCATCTCCACTGTTGTCGAGGATGTTCAACAAATGGCTCGAGATACTTGTCCACCCATGCTCGACAGAATCGACTACGATTCTTGGGCTCAACGAATCGATTGTACCGCCTTGAAAGGAAAATGGTGTCAACATTCTCAAATCAATTGATGAAGGACCATATCGAGTTGAGACAACTAGAGACATACTTGATACTAATGAAGATGGAACTCCTATTTACGGAATGGATGAGACCTAAAATGTATGATGAGCTTGATGATAAGGAGAAAGAGATTCGATGCGATATCGTGGCTTCTAACATTGTTCTTCAAGGTCTTCCTAAAGACATATACAAGTCGATCAATCACAACACCGATGCAAAGGCGCTTTGGGATAATGTCAAGATGCTTCTCTCGTGTTCGTAATTAACTATGGAAGATGAGAATCACAACTCTATGACTAATTTGAACACTTCAAGATGAAGCGGATGAGAGTGTCTATGAGTACTATGTGAGATTTCATAAGTTGGTGAATGACATGAGGAACATCGAATGACTATGCCTAACATTCATGAACTCAAAATTTGTGAACAACATGAATCCCAAATGGCACAAGTTTGTCACCATTGTGAAGCTCACTAAAGGATTGAAGAATACAAACTATGAGCAACTCTATGCCTTCCTCCTTCGTAATGAGAGACATGCTATGTTTGAAAAATTGATTCTCAATCGCTCAAAACCAACGTGGAGAGACAAGCTCGCCTAATGACTCAACTTCCTTCTACTCAAACATCGAATCACAACCAAAGCTTCACAAGTCATACCTTTGGGTAATGGTAATCACAAACTCATTCACGATCCTATGTTCAAACAAGTCGATGCCGATGCACACGCTGGGTAACTTCATTAATCAACTAGCTCTTCCGATTAGTCAAAACATGAATTCTTCCCACAAACCAACAACAACCTCGTAACAACATCTAACCCACACAATCAAACTCATCAAAAGATGGAAGGGTCGTGCAACCAGCCAGAAAGACAAGATGATCGTGGAAGAGGTGGAGTCGGTAGAGGTTATGTTGGCAACTGTAATCGAGGAAGGAATGGTAACCAAGGTCAAGCTAAGCCGATCAAATGGTATAACCGTGGTGGTGAGGGACATTGTAAGGAACCGCACATCTCCAAAGCGCCCATGCACGCCGATTACTTCAGAGATAAGATGTTGCTTGTACAAGCTCGTGACAATGGTGCCGCTGGATGAAGAGGAATTGTTGTTTCTAATCGAGGCAATGCCAAGACCTATGATGCGAGATGTGGATGAGCAACTTATTCAGAAATAGGTCACAATCATCGAATGCCTTCAAGTCGCCGATTGTGATGCATACGACTGATGTGGATGATGGACCTACGACACACACAATCTTTATGGCTAGCATTTCTCCAATGGTTTCTCCCAAGGTCTCTTCTTCACCACAAGTCGGCCCTTCCAAAGACAAACTCATCTCGGAGGTACTAAACTATACGATGATGTCGATGTGCAAAAGATGCATGACAAAGTACTATCAATCGAACTATTGAATCAAATATTGAAAATATGGGTAATACCGACATTGTCCCATATGATCAATATGTGAAACAAAGTGAAAGTGAAGTTGTACCAAGTGATGCATCTTCCGCATCAACAATGACTATGTTTTGATGAATGCATGCATGTGCCTCGATGACTCGTAATTTGAACTAAATGCCTATAAAGAACGTGTTGCTATTTATGAACAACGTGCAAAATTTGAGTTAACCACTCATGAAAGGTGAAATGGATGACCAAGTGCATACGGTCATTAGAAAAGTAATTTTAGAGAAGAAGTATTGAACGAGAATTAAATTCCTTGCAAGAAAAACTTCTCAAAACAAATAAGCAAAACAAGAACTTCAAGAAAATGTGAAAATGCTTAAGCAAGAATTTAATGCAAAGGAATCAAAACTCTGAGAGACTTTTCTAATCTGAAAACTTTGAAAACAAACTTGAAAACAAGTTGTACATACAAGGAAACACCATTCAGATCGCTCACATGGTCACTAAACATAGAGTTCTAAGCGACAAGCATAGTGTTCCCATTATAGATAAACCCAACCCTAAGTACGGAAAGATAGCAAAAGCAGGCTCAAAGTGTGATCTATGATGGCAATGAGATTCTTAAACCTAGACAAAACCTAGTTGCGTTGAGTGCATTGAGGATGATAAGAAACTAGATGAAATCACTAGGGAAAAGATGAATACGAAACTAAATGATCCTAAATGCAAAGAAAAAAGTTAATTATCACTCCTCATGACTACAAGAAGGAAAACCGATTTCCTTGAACAAGTTTAAGCCTCGTGACATTGTTGACTCCAACAAGTCTTCCGGAAAATGGATTTAGATAAGCGTAGCAAGAAATATTGTTGAAACAAACCCTCCCTTTGGAAAATGCCTCAGAGCGATCGTGTATCCTCCTAATACACCAATGCATCTTGTTCCTAGAACAATTGCCACTAAAAGCAAGACCTTAATTAGCCAATATGTTATATTTCAACTATTTGTTGATTTTGAGAAAACTTGCAAGAAAAGGATCACACCCACCGGTATAATCAAGGAGAAAGGGGTTTGAGCAAATGAAAGAATGTTATTTAATCGAGGTCATGCCTTTCTTTAAACTTCTAAAAGATCACTTGAGAGTCTTAAAAGGGGATAGAAACCGATATCAAGCGGAATGGAAAAGGAATTTGATGCAATGATAGTTGAAGTTAGTGACTATGAGCTTGCACTAAAATATAATGAGATTGAGAGGAAGAACTTGCATACATTGAATGAGACTCTTATTACTTGAATGTGTTGCTCAAGATATGTTTTTACCGCTTCAAATTGCTCTATTAATGCTTCCAAATTTCATGAACTATCTCATCTCGAAAGTCTCCCATGATCGTGTCATTGAGCTTAAAAAACTAATTCTAAACTAAACGAGAAAATTGAACTGGATGATCACGATAATTTGGTTAAACATTTTTCTAAACTAGAAGTTGAGCATTTTAATTTACAACTAAAATATCAACATCTTAAAGAAAATGTCAAAACTTCAAATATCAAGACATCATCGATGCTCCGTAGTTTGATGCGCTTTTCAATTAACAAACGTGATGAATGATTCAAGCTCTGCAACACGATCGAAAGTTGAAAGCCCAAATCTCTCAATTAAAGGGTCAAACGAACAATATGACAGCTCCCAAATGCCTCCTCCTTTAGATTCTCGTAATTCTCAAACGTTTCATCTTCAAAACCTAGTAAATGCTTTACAAAAGGAAAACGAAAGTTTTCTAGAAGAAATGAAAAGGTTAAACGTCATTTCAATGAGTTATTTGAATCTATTAAGGTCACTCAGAATAAAAATAACGAACAAATAGCTTCATTGCAAAAGGAAATTGAGAATCAAGAGTCGTGTAAAGGGAAAATGCCAATGACCAATGGGGAGAATGGTGTATCAAAGGTTCACTCTTGTAATAAATATGTTTTGTCTGTGACATATGTCCCTCCTCATCTAAGGAACAACAAACTTGCTATTCAAACATACTTCTCATCACTTAAGGATTGCTTAGAATGTCTGCGTGAGATTATTGAAGAGGATAAGCTAGAGAAACCTCATGATAATGCAATTGGACATGCATGCTTATATGCCAAACGATCTCAAGAAATCTTAGAATGTTTGATCACAATTTGCCCAAAGTCATTAGGTGAGAGAGTTAACCCTTTGATTCCATGCTCAATGCCTAATGCCAATTATGATATGCATTCGATTCCCAATGTTTTGAATGTGAACCGAGTGTGCCTTTAAGTAGTTCGATTCCAGATCCACAATGCTAAGAAAGAGAACTCAAGTGTGCCTTCTAGAGTACAAATCTCAAGTACTCTAGTTTTAAGAAAGTGAACCTTAGTGCACCGCATGTAGTTCAGATCCCAACACATCTAAACAGTGATGCAAAGAGTAGTTAAACCAACTAATGTTCCCATTCCTCATCAGAGTAATCATGACATTAAACGAGCAGTCAAAGTCTCAAGACAATACAAGGAATGATAGGACCTCTCAAGCTAAGAATGCACCGGAAGAGAGTAAGAACAATCTAGGAACTTTAAGCTTGAATTGAATAAACGAATCGTGTTGATTCTAGTATTAGCCATAGCGCATCGTAATTAATTCAATTCGATACTATTTGCAAAACTTGTAATCGATGTCCACTCAATTTCGCTTTCTAATCATGAATGTGGTGTTAATGTTCTACCTAATGATGGTAATCGCCCGCTAATATTGTTAATGCTAAAATTCATGCTAAGAAGGCTAAAAGGCAAAACGAAAGAAAGTTAGAAAATGGGAAACCCACAGAAGAACATTCAAGAAATAGGCTTTTATTGATACCGTGGTCATAAGACTAATCGATAATGCCCACTAGAAAATGGATGCCCACCGGTAGAACTATTCCTTAAGAAGTGATCACACCGTGAATGTGGCTAATATGCACACTAGTATCGCATCTATTCACAATGATTCCATTGCCTCACTTTCTCGATATGAATGCTTCTATTTCGATGTGGGTGTTCCAACCATTGTAACTAACCAAATGGAACCCATTCTCGCATGGGGATCCCAATTATCCGCTTATCCATTCTGTCTCGTGTTCAACCGCAGATCGCTCAAATCGCCTACGTGGTACTGGACTCAGTCGCTCCAAGCATATGACCGAAACCGTCATGCTCATGAACTTCGTGAGCAAATTCATCGGATATTAGATTTGGTAATGATCATTTCGGTGCTATTATGGGTTATGGAGATTACGCTGTTGGTGATAGTGTCATCTCTAGAGTTTACTATGTGGAAGGTTTGGGTCATAACTGCTCGCTGGTCAATTACGTGATTCGATCTAGAAGTAGCCTTCGTAAAACATACCGCTTTGTTAGAGATCTTAATGGTAAGGAACGCAAAAGGAACTCGTGGCTCAAATCTTTACACCATCTCCATCGATGACATGATGAGGTCATCTCCAATCCGTCGTTATCAAAGGCTTCTAAAACAAAGTCATGGTTATGGCATCGTCTGCCTCAATCACCGAACTTCGCACCATCAAAGATCTTTCCAAAGGACTTAGTTGTAGGTTTACCTAGACTAAAGTATGAAAAGGATCATCTTTGTTCAAAGATGCCAATTGGGTAAAGCAAAAGTTTGCCCACAAACTCAAAACTCAATCTCAATTACGTAAGTTCTTCATACCCTTCATATGGATTTGTGGACCAATGAGAGTGCGTAACATCTTTGGTAAGAAATATGTGTGGTTGTGGTTGATGATTACCTAGATTCACCGGGTCAAGTTCTTAGGACAAAGGATGAAACTCCGATACCATCATCAAGCTCATCAAACAAACCGCAGTTCGACTCAACAAAACAAATGTAATTATCCGAACGTACAATGGAACCGAGTTTGTTAACAAACAACTTAGTGACTTCATGAAAGCATTGGAATCAACCATCAAAGAAGTGTTCTCGAACTCCTCAATGTAACGGTGTTGTTGAAAGACTAAATCGAACTCTTGTAAAAGCCGCTAGAACAATGTCGATTACTCAAAGGTTCCAATGTTTCTCGGGTCAAGCTATTGCTATTGCCACCGCATGCTACACACAAAATCGTTTCTCGATTCACACTGCTCATGGAAAAACTCCATATGAACTTGTCCACAATAGAAAACCTAATCTCTCCTTCCTTCGTGTGTTTGGTGCATTGTGTTATCCAACTAATGAGGTCAAGACTTAGGCAAACTTAGAGCTAAAGGACATTGGAGTATTTGTAGGTATGCTCAAACAAAAGGGATACCGAATCTACAACAAAAGAACCCGAAATATCATGGAAACAATTCACGTTACGCTTGATGAGTCGACCGGTCAAATAGCTCCTGGACACTCCAACTCAGACCCGCACTTCAAAAAAATTCCCATTGGTTCATCCCTTGTTCCAAACTCTTCAAGAAACTCCATATGTACTCCATCCAAGATGATTTAAAGAAATTGTTTGATCCTATGTTTGATGAACTGTATGATTCAATTACTAATGAGGTGTTGATCCCTACAACAGAGGATGCTCATATTCCCGTGAATGAAGTCAATCCTCGCCTCAATATCTTTAAGTCAAGAAGCACTCGCTGATCCTTCGCCTCATCAACAAATCATCATTCTTCAAATGTACATCATGGAAATATTTCGCATCAATGATGAAGTTAATCCCTTGCTACCATCAAGATGCTCCATTTGAAAATATATTTGCTCCTCGAATCATCATCGAACCATCTTCTTCGTGAGACATCGACTCACCCACCTCAGCCCCTCAACAACCGCCACATGAACACCTCGTAAAATGGACTCACGATCATCCATTAGACAACATCATTGGAAATCCTCTCGTCTCAGTATCAACCCGAAACAACTTGCAACCGATGCCTTATGGTGCTTCTTCAACTCCGTACTATCTAAGATCGAACCAAAAGATGTTAAAACCGCCATGAATGAAGATAGTGGTTCAATGCCATGCAAGATGAAATTCATGAGTTTGATCGACTTGATGTACGGGAGTTAGTACCGCCCAGATGTGCTATGATTATTTCTCTTAAATGGATCTTCAAAGTGAAACTTGATGAGCATGGTGATGTGTTGAAGAACAAGGCTCGATTGGTTGCTAAAGGATACCGCCAAGAGGAGGGTATTGACTTTGAAGAATCTTTTGCCCTGCTGTTCGAATCGAGGCAATCGTAATCTTTCCGCTAATGTCGCTAGTAAGAACATGGTAGTCTATCAAATGGATGCGAAGACGGCATTTCGAACGGAGATCTTAAAGAAGTCGCTCACGCCACCAACCTCAAGGATTTGTGAATCAAGAGCATCCTACTCACGCTTATCGCTTGAAGAAGGCTCTTTACGATTTAAAGCAAGCTCCAAGGGCATGGTATGATACATCACAAAGTTTCTTCTATCAACCGGATTCAAAGAAAGGAGCATTGATCCTACATTGTTCACTGTGAAGTCGTGCAAACATTTAATTCATGTTCAAATTTATGTTGATGATATTATTTTGCCTCGCGGATCTAATGGAATGTGATCATTTTTTGAATGAAATGAGTTCAAAATTTCAAATGTCAATGATGGGATAAATGTCATTTTTCTGGGATTACAAATTTCACAAAGTCCCGGAGGCATTTTCATAAATCAATCTAAATATGCAACAGAGATCTTAAAGAAATTTGGATTTGATTCAGTGACCCGTTGACACCCCATGATTGACCGAACCAAACTAGATGAGGACCACTCGTGGATCATGATTGACCAAACAAAATATCGTAGTATGATTGGATCCCCTGATGTACCTCAACGCTAGTAGACTGGACATCTTGTTTGTTGTTTGCATGTGTGCTAGATACCGTGCTAAGCCTACTAAAAGGCACCTTGAAGCGCTTAAACGGTCTTCGGTATTCCAAGGAACCATCAATATGGGTCTTTGGTACCCAAAGGACACCGATATGTCACTAACGGCCTATGCAGATGCCGATCATGCAGTTGTCAAGATACACGTCAAGCACGTCCGAGGTGCTCGGGCTTTTGGGTGATAAGCTTGTTAGCTTGGTCTTCAAAGAAGCAAATGAGTACTTCTATTTCCTCTACAGAGGCGGAATACATAGCCATGTCATCCTCGTTGTGCTCAAATCTATGGATGAGATCTCAATTATCCGACTATGGCTTTGAATTCAACAAAATCCTCTCAGATCGTGATAATAAAGTGCTATTGCTCTCTCATGCAACAATGTTCAACACTCAAGAGCAAAGCATATCGACATTCGACATCATTTCATCCGGGAACAAGTAGAAAAGTGTGGTGGAACTCTATTTTGAGGTCCAATACCGCTAGTCGACATCTTCACCAAAGCTCTTCCAAGAGAACGCTTTGAGTTTATTCTTCCACGCCTTGGCTTGAAAAGGCTTCAACCGAAACACTCAAACGCCTTCGTGAGGAAGACGAAGAGTAAAGGTCTATCTTCATCTATCTCTTGTATATATCTATTCGAAAAACAAAATACAAAATTATAAAACCTTCAAAATCAAATAGAAAAATATAAAACTTTCAAAATCCATAAAATTTGAAAAATTCAAATATCTTAAAAAATATTGTCATTTTGTCATGTTTCTCTCGATTCGATTATATCTACGGTTTGTTGTTGTCATTCAAAGAATGACACGGACTTTAGATATTGTTCGAATTTTATTAAAAAAAAAAAAAAAAAAAAAAAAAAAAAATCTTTGGGAGAAAGAGAAACAATGGTTTATTGTCATTTTCGTGCAATAACCGGTTTTTAAAGAAAGAACAGAGCCATGTTTTATCATGCTTTCAAAATTCCATGCTCGCTTCTATATACAATTATCTCATCGAAAACTAAGTGCTTTAAAAATAATAATAACTCGGTCTCTATTTTTGATAATCATCGTGACTTATTTGTCAAAATCTCTATCAACAACCTATGTCATTGATTGAGGGGGAGAATGATTTCAATTAAATTAAAAAGTTATTTGGCATTAAATTGTTTTCAAAAGATATACATGCATGTTTTATCAATGGAGTTTAAAGTCTTAAAATCCGATCCTTATCGCTAAAACGCTTTCATAATCAAGTCACAACCCCTTAAAAGTCTTCAAAATCAATTCCTTTATAAGAGATCACAAATCTCAAATGATTTGATAATTGTGATCGGGGAGAATGTGATTTAAATTGGATTTAAACCGATAATCTGGTAAATGGTTTTATAAGGATGTACATGTCGTCCTTCCCACATGTGACAAACGATTTCAATTTTTCAATGCACATGTTGAGGGAGCATCTATCTTAAACCTATGATTTGAAACGTGATCATTTATCCCATGTGTGTTCCTCTAGTATGTGCAAAACTCTTTTCTAATCTCGAGGCACATATCGGTGGGGGAGCAATTTATGGAAACCTCATCCTTCCCGAAATGCTTTATCTTCTTGATTTGATCGTGAAGTGATGTTGATATCTTTAGAAAATGGTAATCAAAGAAGTAAATTCTTCCTCTTGCCTCGTGTGCAAAACGATTTCAAACATTTGATGCACATGTTGAGGGGAGCACTGTTTAAAACTATCAAAACAATTCAGCACAAAATGTTTTGATAATATATCACAAGTATCTCGATTGATTTTCTAATGGTTTTCAATTGGTTCCAATGGCGTATGAACAATACCAAATTGACCGACCAACTTTACTTTATGTACGGTGATATAAGGATGATAAGGTTAGGCATGTGTTCCCATGATCCGCCGTAACCGGAGGGATTCGCCAGGACAATCCACTAGTTAGTGTAGAAGTCCTTAGGTATGATGAAAAAGGAGAAAATGAGAATATGGGAAGAGTGCGGATCGAGATGAGCTAGTATCTTGGAATAAACCCAAGAAGGTTCTAGTAATGAAGTCTCGAAGCATCAAGGGTTGAAGAATGAAAAGAATTGAATGTGAAAAGGGTGAAAACAAATAGCCCTCCATTTATTCAACCTTAGGCGTAAACCGGTTCACTTCATATGCTACCGATGGTAACATCGGTATTGAAGACAAGACGTCATGGACCCAAGGACGCATCGCACTTTAACTTTCCAAACCACCAAGTTCCTCTTAAAAGGACTTGTTTCATTCTCACGGGAACCGACATTATCTATCGACTTCTCTTAGAGATTGTTGATATGAAGATGAGACCCTCTCCCTAGTCTCCAAGACGGGATCCAAATATGCACAATTGAGTCTAGTGCCACGAGATCATCAATAAATCTCATTAGGACACTTTCAATGAAGACTATCCGCTTCACACAATGTGGAAAGAGAGATTATATCTTGAGTCCCACGATTATCCTTGTGGTATTGCCGTAACATCCGAGTGATGTGTTTACATATTCACAATGAAGATGGAAAGCCTTCGAGCCAACATCAAACAAGCTCTCGGTAGGTGGCATGTGAGATCTATTATATGGATCAACCATGTGACAACCGAAGCAGAACAATGGGCGATTCAATCTCTTGAATCAATCATGGTTCGTGGTATGGATTGATCGGATACCTTTGAAAACCGGTCTTTGTACTTAACAACTCTTTTCTTTAGCACATCGACGTGTACTCATTTTTCAAACCAAAGGTGTTTTTATGATTGATAATTGATTTTCAATAAAACCTTCGTTGTATTGCAAAACAATTTTATTGAGCAATACACGATTGTTTTTCAAATCTCTTTTCATCAATCTGGACTTAAAATTACCGGTTCACTCACTCCGTGTTGTCTTTGAGACGTTCCGGTTTGAGAACAATAGAACAAACGAAACCCCGCCAAGGAGATTCTTAGGAATCCTACCGATCACAAAAGACTTGTACCGATCAACGGGAACCGCGGCCGTGTACTCAATTCAACGAAAGTGATCAAAGATACTTTCGTGCAATTTATTACTAATCATTGTATGCAGTACACCCGACGCTTGCAAAATGATCGTAATGAAGCGTCAATCCATAGCCGCATGCTCACTTAACACATTCATCTAAAAGGAAATCATGATTAGTGCATCAATGACTCGATATTTTCACTCCATGATTCTCGCCACGCCGCCAATATCATGATTCAACAAAAGCTTCCGCTACTCGATGAGAAGATATCATGATCCGTAATGTGAGCATGTCGGTCCTAAAGTCACAACATCATATAATACCAACACCACAAAGGATGTGTCGAGATTTTGATAGTGATGATCTCAAATGATGGCTCAAATTTATTATCACGTGGATCAAGAAAAGACCTCCACTTGGTGTAACCAAACATGCAATGTGAAGAATCAATGACTACGAGCTTAGAAGCAAAGGACTACATCAAGAATTCAAGAACAATTTTTTGTAATATCTATTTATATTCAATGTAATTTTGGTACATGATTGAGGTGACCTCCTTGGGGAGATTGTTAGGAATTAGAAATTCCGGTATTAAAGAGTCGGTCACCTCAAGTATATGTAATCGCTAGAAAGCTCGTAGTCGTAGTTCTTTAAGTTAAGTAGTATTTAGTTAAGTAACACCGTGGAGGACTTGATGGTCTTTACCCATCAGATGCCCGATCCACACCCGATGTGTGGCGATTTATGTAAGACTATAAATACTCTACCTTCCAAGGTAGAGAGTTGAGCTCATAATAAGAATTTTCTTTTCTCACTAAAGTTCCTAAACCTCTAACTTCTCTCTAGAATTCTACTTATACGCCACCTTGTTGTTATGGTTTGATGCGTATGTGAAAACTAATATCCAACATTTCTTCTATCAATTATTCTGAAAATTATTTGCCATCTACTGAAAACAAAATTGTCTTGAAAACACTTCGGATTCTATTTTTGAAAATCATCAGAGGTTATCAAGTGTCAAAATCTCAATCCATCAATCAACAACTTTCGTCATTGATTGAGGGGGAGAATGATTTTCCAATTAAATCAAAAAGTGTATTTTTCAATCAACTTGCACTTAAATGAGCAAGGTCTACTTTTGGTTAATCAAAATGAATAATGTTTTACAATGTTTTTACAATTAGTACCAGACCTTGGTTATTGTTATGTTTTCATAAGACATTCATGCATGTTTAAACAATGTAGTTTAAAGTCTCAAAATCTGATTCCTATCAGTTAAAATGTTCGGTTTCAAAAGCAAGTCACAATTCTCCTCAAATGTTTTTCAAAACAAATTTAAATCAATAGAGATCACAAATCTCAAAGGATTTGAAAATTGTGATCGGGAGAGAATTTGTGATTTAAATTGGATTTAAACTGATAATTCGATAAATGGTTTTATATGTGTTTAGCAAGCTCTCCTCCCTACATGTGCCAAATGATTTCAAATTTTCCATGCACATATTAAGGGGGAGCATCTATTTTTAAACCAAAAATGATTGAAACGTGATTAATTTATATCAAATGTGCAGGTTCCTTTAATATGTGCAAAACTCTTTCAAACCTCGAGGCACATATTGAGGGGGAGCAAACTTTTGAAAACCTCATCCTTCCTCAAAATGCTTTATCCATAGTATTTTTAATACTAAAATTGATCAGGAAGTGATGATGATCATTTTAGAAAAGGTAACTCAAAGATTGGATACTTTATCTCCAATCTAAGATTTCAAAAGTCCTCTTTCCTCCATGTGCTAAACTATTTCTAATACTGGAAGCACATGTTGAGGGGGAGCATTTCTAAAATATCAAAAACAATTAAGATACAAATGCTTTGATTATATATCACAAGTATCTTGATTGATTTTTCAAATGGTTTTCAATTGGTTTCAAGGCGGAAGAACAATACCAAAAGACCGACCAATTTTACTTTATGCATGGTGGTATAAGGATGATAAGGTTAGGTATTTGTTCCCATTATCCGCCAGAACGGAGGGATCACCCAGGACAATCCACTAGATAGTGTAAAAGTCCTTAGGTATGATGAAAAAGGAGAAAATGAAAATGGGAAGAGTGCGGACCGAGATGAGCTAGTACCGAATAAACCTAACAAGATTCTAGTTATGAAGTCTCGAGTATAATCAAGGGTCAAGAATGAAAAGAATTGGAATGTGAAAAGGGTGAAAAGAAATAGCCCTCCAATAATTCAACCTTAAGGCATAAACCGGTTCAATACATATGCTATCGGTGGTTACCAAGGTAACACGGTATTGAAGACAAGACGTCATGGACCCAAATGGACGACCGCACTAACTTCCCAAGCTACTTAAGTTCCTCTTAAAAGGGCTTGTTTCATTCTCACGGGAACCTGCATAATCTATCGACTTTCTCCTAGAGATTGTTGATATTGAAGAAGGAGACCCTTTCCCTAGTTTCCGACATAGGAAATCAAATGTGCACAATTGAGTTTAGAGCAACGAGATCATCAATAAATCTCATTAGGACACTTAATTCTTTAAGACTCACAGTTTCACACAATGTAGAATGTGAGAATATATTTTGAGAAGTCCTACGCATTATTCTTGTGGTATTGCCAAGACTTGTTGTGTCATCTGGACTTCATCAATGGAAGCGTTCATTATTGAATCGTTCCTTGTCCAGAAAATGGATTGACGGATATCTTTGAGAAATCGGTCGGTGCTCAAAATTCTTCTCTTCAAAGACGTCGATTGTGTATTATGTTTTCAAAATCAAAAGGATATTTATGATTGATAATTGATTTTCCATAAACCTTCGTTGTATTGCAAAACCTTTATATTAAATACACGATTGTTTTCAAATCACTTTCATCAATCGATGAATCTCAATCATTGGTTCACTCACTCCATGTTGTCTTTGAGACGCTCGGTTTGAGAAACAGCTAGAGCAACCGCGAAACCCGTCAAGGAAATTCTTCTGAATTATACTCGATCACGTGCAAGACTTGTACCGATCAACTGGAACCGGGGCGTCAGTACCTCAATTCAACAAAAGTGATCAAAGACACTTCAGGCGCTTTATTGCTAATCGCTTTATGCAGGGACACCCGACATTTGCAATGATCGTAATGGAGAGGTCAATTCATAGCCGCATGCTCACACAACACATTCAATTCCTAAAGACATCATGATAAGTGCATCAACGACTCTGATATTATCACTCCATGCTTCTGCTATGCTGGTGCCAATATCATGAATCAACTAAAGCTTCCGCTACTCTGATGAAAAGAAATCATGATCTAGAATGTGAGCATGTCGGTCCGAAAATCACAACAACTCATAATGGCGATACAACAATAAAGGATGAGTTAGAGATTTAATGTGGCTGATGATCTCAAAGCTGGCTCAAAACTCATTATCACGTGTATGAAAACGTAGGGGGGGGTGAATACGTTTCCGTTTCAAACTTAAAACTTTTGTATCAAATATAGTATAAACCATTGCATTTGCTAATCTCGACGCGAGGATGCATTTAACGACACGGCATGTAAGGCCAACCCTTGACATCACATAAGATTCCGCAAGATTAATGGTTCATTATAAATCAAGTTTCACCATTATTAGTCCGGTTGCTTTTTCTTGATCAAGCGTGTCATAATACGTAAAGTGTTGAATATAGTTTGTGACTATATGAAAGACCAAGTATGCATCACAAACATAGACATCAACCACATAGAGAATAAACAAAGTAATGCAAGAATAAAAGTAAAGCGATAAGTAAAAGGATAGACAAACCAACACGAGGATTTATAGTGGTTCGCCACAAGGTCACCTTCCTTGCCCTACTCCACCCCCGAGTCACCTACTCGAGAGTTCGTAATCACTACACCAACTCCTTATAGCGGAGAAGCCTTCACAACGCCGCTTAACCTTTTTCCCAGACAAAGCTAAATACCGAGTTCTTTCACACCAAGGCGAACCACACCTAACACAACGTCGCTTACCCTTTATACGTGCTAGGCTAACCACCGTGTTCTTTTACACCTTAGAGAACTAATCCTTCACAACGCCGCCTACCCTTTATTAGGTACTAGGCTAAGCACCTAGTTCCATTACTATGGAGGAACTACTACCCTTCACGACACAACACCTAATCTTAAGGAGATCCACCTTGTTACAACACCATCAAGGATATCACCATCCTTGGATCTAAACAGATACTATATGTATAACGATGCACCTCATCGATTATACGACCTAGGCATTCTTCACTAATGCCATTTACATGATCCTTCAAAGACCTTTCACTAATGCCTTCAACACGGATCTTCTAAGACTCTTCACTAATGCCTTTGACACATCTATGACATCCGTTATGTTTTGTGGCCCAACATAACAAACCTTGTGTTTTATGGTACAAACACATAAACCATCTAGTCTAGTCATAGATACAAGAATATGATACTAGACAATATCCAAGACAATGTGTCTAATGGATATGAACTCCTAGACTAAACATCAAGAACCCAAAGCATGATGTAGTTAGTCTTCTATGAATGAAGATGACAAGTTTCCCAAGCTTGTTGTATAAGATCTTCATGTGCTTGTATCTTGTGATGGGTGATCACTTCAAGAGGTAAGGAAGCAAGATCTCTAAGCTTGCTTTGGAGGATCACTTCAGAGTATGCTTACAACAAATGAGAGTTAGAAGCATTATGATCATATGAGATGAGGTGGTTTACATGTTTCCTAATGATCTAAGTATCCTAGATTTGGTGGAGAGAAACTATGTGTGAAGGTGTGAAGAAATGGTAAGAAGTGGTTTGCTATTTATAGGCAAAAGACCAAAACCATGTTCGCCCCCAAGGATCCCTTCCGAGGATCCGCTTTGTAAATCCAAGGATCCGTGGGTCATCCGAGGATCCGTGCACGCCCTCTTTACCCATTGTTTTGGGTTGAAACCATGGGTTATGGGTTATGGTTTTGAGTACCCACCAAGGTACAATGTATCTAGACTTATGGGTATGGGTCAATACCATGGGTCATGGATAATATCCATATATGACTTATGTTTACTTAAGTGTTTTATAAACTATTTAACTAAACATGTTTAATGGTTTGTTAGGGTTTGATCATAATGCAACATAACAAACATGTACGAACCTTTGTTGTAGCATACAAGGACTCGAGTCGTCGAGAGGTGTTGAGAGTATGTTGAGACAAGATATAATTACAAGTAACTTATACATTTTACGTTATGTATTACAAGTTACATGTTTGTCATCATCAAAACAAATGAGAATGTATAGATTAAATATCGTAATATTTGCACTAACAATCTCCCCCTTTTTGATGATGACAAAATATATGTAAACGTAATAGATAGGTAAAATGTCAAAGTTACTTGTGTCCGTAATTCCATACATTACCTTCTTCGTTTACACTCTTCTCCCCCTTTTGTCGAAACAAAAAGGGTGTGTCCTTTCTCCCAAGAATGGCGAGTTTGCATCATCCCTAGTGAAGTTAAAATAAAACACCTTATTGCTCCAATTGGCACACCACGCCAATACCTTCAACACAAAACACTAATGACTAAGCTTAGAAACTCATGACTTTGAGCTTGACGTCTTCAAAAGGTGGTGATCTCGCCTTTAAGAGGAACCTAGAGAATCACACACACAAAAATAGAAAGATCCTTTGAATTATAACCATTATTGCCAACGGCTTAATGGATCAAATTTTGAGGCTTAACCTACATCAAGGTTAGTGTTAAAAGAAAAGGAAAATATATGATGAGAAAGAAATCTCCTTTTGTTGAAACATAAAGGAATTTTGAAGAATGAATGTGCATGCTCCCCTTGACGGTTGCTCCCCTTGTTAAAGGCGCCAAGTATTTTAGGAAGGCTAAGACTAAATTATTGCAAAATTTGCAATGTTTTAGCTTTGACGAAAAACTCCCTTTATTGAGAGCGCCATACTCCTAGTGTGTTTTGAAAATCTACAAAACAAAAGTTAGTGCAAAATTATATTCGCCCTGACGAGTAAGTCATATGATGCACTTTATAAATGCTCGACTGAGGCTCCCCTAGCTCGAGGCGCCAAGAAGAACCTACAAAAAATGTGTAAAGTTCGTCCATAAATAGACGAGAATCCCATACACATCAAAGTGTATATATATGAACCTACAAAGAAAGGATTAGTGTCAAAAAGAGAATAATCCTACTACTTGCATCATCATGGTTGGTTTAGAGGTTGTAAGGTTTGTTCAAGGTAAGAAAAATATGCTTAGGGATGAGACGCATTTCATTACGAAATTCACTTAGCTTTTGACAACATGGATGTTTGTGGAGGATGGTTGAGCGACCATGAATTGTAGTGGTAGTGAGACACTTGTAGGATGTGGTTGACATAAGTAGCTTGTGGTTTGAGGTTGTGGTTGACACAAGTAGGATGTGGTAGAACATGAGACATACTTTAACACGTAGTTCAAGAACTATACCGTGGACACAGTGATAATGATAGAAATCATCATTATGACTTAGAGGTATGGAATTTGTGGTAGAGGTGATGAAAGGTATCAAGGTGAATCTTTGACTTGGTTGATGACTCACTATAGGTGGTAGACATGATGACTTTGTGAGTAGTGATAAAAGTGGAGTAAGATGGTTAGGATGATGCAAGATTAGAAATAACAAAAAATGTGCGAATGAGCACAACTTGACTTGATGATGAAATCGACTATTGTCATCCTACAAGAATCCAAAAGAGTTAGTACAAAAGGAAAACATTTATACCAATGGATAAATTGTTCACATAAAATCATGAAACAAAAAGAAGAACACGTAAAGACTCATATAAATGCAACTCATTTATAAACATATAGGAAACAGATAATCCTAAGTGTTGAACAAGTGCTTGTGGGAAAAAGGAAATTTGAAATGATTATCTAAAGAGATAAAGTTCCCACTGCTCCACGGTTCCTCCGGTTCCTCACTGAGGATCCGCTAGCTTAAGTCTAGGGATCCGCCAATGATGAAGTGAAAAGAGGTGATTGGGTTCTAGCAAGGTCTAGCACCTACATATCCTAAGTTACTCAATCTATTAAGTGTCTTATATGAAGATGGACTTGAATGATCAAGAGAGAATGATTGATGGTAGCTAATGATTGCCTTTATGGAAAATGGGGCTTTATGAGCACTAGTGGATGATTAAAGATGACACTAAGACATTTGAGAGTGTCAATGGTGTTAAATGATCCTAGAGATCGATGATGACTTAAGAGAGATTTGGAGAATTCCTTAAAATCATAAGAAATTAAAACCTAGTTTTGGCCTATTTTGAGGTAAGGATGACTAAAACAATTTGCTAAAATTGAGATAAATATCAAACTAGGTGTTTTGAGATGAAAGGAACAATGTGTAAACATTGGAGCGGAAAGATGGTGAGTTTTGAACTAATAAAAAATACTTGAATGTGATCCTAAGTCATCCATGAGTGAATGTGAGATCAACGAGCCTAAGGAAAGTTTAAGTGATCCTAATGTAGCATGTTTAACTAGTCCAATAAGGTCTAGAATGTTGGATTGATGCAAGGAGGCTACAAAGGAACTTCGTCCACCCGGATCCCACGGATCCTTCACTGAGGGATCCGCCTAGTTACATCTAAGGGATCCGCATCCGAGATGATTTTCTTAATGTAATAGTTGCGTAATTTTGCTCTATGTTTCGAATTATGAAACAAATTGTTTCTACAGCAAGCATACATGTATACACATTAAGCAAAGCAAGGAGAGCATGTAGAGATCACATATAGGCAATCAAATGAGATCGAGCTCACAAATAACATAAAGGTTTAGCAAACTTTAAAGCACTATTCAAGAAGTCCAAAACAGATTTACGGTCTAGATTAGTAAATCATTTAAACTAACAATGACATGAAAGGTATGTGTCTAGAAACAAAAGAGCACATGATGGTGTTCAAGACAAAAGAGTTGTGAGGTGCTAGTTTAGGACAATATAGTCATTACGGATGGTGGTTAGCATACAATGAGCTTCGTCCATGAAGTCATGTAGCTTTTCTCGATCAAAGCGAGATAATCGCTTGATGAGGCAAGTGGTTGTGATTAGCTAAAAGAAAATCAATTTTACAACTTGTTTGATTAGTAATCCTAAGACAATGCAAAGTATTTCCATTGTAAACTTACTTTAGGAAAACATAGGAATATAAATTTCTCAAGTGAGAGAATGAATATGAGACTATTACTAGCGGTGCTCAATTACGGCTAAACACGACCATTTTTACGGGCGATTCCACATACCCAACTTCTCTCAAGGAAGCAATTCAACCGTTAGGTCAAATTGAGTTTCTAGTGCAATAAGTTCTCCAGTATTCATTCTCAAGTTAGGAAAATTTATATTCCTACAATGGCCTATCGAACTGTAGCAATGATGATACTTTGCTTCGTTTATATTAATATTATACTTGAAACAACTAAGGTGACGAAGGTGTCAAAAAACTAAACGTTGTCCATATAGTGAACAAACAAAAAAAAATGGTTGCATGAGCTAGTTCAACATATGTTGTTGGAAAGCTCGACTTTGGACTTTCGGATATGAACAATTATATTTGCGTTGCAAAATAATTTACTTGAGTATATCGGATGAAATAATCAAGTTGTCAATCCTACTATGAAGCTTGGAGAGCGATCATGAAAAGGAAAACGGGAGAGTACATCATCAACACAAGTGTAGGTTATGATCCGATGTACATTCTTGTTGTTTTTAGAAAATGATACAAGAAAATATGAAATCAAGAAATCATATAAGAACATAAAACATTTATGTTGCACACATGACAAACTCAATCAAAAGGCCATTTAGTGTGTTATATGTTTTAAACATTTTCAACTTATAAAACTAACATTTTCGACACAACTAGATGTTATCCCAAACACTCCTTCAAATAGCACATTGATTAGTAGACTATTACTAAATCGACAAACAAGAGAATGAATAGCAAGGTAAGGAAACCACATATGTTATTCAATCAAACAATTACAAAAGCTATTTGAGATAAGCAAATAATCAAGTAATGCAAAGAAGACAATTTATCATTTAGCATAGCATACGAAAGTTCTTTTCATCGCTTTGTGTTAAATATAAAAATGTATACCAAGCTTGATTAGTTTATTTTATATTTATAAATATGATCAAAACCTTAATTTCAATAGAGGACACATTGTTATTCAAAAGCGAAAACATCCGCTCCAATTAGATCAAAAGTTTGTGCAAAAGTTATGACCGAAAAATGACTTTCTATTATTAATCAATGATTCTGTAAATTATTGTTTTGAATCAGTTTATGAAATCATTTTAAATGAAAGTAGACTCAAATACCTTTAAAATGATAGGTGGCACGACTTCAACGACTTACGATTAAAAAGTTATGAATTTTGAAATTTAGACAAAACTGCTCTTTGTACCCACGGATCCCACGGATCCCTTTCTCGAAGGATCCGTCCTGTAACTCCGAGGGATCCGCGGATCTGACACAGAATTACACAAATGCACGTTTTGACCCGACGAAAAGGTTTAACCTTTGTAGACTTTTTAGTGAAGTTATATTAACCATTTTTACCTTTATTCAAGCTTGATTAACAAGATATCTAACAAGAAAACTTCAAAGAAAAAAAATAACAAAACACTTTTCATATTATGCTTGACTTCACCAAAAATTTGATACGAGGACCTTACTCGTTTTGAAAACCATTTGTTTTAAAAACTAGAGCCAACCCGCTCTGATACCAATTGTGAAAACGTAGGGGGTGAATACGCTCGCTTCAAACTTAAAACTTTTGTATCAAATATAGTATAAACCATTGCATTTGCTAATCTCGATGCGAGGATGCATTTAACGACACGGCATGTAAGGCCAACCCTTGACATCACATAAGATTCCGCAAGATTAATGGTTCATTATAAATCAAGTTTCACCATTATTAGTCCGGTTGCTTTTTCTTGATCAAGCGTGTCATAATACGTAAAGTGTTGAATATAGTTTGTGACTATATGAAAGACCAAGTATGCATCACAAACATAGACATCAACCACATAGAGAATAAACAAAGTAATGCAAGAATAAAAGTAAAGCGATAAGTAAAAGGATAGACAAACCAACACGAGGATTTATAGTGGTTCGGCTACAAGGTCACCTTCCTTGCCCTACTCCACCCCCGAGTCACCTACTCGAGTTCGTAATCACTACACCAACTCCTTATGGCGGAGAAGCCTTCACAACGCCGCTTAACCTTTTTCCCAGACAAAGCTAAATACCGAGTTCTTTCACACCAAGGCGAACCACACCTAACACAACGTCGCCTACCCTTTATACGGTGCTAGGCTAACCACCGAGTTCTTTCACACCTTAGGAGAACTAATCCTTCACAACGCCGCCTACCCTTTATTAGGTACTAGGCTAAGCACCTAGTTCCATTACTATGGAGGAACTACTACCCTTCACGACACAACACCTAATCTTAAGGAGATCCACCTTGTTACAACACCATCAAGGATATCACCATCCTTGGATCTAAACAAATACTATATGTATAACGATGCACCTCATCGATTATACGACCTAGGCATTCTTCACTAATGCCATTTACACGATCCTTCAGCACCTTTCACTAATGCCTTCAACACGGATCTTCGGCACTCTTCACTAATGCCTTTGACACATCTATGACATCCGTTATGTTTTGTGGCCCAACATAACAAACCTTGTGTTTTATGGTACAAACACATAAACCATCTAGTCTAGTCATAGATACAAGAATATGATACTAGACAATATCCAAGACAATGTGTCTAATGGATATGAACTCCTAGACTAAACATCAAGAACCCAAAGCATGATGTAATTAGTCTTCTATGAATGAAGATGACAAGTTTCCCAAGCTTGTTGTATAAGATCTTCATGTGCTTGTATCTTGTGATGGGTGATCACTTCAAGAGGGTAAGGAAGCAAGATCTCTAAGCTTGCTTTGGAGGATCACTTCAGAGTATGCTTACAACAAATGAGAGTTAGAAGCATTATGATCATATGAGATGAGGGTGGTTTACATGTTTCCTAATGATCTAAGTATCCTAGATTTGGTGGAGAGAAACTATGTGAAGGTGTGAAGAAATGGTAAGAAGTGGTTTGCTATTTATAGGCAAAAGACCAAAACCATGTTCTCGCCTCAAGGATCCCTTCCGAGGATCCGCTTTGTAAATCCAAGGGATCCGTGGGTCATCCGAGGGATCCGCACGCCCTCTTTACCCATTGTTTTGGGTTGAAACCATGGGTTATGGGTTATGGTTTTGAGTACCCACCAAGGTACAATGTATCTAGACTTATGGGTATGGGTCAATACCATGGGTCATGGATAATATCCATATATGACTTATGTTTACTTAAGTGTTTTATAAACTATTTAACTAAACATGTTTAATGGTTTGTTAGGGTTTGATCATAATGCAACATAACAAACATGTACGAACCTTTGTTGTAGCATACAAGGACTTGAGTCGTCGAGAGGTGTTGAGAGTATGTTGAGACAAGATATAATTACAAGTAACTTATATATTTTACGTTATGTATTACAAGTTACATGTTTGTCATCATCAAAACAAATGAGAATGTATAGATTAAATATCGTAATATTTGCACTAACAACGTGGATCAGTTAAAGACCTCCACTTGGATTATCCAAACATGCAAAAATAAAGAATCAAAGACTACGAGCTTCAGAGCAATGAACTTTAAAAAGAATCCAAGAACAATCTCAATGTAATATCTGTTTGTATTCAATGTAATTTGAGGTGACCTCCCTTAGGGGGAGATTGTTAGGATTTAGTAAATCCAATTATTAAAGTGTCGGTCACCTCAAGTATATGTAATCGTTAGAATGCTCGTAGTCGTAGTTATTTAATGTTAAGTTGTATTTAGTTATGTAACACCGTGGAGGACGGACTGGTCTTTACCCACTATATGTCTGATCCACAGCCCGCAGGTGGCGATTTGTGTAAGACTATAAATACCCTCTACCTCCCAAGGTGTAGGTTGGAGCTCATAATAATACTTTCATTTTCTCACTCAAGTTCCCAAACCTCTAACTATTTCCTCTAAAACCCTTCAAGTGTACGCTCTTATTGATCATGGTTTGATGTGTTTATGAAATCCAATATGTTACAGAAAGTGTTCGAGAAAATTCTATATTAAAACTATTGAACGCCTTCTTGTAAGGGGGAGGGAGTGGTACCCTAGTACCCGAATTGCCACATCACATCTATCCAATAAAAACCCTTCAACTCAACCCAATTCTACCCTAGCACTACCCTAAGTGGAGGGAGTGGTCACCTATCCTACCCATTTTTTTTTCATATATTTTTAATATATAAAATCACATACAATATTAAAATAAAAATATATCATTTCATTACAAATAAAAACATTACATATCGGTAATTTTTTTATGGAAATGCGGCTTGTGGAACGTAAAATTGATTCGGAGATGGTTGAGAATAAAATTGGTTTGGAAACGAAGTTTGTTGTGTTTGCGGATGAACGGGGTTGAGACCGACCTTGACGCGAGGTGGAAATTTTTTTACCTCTTCTTGGATCCATGGTTTTGTGTTTTTGAGAGATTAGTGTGTGTGTTTTTTTTGAAAAAATGAGTGTGTGATATTTGGTTTTAAAGGGAATTTTTTTATTTATTTTTATTAAATGTACTAACTAGCGTTGGCTAGTCCCCAACGCTCCAAAATTTGAAAAATTCACCCTTCACCGATCGGGCTTGGAAGTCGAAATCATACCCAAATTACTCACCCGAGCCCCACGGGCGGTGTTGCCGATCGCCATCGGGTACCTCAACCCGATTCCCTACCCGAGCCCCACTCCCTTCCCTCTAAAGGGTATGAAATATGTTAACCAAAATGTTGTATGGGCAGTTTGTTATTCTTTTTCTTTTTTCTCATCATTGCATTAAGTCCGGACATACGTCATTAAGATTTTGTAAAGATGGAGATGTATAATATGCACTTCAACTTTTCTTTCAAATGTATTACTGGATGTGCTAAATATTTCTCTTTATGTCAAACCAACATTTATAAATGTCATCCATCTAAATATGTGAAGGGTAGAAATTAATTTATCATGTGATTTGACGGAAGAAAATCTAAAAGTTATTGCATGCAATTAGTATGTTTTGAGATGAAACGTAAGATTGTAAGGACTTTTTATAATTGATGACATGATTGAGTGTGGTGGAAGCCAAAATATATGAAAATGATAGGAAAAGGCATTAGAATTTAGAAATGATGTATAGTAGTCAACAACATGTCTTTAATCTTTTGGTTGAGAAGAAAAGCAAAGGAAAGGGAGGTTTTGTATTGTCGTAACCAATACTATATATAAAGCATTACATGTAACTTATGAACCTCATGTTAAGTCATTTGAAAATTTAATATATTAAAATTACTAATTTGCCACTTGTCTATTATAAAACTACAATTTGATGTTTCCAATCCGGCAAAATTATCTATATCTATTTTATCTTATAAAGTAAAATATGTTACAACACTATGAAACACAAAATGCAATTAATTTGATAGGTGTCTCGAACACTATTGGTCCAATTCGTTGGAAAGTACAATCGTGCTTCTTCAATCTTTCACCAAAACTTCTTTCACACACTTCTTCAAAACCGCTTTATTTCAATTCAGTTTTTACAACACATTTAATGTCATACGCGTTATACAAATCATCCTAAAAATAAGGTTACAAATTTTTTTATTATATTTGGAGTCCATATGAGTTTCATCTCAAACACACCACGATTCAAAAATCAAAATCACTAGTTTCAACCCAAACCAATTAACTTTAATCTTCTTTTTCCTCACGATTTGTGTGCTTTGTGGATTCAATATATAATCTTCTTCGGTTTCATCCCAAACCAGTTAACTTTAATCTTCTTTCTCCTCACGATTTGTGTGCTTTGTGGATTCAATATATAATCTTCTTTTTCCGGACGATTTAACTTTAACTAATGATATTGTATTTTTCTTTTCTTTTTATAAGGATAGGTTTCATGTTTAATCATCTATTCGGTCCTAATTTTAATCTATGACGAGGTAAGCTTTCGCTTTTTTTTACTTGATTCTCTTTTTCTCATTTCGTATCTTTGTTACTACCATTTATTTTGTTATGATTTATGTTGTGTTAGTTTCATCTCAAACACACCACGATTCAAAAATCAAAATCACCAGTTTCATCCCAAACCAGTTAACTTTAATCTTTTTTTTCCTCACGATTTGTGTGCTTTGTGGATTTAATATATAATCTTCTTTTTCCTCACGATTTAACCTTAACTAATGATATTGTATTTTTCTTTTTCTTTTTTTATAATGATAGGTTTCATAAGCGAATCATCTATTCGGGTCCTTAATCTTTGACGAGCTAAGCTTTCAGTTTTTTACTTGATTCTCTTTTCTAATTTCGTATCTTTGTTACTACCATTTAATTTGTTATGATTTATGTTGTGTTTTTATGCTTTTTACTACCATTTAATTTTATGTATATGGTCATTTTTAGGCGATTATATGCTGTGACCCGGATCGCTAATGTATTCATAAACTTTGCATGATCTAAAGGGTATTGTGTAAGTCACATTATAGCGTCCATCAATTAAATGATGTTGGGATTATTAGCCTTCTTGATAATGTTTGATCATCTACTGCTCATATTGGTAATATTGTTTCTCAGATAAAGTTAGTGCTGCTAAGGAACTTCAATGAATATATGCTAAGTAGTTACAACTGCCAATGCAAAGTTAAGACTGCTAGTACAAGTTACAACTGCAATTGCCAGTGCAAGAGTTAAGACTGCTAGCATAAACTTAGTGTTGTTCAAGGTTAAGACTATTGGTTACAAGTTACAATTGTCAGTGTATGTTAGTACTGTTAGGCATTTTGTTAATACTGCTTATGAGATATGTATTGGATATTTATAGAAAATATTTGATGTACTTAAGAAAGTATTGTAAGACATATAGGACTCCTTGGTGTATAAAAAGATGTCTTAGGGCATAGAGTTAGATGTATCAAAAACATATAATTCTTACCTTCAAGGTTTTGTAACTCTAATACTTTGAGAGTATTCATATTATTATCATCAATAATATTGGAGCTTGTTTGTTGAATTGTGTGTTCATTGTTTCACTCTTTCATTAACAATTCTTTTTAATATTAAAGATTAGATTCCGTATAATCTTTAATACATTCAAACACAGATATACACGGCTTTAGGTGTCTCGAAAGTGTGAGTCTTTAATTCATATATAGTTTACTTTTTATATGTGTTTCGGAATTGCGAGTCTTTAACTCAGATATACACGGCTTTATTAAAATATTCTCGTGATTGTTGTTGAACATTTCCCTAGCTATCTTCAAGTCAGGGACGGAGCTAGGGGGTGCCCGCGGGTGCACGTGCACCCCATGGAATTTTTCGATATAGGATTAAATTTTGAAAAAATTATCGATTTTTTTAAAATGTATCTTAAATGCACCCGGTGCATCAAAATATGTCTCTAGTATTATTTAGTTGGTTTACTTACAATTAAAAAAATAAATATAAAATTTTGTAAAAGCCCCAATATGACAAAAGCCCAAAGATAAAATAAGTTTAATAAATTAAAACACAAAAGCCCAAATATGAAATAGGTTTATCAATAAAACAAGTTTATTTATTATCCTAACAATTTGTAAAATCCAAAATTAGAGAGTATGAAACAGGTTCGACATATATTATTCAATTGTTTATTATATCTTTTAAAGTTTTCGTTTTTGATTGGTTGTTTAAAATTGATAGTATGATGATTCATTGATTTGGGATGTTAGAAGTAGTATTAGATATTTTTTTGCTGTTAAAAGCGTTTAATTGAATTGAAAACTTGAAGTGTCCTTTTTTGTTGCGTATATTATTTATATTGTTCACCAATTGTTAGGATTAATCATCTTATAGTCTTTTTTTTGCTGCGTATATTAGTTATATTGTTCACGAATTGTTAGGATTAATAATCATGTAATAGTGATATGAAATTGTGTGATTTGTATTTAAAATATTTCGTGCAATGGCTCTAATTTGTAGTTTGTTTATTGTAGGCTAAAATTGGGAGTTATCTAAAAAGAAAGCTTCCGTCTGATAACGATAATGATACTATTGGTGAAGAAGGAACAAACGGTTGTGGTTTTGAGGTATGTTGACAAATTCGGTGTTTTAAATGAGAGATTTCTCGGTATTATTCATGCAAAGAATACATATTCTTCTACTCTAAAAGATGCCATTGATTCTTTATTTAATGAACACAACTTGAGTGTGCAATGTAAGAGTTCAAAATTAAATCTTAAATATCTTCTATTTTTAGCAAGTTATTATTTTTTTACATGTAACATGTTAATTAAATATTTGAAACAAATTATGAGGACAAGGTTACGATGGAGCAAGCAATATGCGTGGTGAGTTTAATGATTTAAAAGCTCTAATCCTAAAAGAAAATGATTCGGCATATTATATACATTGTTTTGCTCATCAACTCCGATTAGTAGTTGTGGCTGTTGCAAAAAACCACAAGAGTGTTAGAGACTTGTTTGATGTTTTATCCACGGTAACAAATGTTGTTTGTGGCTCTTGTAAACGAAAAGATATGCTGCGAGAAAATCACAAAGAAAGAATAGTAAAAGAAATAGAGAAAGGTGAAATTGAAATAAGGAGAGGGAAAAACCAAGAAGTTACCATTCCACGAGCTGGAGATACAAGATGGGGTTCTCATCATAGAACTATCACTAGTTTGATACAAATGTTTCCGGAGGTTCTTAAGGTTCTTCACTATGTTGAGGAAGAGGGTGATACTATCTTTAACCGTGGAATAGCTTCTGGTCTTATAAAGTATTTCAAAACACTTGATTTTGTGTTTTTATTGTACTTGTTGTTGCATATAATGGGGCTTACTAATACATTGTCACGACATCTTCACAAGAGCGATCAAACGATCTTAGAGGCTGTTTCATTGGTAAAAGGAACCAAAAGAGCATTGCAAGAGTATAGGGCAACAAGTTTTGCTTCACTTTTGAAGAATGTAACTTCATTTTGTGGTAAACATGATATTGAGATGGTAAATATGGTTGACTTTCATTCAAGAGGCCGAAAGGCTAGAATTACAAATCAACATCATTTCGAGGTTGATATATTCAACACTGTTATGGATATGCAAATTCAAGAGTTTGGAGATCGTTTAGTGAGGAAGCACCGATTTACTTGATTGTATGTGCATTGAGCCAAGATGATTCATTTTCGTAATTTAGTATATCAAAGTTAGTGAAACTTAGTGAGATGTATCCGCGTGATTTTACTTATATGGAAAGGTTAAGTCTTCATACAGAACTTGGAGTCTATTATCAGATCATGTGTAATGATAAAGATTTCACTAACTTGGATAGTATTGCCAAAATTGCTGAGAAGATGGTGGATAAGAAAAAACATACATCTTATCATTTGGTTTATCGGTTGTTGAAGTTGGCTTTAGTCTTGCCTGTTGCTACTGCTACGGTTAAAAGATGTTTTTCTAAAATGAAGTTCATTAAAATTGATTTGCGTAATCGGATGGGTGATGATTATTTTAACGGCGCTTTAACTTGTGCCATAGAGAAAGAAGAACTTATTAATGTTAAAAATAAGGGTGTACGTAAGAGTTTTTTTTTTGCTATGGGAGATCGTAGAATCTCTAATTAGAAGGTAATATGTTCATTTATTTATCGTTTTTATGAGATCTTCGTTTTAATCTACTTTTTAACTCTATTATATTATGGTTCAAAAACATTTGTGCACCCAGTCATATTTGTTCCTGGCTCCGTCCCTGCTTCAAGTGCATACTTAGTGGGCTTTGAACTCTAAACTTCTTGTAAGAAAATTAGATGTCTTATCGTCCGACCACTTGACGATGGTTGTGCATTGGTTTATAATATACGAACTATTTAGTTTGGTTGTCTATTTACTTCAAATGGTAAATTTGTTCTCCATTGATAATCTACTTACCAAATCTTATGTTTCATTAACAATTGTTTTTTGGTGTAACAATTAAAACAAGTTGCGTGTGCTAACCCAACAACGAAAACAAGTCCTTTCAAGCACAACAAAATAATTTCTATTATTAGCATGCTTGGTTAAGAACTAATAATCCGATTCCTTTTGATCATGTTCTTTTGGTCACGGGTTTTAGTGGGCTTTGAACTCTAAACTTCTTGTAAGAAAATAAGATGTCTTATCACTGGTTCACTTGATGATGGTTGTGCATTGGTTTATAACATACCAGTCAAGGTTATTAATAATCTAGGGCGTGGCGTGACAAGATGATCGTCCTCGTTTCAAGCATAAAAGCATGTTTTATGTTTATAAAGTGGCGTATAAGCGACAAAATACGAAAATATTTATATATTTATATCATATTTCATATATATCGAGTTTACTGGAAAACGTGACATAAAGTGGAATAACGCATAGCGTAACAGTATGACCAAGCTTCACGTCTTTACGGGGCTTTTGCGTGTCTTTTAGAACCATGATACCATCTATTTAGCTTGGTTGTCTATCTATGCTATCTATAATATAAAAGCTTTTTTTTTCTTGAAAGTGAAAAACTTAAATTAATGTCTTGCCTAAATTACCCTTAACTAATCTATCTTTGGCAATTTTGTAATACTAACTAATATATGGTTTTTTGCAATTTCAAATTTCATGAACACTTGATCTATATATAGCAACTTTATAATACATGGCTCGTCACCTTATGAGATTATGGCAACTTACGTGTTCATTCATGCATCTATAAAAAAAATAAATGCATAATTAATTGTAAATGCATCATTATAAATTAGAGAAGGTAATTAGGTGGACATCATTATTTTGTTTTGAAAAAAAAAAGATTTCACATCCATATAACTTTCATAAAAAATCCCCACTGGCGACGTCACAAGAAACGATTGATTTTTGTGGGATTCACATCCCACAAAACCAATCACACACCATCACGTCGTGGTGAAGATTTTTGTGAAAAGTTTATGTACTCAAGATTCTTCAAAAAAAATAATAACCATGCATCTAAAAATATTTATCGATCAATATCATACACGCTTATTATGATGGAAATTCCTGTTTTTGTAGCAGCAGATAGTTAAAGTGATATTTTTGTTAAAACTTAACCAAAATATCAGTTTAATTATTTGCTGCTAAAAAATCGCTTTGATATGCACAGATACCAGTCTAGTTTACTTCAAATAGTAAATTTGTTACCAAATCTTATGTTTCATTAACAATTGTTTTTCGGTGTAACGATTAAAACAAGTCGTGTGTGCTAACCCGAACAACGAAAACAAGTCCTTGCAAGCACAACAAAATGATTTCTAATTTTAGCATACTTAGTTAAGAACTTAAAATCTGATTCCTTTTGCCCATGTTCTTTTGGTCATAGGACTTAAAGGGTGTCGTTTGTCGATTAAATACATAGACACGTATGTAAGTCTGCTAATTCAACATGTTAGGTTAAGTACTCGCAGGTTTTTAATTGTCACATGATTGATATTAGTATCACCTAATACTAAAAGCATACTTTTCTAATGTACGTATAGATATAAGAGCCCTTTTTTATATGTCTCTTTAATAAACGACACATGCAAACTATGATGTAGATGAAAACAAAATCCACTTTCATATATATATATTTCCTTCGGCATTTCGTTTCTTGCGACTATGTGTGCGACTATATCAACATGGATACAGATGGATCCAAACGAAATTCTTGGTTGCTTATCTGCCTTACAAATGGGCCAATTATAGCATGTCCTTGCTCGTATTTTGTTCTTTTCTTGTTAGAGGGGAAGGTATGGTGATATCTGATAACCTCTTTATCATCGACACCATTGTATATCAGATCTCACCTTTCACATTAACCACAACAAACCCCTCCTCATAACAAACCTCAACCTCTTCATTTAAAAACCACCACTACCACTTTATTTTTTTATTCAATTTTCCAAATAAACTAAATTCATTTCATTCAAAATAAAATATAATACATAACACAATAATAATAAAATAAACACGATAAAAAAAAAAAAAAAAAAAAAAAAAAATACAACACATACTAATGGATCGGATCTTCGACATCCCACTTCGGGCAATTTTTCAAAATCTCCCAAACGTGAACATACGTGAACTCCTTTCCACCAAATTGTTGCTGAAAGTTTAGTAGTTTTATTTCCATCAGTATGCGTTGTAGTTTTTTATGTTTAAGCGTATTATGTATTTCATGTTTTCAGTTAATTGTTCAAGTTTCAATTTATGTTTTTCATCATTATGCGTTTATGTTTGCATTTTTTTCCTCCACGAACCTTTCAATCTATTCAAAAAAACACTTCACCTTATCAAAACTCAACGTAAAAATCATTTTATAAAAAGAAAAAAAAAGGGTACGTCTTCAACCTTGTCGTGCAGACGGCGAGCCATCCCACGGCGAGGCACGGCGAAAGGGGCCGGTGTGGTGGCGGCCGACGGCGAGATGCCACGCAAGCCCACGGCGAGCCATGGCAAGCCCACACCCTCCGCTCTTAATGTATATTGGAGAAAAGATCAAATAAGAAATAAGAGTAAAATGAGAAGGATAGGAAATAACCATAGTCGCACATCCTAGATTCATTTACAAAAATAGATGCATTTTTCATGAAATTCTCCTTCTTCTTGTAAAATGTGTGGATAAAAACATTTTTCATTCTTTTTATTTTTATTTTTCTTTTTAGTGTATATGTTAGGATTTAGAAAATCCATACTGAAGTGTCGGTCACCCCAACGTATGTTTAGCATATTATAGCTCGTAGACGTAATAGTATATTAGTTAGATTAGCAATAGTGTAAGTAACACCGTGGAAAAAGGACGGCCTTTACCCATCGTATGCCCGATCCATAGCTCAAGGAGGCGAGTCATTTGTATAAATAGCCTCTCCCCATGAGGAGAGGGTTGGATGTTCATTTTGGTAATCTAACCTTCCTTTGTTTTATCTCTAGAACATCTCACTTTCCCTCTCTAAAACTCTAAATTAATACGCCCCAATTTAATATGTGTTGATGTGTTTATGAAATCCAATATATTACAATTGGTATCAAGATCCATGGTTTGATCATTCATATTTCATGTTCTTGGATTTCTAGTGGTTTTCATAAGGTTTTTGGGTTTTAATGAGTTTAGAGTTGTTAGCATCATTTGGATCATTTCTAGTGTTAAAGTTTGGAGTTTGATTGTACTTTTGTGTTTAGAATCATTATAAGTGATTAGGTTTTGATTTGGAAGGTTTGAATCAGCGTGGTTGGGTTGTTTTTGGATTGAAAAGTGGTGTTTTAGAAAGTTTCATGGAAGCGATTTGTGTCTCGTACCATTTTTCTTCTAAGCGATTTGTCCCAAAGTTTTAGCGATTTGTCTGTTTTTTGTGAAGCGATTTGTGCACTAAGCGACTTGTCTATTGAGACAAAACGACAAAAAGGACGAAGTAGTGGATGTACTTGTCTGTCTAGCGATTTGTCTGTCTAGCGATTTGTCACTCTAGCGACTTGTTTGTCTAGCGATTTGTGTGTCTAGCGATTTGTCTGTCTAGCGATTTGTCAATGCAGCGACTTGTGTGAGAAGTGATTTGTCTTCAATACGTTCTTACTGAAGCGATTTGTCATAAGGTGAATTGTTTCAAGCGATTTGTGTTTACTATCCGACTTCTTGTTGAAAATTAAGACGTGTCATCTCATATTAACGCAATGTCTTACACCACTGATCCCTTTATCTCCAATGTGCTCAAACTATATGATACTATGCAAAACAAAGTAAGCAGTTACTACTCAGAAAGTTTAACCATGATTGATTTAGCCAATAATGATCAAAACACTTCATACTCTGAGTCCAATGTTAAGGAATTACACCTGTTAATGCTACAAAATGCCATGCAAATGGAATGCAGCATTGAGCCCTATCAACTACTTTACTCTCACCTTATACAACTTTTATCCACAACTATGGATCGAACATGTAGTGCCCTCTTCCGTCAGGACTTATCTACATTAACTAGAACCTTGCTGTTGAACTTAGAACAATTGAAGCTACAACTTACCAATGAAAAGGCTCAAAAGGATGGTTCCGGTGCAGCCTCTTCAAGTAATCTACAAACAATTTGACCATTCATCAAATGGGAATACTCGGCAGATTATGATCAACACTTGACCGAATTTCTTTCAAAAACATCTTGAAATGGAAATCCATGAGTTCATTGATACATTCATCCACCTTATGGACAATGTGAAGAAGTACATTGAAGAAGTACATAACATTGATCACATGAATGAACATGCGATGCAATCAATGGAAAAGTGTGGAGAGTTGGGTTATCTATCGGGTAGTGCTGAAGCCAGAAGTACAGACACATCAACAATGGAAGCAACAAGCAGTTCAGTAACTTTTGCCTCACAAATGATAGATGCATAGTGGAAAATGTTGAACGAACAAACATTGGGTGCAGAATCTTCATTAAGTGCTGAATCTTCGGTAACTCCTATTGGTAACCCATCTGTGCTTAATTCTGTGCAAACTAATGACCTTACAGAACATGTGGTTGATACATGTCCTGCAACTGAGACTGAGCGAATAATAAAACATATCGTGACTCACAACATGGTTGATAAGAAACTTTTCGAAGAACTTTCATACAAATACTCAATTCTTGAAAAACATTGCATTTCTTTAGAAATCGTAATACAACAAAAGGAAGAAAGTTTTCTTGCAACAAAAGCTTGCATAAATCCAGAATTTCCAGAATTTCGAGAATTTTTTGAAATTAACCAGTTAAAAACTCATCTTCATGACAAAGACTCAACCATATGTAATCTGAAAAAACAAATCTCAGACTTGCACATGAAAATTGGTATGGGGATGAATAATCGTAACAATGAAGTTAGTGATTCGGTCAAAGCTAGGAATGATGAGTTAGCATTATGTGTGACCAACTTATTAAGGTAAAATGAGTCTCTAAGGAAGATAAAATTAAAACAATGTGTCCCTACTAAAGAGGATCTGAACAAGCCCTTAGATCATACAGATTCTTTGTTAGCTGACATTGAAGTCCTCAAAGAAAAACTTCAGGACAAGAGCTTCATGATAGTTGCTTTAAAGAATGAGCTTAGAAAAATTATTGGAAATGAAGTGAACACTAAGTTTGCAAAACCATCAACCTTGGGGAAGCCAATTTCACAAATTACAAAAGAACGATCTGTAGTTAGGCAGCCTAATGCATTTAAGTCAGAAAGATTTAAACCCTCAAAATCAAGGTTTGCCTCCCAAGTTGATGCGTATAATGTTCTGTCAAAAAGAGTCACTTCACAAACTCATTCCGATAAGATGAATGAAAATTCTCAAATTCATGCTCGAAACTCTAGGAACAGGAATGCAAGAAGATCACTTAGAGCACGTAAGAAGCATTATATGAATGACCACTACCCTAAGAAACATGTTAACAGGAAAACGTCTAAAATCCAAAATAGGGAAATGGGTACATCTTCTACTGTAACTAAAAGATCTAATTCTACTTGCTCTGATATTAAGTGGATGCCTACTGGTAGAGTATTTAAGAACATTGAACCCAATAGGAATTACACTTCTAGCTACTGTTCCAAGTGGATGCCTACTGGAAAAATCTTTAAGTATGTTGGATTTAAGTGGATTCCAGTCAGGACACTGACCTATAGTGATATACCAAGGCCTGACTGTAAAACATCCAAAGATGAGGATACAACTGTCACTAACCCATCTATTTGCAATGCTACATGTGCTACTAGTGCAAATTTTCCTCAGTCTTTTTCAGGAACAATGCTCAATTCAATCATGCACATCATGACCTGGCTTCCAACTGAATTGAAGGCTAATCATCAAGGAATTGCAACTTGTCAAAATTAATTTGCATATACTATGACTCCTGATCGCTTCTACTCAGGACTCCTACCTCACAAGTTCTTTGATAATTTACTTACATTTTTTTGTTTTAAATATATATATATATATATATATATATATATATATATATATATATATATATATATATTTCTTTTCACACAATTTCATTTATATGATCTAATAAAAGATATATCTTCTGGTATCGATAACATCTACAGTCCTAGAAATGTCATTCAATAATGACACGGGTCCTTAGATGAAGTTCGAACATAAGCTCTAATATATCTTCAGATGCCCTCACATCATTCAGATGCTCTCAATTACTTGCATGGGTTTCATCCAATCAATGTTCACTCATTCTTAATCCGTGTCATTGATTGAGGGGGAGAATGAATCACTCTACCATTCCTAACCATCTACTTGTCTCTGCTTGATTCCTATTAGATTATTTCTTGTGATACGAGTAATTTATCTTGCTTGGTTACTGTGACCTCTGCACTCTGGATTGTCATTACGTGTTACTTGGAGTGATTTAATTTGTGTGATTTAATTTGCCAAATCATTATGTGGTATGTGGTTAGTCCATGTTATGTCTTGTATGAAACTTGTCAATATCATGATATGGATGCAACTTGTCTACTGCATTTAAGCATGCGATCTGTTAAGTACAAGGGCTGAAAGTGTCAATTATACAAACTTATGTTTGGTACTAATATAGGAAGCGATTTGTCCTAGTTGATCTAATGTTTAGTGTGCAATTTGTTTAAGTACAAGGGCTGAATGTGTCACTTATGCAAACTTGAGGAAGGTACTAATATTGGTAGCAATTTGTCTCACTTGGTCAAAATTTCAAACTCTAAGTCCTAGTTTCACACGTCTTCTTTTCTACCTTAGTTTTTTTCGAAGCGATTTGGCTAAATTGATTGGTTGTGGTAGGTTTTCTGATCTTGTGTCATGCATCTTTCATCTTATACCATGTTTAATACAACATCCTAACAATCCTTTATTTACAGATTCCATCGGGTGTTATTCCTTCGATATAGATCTACATCTAGGTTAGTTTCGTTGTTAATATAAGTGGTGGTGCACGATGTAGAATGGGTATGCCTTGGGGAATCATGGGTTGGAATGGATGGTGTGTTTGTGTGATTGTCTTGTCTTTCCTATGCGCGTTTCTTTTGATCTTGGAGAGTTTATGAGTTGGTGTGTTGTGGTTTTATGATTCTGATTGTGCATATGTTGTTGTATATATATGTGATCATGACTTCAATTGGTGAATTGTTTATGCCTTAATTATCTACTGAGTTTATTTTAACCGTTATTTTGATATGTCGCTATGTGTTCTTGAAAGCAACTTGTCAATCAGTTGGGTGTTCTTGTAAGCGATTTGTCACCAGTTACTTGCAAGCGATTTGTCCTTGGCTATTTGAAAGCGATTTATCTTTGGTTATCTAAAAGCGATTTGTCTTAACAAATTGATTAAAGCGATTTGTCATAACCCAATTGATGAAAGCAATTTGTCTCAGATAATCTTGATAAAGCGATTTGTCACCTTAGAATTATTGAAGCGATTTGTCTTAACGATTGAGTAAAGCGACTTGTCATAACTCAATTGATGAAAGCGATTTGTCTTTAGATAATCTTGACAAAGCGATTTGTCACATTAGAATTACTGAAGCAATTTGTCTAAAAAATTAAGTAAAGCGATTTGTCATAACCCAATTGATGAAAGCGATTTGTCTTCAGATAATCTTGTCCAAGCGATTTGTCACATTTGAATCATTGATGCGATTTGTACCATATAGTAATGATTGTCCCTATACATTTTTGTCCATCATGTTGTTTCTCCCATTACTTCTATTTGGTCATTGTGTGATTGATCTTATACCTGCTATGTCTGTGTGTATTTTTCCCTATTATCAATGTCTATGCCTCACTCTTGTCTAATTCTATAACGCTTATATGCTACCTTTTGTGCTTAAGTCATGGTGTTGCATTGAGGTTGATCTGCTAACCATGTCTAACCTAACATATTTTCAAATATTGTTGTTGAATGTGTGATTCTACAGAATTTCAATGGCAGACACAACCTCTTACGAGAATCTTGCTGCATCTACACCACCCACTGTACTCACAGATAAGAAAATCCTTCCAGATGAGAAATGGGTTGAGATAGCCAAAAGCAACTGCTTTGTGGATGTGGATAGGACCCAACCTAATCCAATCTGTTAGTGCAAATATTACGATATTTAATCTATACATTCTCATTTGCTTTGTTGATGACAAACATGTAACTTGTAATACATAACGTAAAATGTATAAGTTACTTGTAATTGTATTTTGTCTCAACATACTCTCAACACCTCTCGACGACTCAAGTCCTTGTATGCTACAACACAGGTTCGTACATGTTTGTTATGTTGCGTTATGATCAAACCCCTAACAAACCATTAAACATGTTTAGTTAAACACTTTGTAAAATACATAAACATAAGTAAATGTGTTGGGTAAAACCCATGACCCATGATGCAAGACCCATACCCAATGTCTAGATACATTGTACCTTGGTGGGTACTCAAAACCATGACCCATAGCCCATGGTTTCAACCCATAAACTATGGGTAAAGAGGAGCGTGCACGGATCCCTCAAATGACCCACGGATCCCTTGAATTACAAAGGCCGGATCCTCCGAAGGGATCCTTGGGGCGTAACATGGTTTTGGTCTTTTGCCTATAAATAGCAAACCACTTCTTACCATTTCTTAACACCTTCACACATAGTTTCTCTCCACCAAATCTAGGATAGTTAGATCATTAGGAAACATGTAAATCACCCTCATCTCATATGATCATAATGCTTTAACTCTCATTTGTTGTAAGCATACTCCAGTGATCCTCCAAAGCAAGCTTAGAGATCTTGCTTCTTACCCTCAAGTGATCACCCATCACAAGATACAAGCACATGAAGATCTTATACAACAAGCTTGGGAAACTTGTTATCTTCATTCATAGAAGACTAACTACATCATGCTTGGGTTCTTGATGTTTAGTCTAGGAGTTCATATCCATTAGACACATTGTCTTGGATATTGTCTAGTATCATATTCTTGTATCTATGACTATACTAGATGGTTTATGTGTTTGTGCCATAAAACACAAGGTTTGTTATGTTGGGCCACAAAACATAACGGTGTCATTGATGTGTCAAAGACATTAGTGAAGAGTGTCAAGATCCGTGTTGAAGGCATTAGTGAAAGGTGTCAAGGATCGTGTAAATGGCATTAGTGAAGAATGCCTAGGTCGTATAATCGATGAGGTGCATCGTTATACATATAGTATTTGTTTAGATCCAAGGATGGTGATATCCTTGATGGTGTTGTAACAAGGAGTGGATCTCCTTGAGATTAGGTGTTGTGTTGTGATGGGTAGTAGTTCCTCCATAGTAATGGAACTAGGTGCTTAGCCTAGTACCTAATAAAGGATAGGCGACGTTGTGTAGGTGTGGTTCACCTGGAGTGAAAGAACCCGTGGTTAGCCTAGCACCGTATAAAGGGTAGGCGACGTTGTGTAGGTGTGGTTCACCTTGGAGCGAAAGAACCCGGTGGTTAGCCTAGTACCGAAAAAGAGTAGGCGACGTTGTGAAGGCTTCTCCGCCATAAGGATTTGGTGTAGTGATTACGAACTCGAGTAGGTGACTCGGGGAGTGGAGTAGGCAAGGAAGGTGTCCTTGTAGCCGAACCACTATAAATCCTCATGTTGGTTTGTCTATCCTTTACTTATCGCTTTACTTTTATTCTTGCATTACTTTGTTTATTTTCTATGTGGTTTATGTCTATGTTTGTGATGCATACTTGGTCTTTCATATAGTCACAAACTATATTCAACACTTTACGATTATGATACGCTTGATCAAGAAAAAGCAACCGGACTAATAATGGTGAAACTTGATTTATAATGAACCATTAATCTTGCGGAATCTTATGTGATGTCAAGGGTTGGCCTTACATGTCGTAATCGTTAAATGCATCCTCGCGTCGACATTAGCAAATGCAATGGTTTATACTATATTTGATACAAAAGTTTTAAGTTTGAAACGGAACGATTCACCCCCTTCTACGCTTTCACAATTGGTATCGAGCGGGTTGGCTCTTGTTTTTAAAACAAATGGTTTTCAAAACGAGTAAGGTCCTCGATCAAATTTTGGTGAAGTCAAGCATAATATGAAAAGTGTTTTGTTATTTTTTCTTTGAAGTTTTGTTGTTATATATATTGTTAATCAAGCTTGAATAAAGGTAAAATGGTTAATATAACTTCACTAAAAAGTCTACAAAGGTTAAACCTTTTCGTCGGGTCAAAACATGCATTTGTGTAATTTGTAGTCGATCCGCGGATCCTCAGTTACACCGACGGATCCTCAAGCAAGGGATCCGTGGGATCCGTGGTACAGTAAGACGCTTTTGTGTCAATTTCAAAATTCATAACTTTTTAACCGTAAGGAGTTAGAAGTCGTACCACTATCGCTTTAAAGGTATTTGAGTCTACTTTCATTTAAAATGATTTCATAAACTGATTCAAAACAAAAATTTACGAATCATTGATTTATAATAGAAATTCATTTTTTGGTCATAACTTTGCACAACTTTTGATCTAATTGGAGACGGATGTTTTCATCTTTGAATAACAATGTGTCCTCTTTTGAAATTAAGGTTTTGATCATATTTATATACATAAAAGAAACTAATCAAGCTTGGTATACATGTTTATATTTAACACAAAGCGATTAAAAGAACTTTCGTATGCTATGCTAAATGATAAATTGTCTTCTTTGCATTACTTGATTGTTTGCTTATCTCAAATAGCTTTTGTGCTTGTTTGATTGAATAACATATTTGGTTTCCTTACCTTGCTATTCATTCTCTTGTTTGTCGATTTAGTAATAAGTCTACTAATCAATGTGCTATTTGAAGGAGTGTTTGGAATAACATCTAGTTGTGTCGAAAATGTTAGTTTTATAAGTTGAAAAATGTTTAAAACATATAACACACTAAATGGCCTTTTGATTGAGTTTTTCATGTGTGAAACATAAATGTTTTATGTTCTTATATGATTTCTTGATTTCATATTTTCTTGTATCATTTTCTAAAAACAACAAGAATGTACATCGGATCATAACCTACACTTGTGTTGATGATGTACTCTCCGTTTTCCTTTTCATGATCGCTTCCAAGCTTCATGGTAGGATTGACAACTTGATTATTTCATCCGATATACTCAAGTAAATTATTTTGCAACGCAAATATAATTGTTCATATCCGAAAGTCCAAAGTCGAGCTTTCAACAACATATGTTGAACTAGCTCATGCAACCATTTTTTTGTTCACTATATGGACAACGTTTAATTTTTGAGACCTTCGTCACCTTAGTTGTTTCAAGTATAATATTAATATAAGCGAAGCAAAGTATCATCATTGCTCTTGCTCGATAGCCATTGTAGGAATATAAATTTTCCTAACTTGAGAATGAATATTGGAGAACTTATTGCACTAGAAACTCAATTTGACCTAACAGTTGAATTGCTTCCTTGAGAGAAGTTGGGTATGTGGAATCGCCTGTAAAATGGTCGTGTTTAGCCGTAATTGAGCACCGCTAGTAATAGTCTCATATTCATTCTCTCACTTGAGAAATTTATACTCCTATGTTTTCCTAAAGTAAGTTTACAATGGAAATACTTTGCATTGTCTTAGGATTACTAATCAAACAAGTTGTAAAATTAATTTTTCTTTTAGCTAATCACAACAAACTTGCCTCATCAAGCGCTTATCTCGCTTTGATCGAGAAGAGCTACATGACTTCATGGACGAAGCTCATTGTATGCTAACCACCATCCGTAATGACTATATTGTCCTAAACTAGCACCTCACAACTCTTTTGTCTTGAACACCATCATGTGCTCTTTTGTTTCTAGACACATACCTTTCATGTCATTGTTAGTTTAAATGATTTACTAATCTAGACCAGAACTGTTTTGGACTTCTTGAATAGTGCTTTAAAGTTTGCTAAACCTTTATGTTATTTGTGAGCTCGATCTCATTTGATTGCCTATATGTGATCTCTACATGCTCTCCTTGCTTTGCTTAACGGTATACATGTATGCTTGTCAGAGAAACAATTTGTTTCATAATTCAAACATAGAGCAAAATTTCGCAACTATTACATTAAGAAAATCATCTCGATGATGCGGATCCCTTAGATGTAACTAGTCGGATCCTCAGTGAAGGATCCGTGGGATCCGGGTGGATGGAGTTCCTTTGTAGCCTCCTTGTATCAATCCAACATTCTAGACCTTATTGGACTAGTTAAACATGCTACATTAGGATTACTTAAACTTTCCTTAGGCTCAGTTGATCTCACATTCACTCATGGATGACTTAGGATCACATTCCAAGTATTTTTTTTATTTATCATTAGTTCAAAACTCACCATCTTTCCGCTCCAATGTTTACACATTGTTCCTTTCATCTCAAAACACCTAGTTTGATATTTCTCTCAATTTTAGCAAATTGTTTTAGTCATCCTTACCTCAAAATAGGCCAAAACTAGGTTTTAATTTCTTATGATTTTAAGGAATTCTCCAAATCTCTTAAGTCATCATCTGATCTCTAGGATCATTTAACACCATTTGACACTCTCAAATGTCTTAGTGTCATCTTTAATCATCCACTAGTGCTCATAAAGCCCCATTTTCCATAAAAGGCAATCATTAGCTACCATCAATCATTCTCTCTTGATCATTCAAGTCCATCTTCATATAAGACACTTAATAGATTGAGTAACTTAGGATATGTAGGTGCTAGACCTTGCTAGAACCCAATCACCTCTTTTCACTTCATCATTAGCGGATCCCTAGACTTAAGCTAGCCGGATCCTCTAGTGAGGAACAGGAGGAACCGTGGAACAGAGGGAACTTTATCTCTTTAGATAATCATTTCAAATTTCCTTTTCCCACACAAGCACTTGTTCAACACTTAGGATTATCTGTTTCCTATATGTTTATAAATGAGTTGCATTTATATGAGTCTTTACGTGTTCTTCCTTTTTGTTTCATGATTTTATGTGAACAATTTATCCATTGGTATAAATGTTTTCCTTTTGTACTAACTCTTTGGATTCTTGTAGGATGACAATAGTCGATTTCATCATCAAGTCAAGTTGTGCTCATTCGCACATTTTTTGTTATTTCTAATCTTGCATCATCCTAACCATCTTACTCCACTTTTATCACTACTCACAAAGTCATCATGTCTACCACCTATAGTGAGTCATCAACCAAGTTAAAGATTCACCTTGATACCTTTCATCACCTCTACCACAAATTCCATACCTCTAAGTCATAATGATGATTTCTATCATTATCACCGTGTCCAAGGTATAGTTCATGAACCACGTGTTAAAGTATGTCTCATGTTCTACCACATCCTACTTGTGTCAACCACAACCTCAAACCACAAGCTACTTATGTCAACCACATCCTACAAGTGTCTCACTACCACTACAATTCATGGTCGCTCAACCATCCTCCACAAACATCCATGTTGTCAAAACCAAGTGAATTTCAGAATGAAATCGTCTCATCCCTAAGCATATTTTTCTTACCTTGAACAAACCTTACAACCTCTAAACGAATCATGATGATGCAAGTAGTAGGATTATTCTCTTTGACACTAATCCTTTCTTTGTAGGTTCATATATATACACTTTGATGTGTATGGGATTCTAAATCTATTTATGGACTAATTTTACATTTTTTGTAGGTTCTTCTTGACGCCTTGAGCTAGGGGAGCCTCGTCGAGCATTTATAAAGTGCATCATATGACTTAATCGTCCAGGACGAATATAATTTTGCACTAACTTTTGTTTTGTAGATTTTCAAAACACACTAGGAGTATGACGCCTCAATAAAGGGGTTTTTCAGTCAAAGCTAAAACATTGCAAATTTTGCAATAATTTCGCCTTAGCCTTCCTAAAATAATTGGCGCCTTTAACAAGGGGAGCATGCACACATTCATTCTTCAAAATTCCTTTGTGTTTCAACAAAGGAGATTTCTTTCTCATCATATATTTTTCCTTTTCTTTTCTTCTTAACACTAACCTTGATGTAGGTTAAGCCTCAAAATTTGATCCATTGAGTAGTTGGCAATAATGGTCATAATTCAAAGGATCTTTCTATTTTTTTTGTGTGATTCTCTAGGTTCCTTTTAAAGGCGAGATCACCACCTTTTGAAGACATGCAAGCTCAAAGTCATGAGTTGCTAAGCTTCGTCATTAGTGTTTCGTGTTGATGGTATTGGCGTGGTGTGCCAATTAGAGCAATAAGGTGTTTTCTTTAACTTCACTAGGGATGATGCAAACTCACCATTCTTGGGAGAAAGGACACACCCTTTTGTTTCGACAAAGGGGAGAAGAGTGTAAACGAAGAAGGTAATGTATAGGAAATGCGGACACAGTAACTTTGACATTTTACCTATCTATTACGTTTACATATATTTGTCATCATCAAAAGGGGAGATTGTTAGTGCAAATATTACGATATTTAATCTATACATTCTCATTTGTTTTGTTGATGACAAACATGTAACTTGTAATACATAACGAAATGTATAAGTTACTTGTAATTATATTTTGTCTCAACATACTCTCAACACCTCTCGACGACTCAAGTCCTTGTATGCTACAACACGAGGTTCGTACATGTTTGTTATGTTGCGTTATGATCAAACCCCTAACAAACCATTAAACATGTTTAGTTAAACACTTTGTAAAATACATAAACATAAGTAAATGTGTTGGGTAAAACCCATGACCCATGATGCAAGACCCATACCCAATGTCTAGATACATTGTACCTTGGTGGTACTCAAAACCATGACCCATAGCCCATGGTTTCAACCCATAAACTATGGGTAAAGAGGCGTGCATTGATCCCTCAAATGACCCACGGATCCTTGGAATTACAAGGGCGGATCTCTCAGAAGGGATCCTTGGGGCGTAACATGGTTTTGGTCTTTTGCCTATAAATAGCAAACCACTTCTTACCATTTCTTAACACCTTCACACATAGTTTCTCTCCACCAAATCTAGGATAGTTAGATCATTAGGAAACATGTAAATCACCCTCATCTCATATGATCATAATGCTTCTAACTCTCATTTGTTGTAAGCATACTCCGAAGTGATCCTCCAAAGCAAGCTTAGAGATCTTGCTTCTTACCTCTTGAAGTGATCACCCATCACAAGATACAAGCACATGAAGATCTTATACAACAAGCTTGGGAAACTTGTCATCTTCATTCATAGAAGACTAACTACATCATGCTTTGGGTTCTTGATGTTTAGTCTAGGAGTTCATATCCATTAGACACATTGTCTTGGATATTGTCTAGTATCATATTCTTGTATCTATGACTAGAATAGATGGTTTATGTGTTTGTGCCATAAAACACAAGGTTTGTTATGTAGGGCCACAAACATAACGGTGTCATAGATGTGTCAAAGACATTAGTGAAGAGTGTCAAGATCCATGTTGAAGGCATTAGTGAAAGGTCTTTGAAGGATCGTGTAAATGGCATTAGTGAAGAATGCCTAGGTCGATAATCGATGAGGTGCATCGTTATACATATAGTATTTGTTTAGATCCAAGGATGGTGATATCCTTGATGGTGTTGTAACAAGGAGTGGATCTCCTTGAGATTAGGTGTTGTGTTGTGATGGGTAGTAGTTCCTCCATAGTAATGGAACTTGGTGCTTAGCCTAGTACCTAATAAAGGATAGGTGACGTTGTGTAGGTGTGGTTCACCTTGGAGTGAAAGAACCCGGTGGTTAGCCTAGCTTTGTATAAAGGGTAGGCGGCGTTGTGTAGGTGTGGTTTACCTTGGGTGAAAGAACCGGTGGTTAGCCTAATCTAGGAAAAAGAGTGGCGACGTTGTGAAGGCTTCTCCGCCATAAGGAGTTGGTGTAGTGATTACGAACTCTCGAGTAGGTGACTCGGGAGTGGAGTAGGGTAAGGAAGGTGTCCTTGTAGCGAACCACTATAAATCCTCGTGTTGGTTTGTCTATCCTTTTACTTATCGCTTTACTTTTATTCTTGCATTACTTTGTTTATTTTCTATGTGGTTGATGTCTATGTTTGTGATGCATACTTGGTCTTTCATATAGTCACAAACTATATTCAACACTTTATGTATTATGATACGCTTGATCAAGAAAAGCAACCGGACTAATAATGGTGAAACTTGATTTATAATGAACCATTAATCTTGCGGAATCTTATGTGATGTCAAGGGTTGGCCTTACATGCCGAATGCGTTAAATGCATCCTCGCCGAGATTAGCAAATGCAATGGTTTATACTATATTTGATACAAAAGTTTTAAGTTTGAAACTAAACGTATTCACCCCCGCTCTACGTTTTCACACAATCTACCGGATTTTGTTGATATTTTGAAGAACTCTAACTTTTTTGGTGCTTTGACCAAGCGATGCACGATTCCCTCTATTTACATACAACAATTCTGGAAAACTGTTACATGAGACAAGATCTCGGTCACTTACTCTTGTAAGCTTGATGATAAGGTGTATGAAATCACCACTGAGACTCTCAGGGAGGCCCTAGGAATCACTCCAAGAAACCCTGCAAATCCATTTGCTTCTCCACCTACTGCTAAAGAACTAATGGACTTTGTCGATGAATTGGGTTATCTAGTTAAAGTAACAAAGGCTTCAGACATCGTCACCAACAATATGTATCAACCATGGAGAGCCATTGCCACTATTCTCAACCTATGCTTAACTGGTAAAAATTCAGGATTTGATAAAGTGAGGGCTCCTATTCTTCAAATCTTGTGGGGGATTATCAAAGGGGTAAACATTGATGTCGCGGAACGCATTTGGGAAGAATTCTCGTTGTCTATGGACACATTTATCACCGACAGACAAAATGTTCTGAATCAAGCCAAAGGAAGGAAGTCCGGAAACAAACTTGTAATTCCTAGCATAAGGTTCTCGAAGCTCATCATTAAGCACTTGCAGCAGACATATCAGTTTAATCCAATGAGTGAGTCAGTCCTCCATGAAGCTAGTGATGAATTTGTACTTGGTAACCTCAAATATGTTGCCAAACGTGTTAATAAAGAGGTCTTTGGAATGCCAACACCTAATGCACTTCTCACCGATAGAATTAAGAAGGCTGATTACTTCAGGAAATACATGAAAAGGGCATCGAGCTCTAATGTTGATGACACACCCGATCCCTCTCAACCCAAATCTACAAAGTCTGCGTCTCGTACCAAATCATCCTCCAAATCCTCATACGCCAACCTTCCCAAGAAGAGACTTGATAGATCTGAACCTACTGATACTTCATCACAAAAGCATAAAAAGAGAAAGAGAGACACTGATAAGGGAAAAGATATGGGGTCCAAGGTACCTGAGAGAGAGATGAGATTAATGGATGAAGACGATGCTGCACTGCAACAAGGAATCCAACAGAGCCTAGAAAGCCTTGACATGCCTCAAAGACAACCAGTGGGAGGGGTCATGATTCGAGAACCCGAGTCAGCATCACGCTAAACCACTCCCATTGCACAGGGCAAAGGCAAAGGAATTGCTGGAGAAGAAGCTCAACAAGAAGCTCAGATGTTGTTGACCATTTCCACTCCGACTCCAAAACGACAACGAAATTTGAGCTCAAGAAAAGAAGCGTTGAATCATCCTCACCAAGAACAAAGCGGAGTGGAAAAGGAAGTGTCGATACGGGAGGAAACTCTTGCTTCTAGTGACACTACCGAAAGTCGAATCAACACCTTCATCGAAACGGTTCCGATTGCTTGACACGTAGATTGAACAAATAGACACCGATGACAAATTACGAGGTTGGGGAAATGAAGCTGCTGGAAGGTTCACAGGAGATTCTTGAGCCAAGATCCGAGGAACATGTGCGGTGGAAGAAGCAAACGTGTCTCTGGGATCTGTCATCATCGAAGAATCTTGAGCGACATTACTTATGGTGATCAATTCTAAAGGATGAACTTGAGACATCGAGTCGACAAGCAAAACGATGAAAAGAAGAAGTTGAGTCTATGTTCTGGTCACTATTCAAAGAAGACACATCAACTATTCCTCCAATGTCGCACCATTGTCACCTCATCATCAACTACTCCATCGATTGCACTTCCACTACCCGCTCCTGCTCAAATAACCGCACTTCCACCACCCGAACATGCTACTGTTTCACCACCAGTTGTCATAGTTAGTGACTCTGTCACACCACCGGCTTCACCACCTCCCGCCAAAACTGCAGAGCAACTCCTTGAAGAAGCACTTAAAAGAATCGAGGTCCTCGAAAAGCACCATTTGCCCGAATCCGTCAAGCATCTGGATCGTCGTGTATCCAAGCTGGAGAACCTTAACTTTGACACTGAAGTGGCAAATGCCATTGAAGCAGAAGTAAAAGATGATGTCGAATGGGCAACGAAAGCTCTACTCCTTCAACGGTTTAAAGATTTGCCTATTTCGGATATGAGATCAGTTCTCTCAGATATAATGTATGACGCTGGAGAGCATTTGGACGAAGTTCACAAGAAATTATATGAGGCGCTCGAAGAATCAATAAGGCATGATAATCACCTGCAGCTTTTGGAGGATATTCGTGAAAGGAGGAAAGAAGAAAAGAAGAACTATTACGACAGAGTCTATGTCCGAGTACCTAAATCTCCACCACCTCCTCCTCCAACCGTGAAGTGGAACATATGGGCGGTGGATCCTCCGCACCGCCACAACTCAAAAGACAAATCCTCCAACACCTCCACCAGAATCTTCTAAACAAACTGGCTCATCAGGCGGTCAAGGGTCTCAGAAGACATCTACGGCATGGACCATTGTTGATTCTTGGTTCACACCCACATTCTCCACTATCCCAGAAGAGCAAATGCTGAATGAAGAATCTTATGTCATGCCAGAGTCAGAATCAGAAGATGATGATGCTTCCACCAAGCATATCCCTAAAGTTACTGAAGATGAAGATTGGTGGGACGCTTATATTGCGGGTAAACGCATCAAAACATCTAGAGGTGCACCATCCAAGGATATGTCTCAAAGCTGGCTTACAAAAGAAAGACCTCAAACTCCTGAACCTTAATGGGCCATTCCTAAGTCTGACTTGATAATCACTGACAACAACTGGGCAACCACCATTACAGCCAACTATGAAGCCCCCTCGGAAGATTCACTCTTACATAACACAGGGGACATGGGAAGCTTCATGAAATGGTTTTGTGAAAAGAAGGGAATCTCGTCAATCACTCCTAAAGATCTTGAAGGCCCAACATTTGAAATCGTCAAAGTCTTCCATTCTGATGCCGGTCAACTTCAATACCAGATGGAAGAATGCCACAAGATGCTAACTGATCAAGTTTATGAGCATATCAGTCGTTTTGATGTCAACCATCCTCTTCCTCTTGGCGGTGAACCCGGACAGAAGACTATACAATCAGATTTCTTCTTCAACCGAGACCTGGATTACCTACGTGCTGGAACAGAAGGAAGAAGAACAACATTATCTATTTCCAAGATGAAGGTTGCACCTACTTAGATACAGGTCTTGAGCAGATGGTACCTGATAATTTCTGGGTTGACAAGGAAAAAGTATACGACATTGCTGCCTCATATGGCATTTCTCATTGGTGGTTCAAAAAGAAGAAATTCTACATTGAAAGACATGGTGCAGAAAAGAAGCACAAAACAGTTCGATCAAAGCTGCGAATTCTAAGTGTGGTCAGTGTGGAAATCTTCCCAATTTATGGCTATGATTATCTGAAGAAGATCTTCCTAAGAAGAGCTGACTTGAAAGACCATGTTATTGAAGAAAATGACTTCAAGCACTTGTTCCCAAGTGACTTTGAAGATCTGTACCTTTTGAACCTCCAAGGGCATCTTGACCATCTCGCTGCTCGTGAAAAGAAGTCCTCTCTGCTGCAAATCAATCTATGGATAAGGGGGTTGGTGATACGACAAAGAGTAGGTGACTTTCAACTTGGTATAGAAAGTTACCAGACTCAGGTCAATCTCACTAGACCTCAATGGGAAGCCTCTGGACATGAATTCAGACGAGACTACTCAGTGATTGACTCTCCAAGAGCGGTCATCTTTACAGATAAATATGGTTCAAGAATGCTACTGAGGCTGTGTGAGTTATACATGTTCAGTGATGGTACGCTCAAGATGGTCGAAGAGGAGTTAGATTCGAGGGTGAAGGACTTCAAGCTAAACTTGAAGCCGGGGAACAACACGAGGTTCGGGTGACCAGGATGTGAAGAGGTATGAAGATTTCATTCTTTGCTATCGGACGAAGACTTAAGACAAGAAAGATTTACCATGACCTTGAAAGCTTTGTGGGTGGGAGAATACGGGAAGGACACTACAAGCTACTTCAAAGACAGAATGAAGACATCTTCCTTTTGTAGCTATGTTGTGCTTATATTATGTGTAATGTTGTGAATGTAATATGAACAACAATAACTATAATGTATATAGTAGTGATAGGTTATGGCTTGTAGTTTTCCCTTTTGTTCTGAAAAGGGAATTTAGGAGTGTTTCGTTTCAGATCAAATAAAACCGGACACATTTTTCTCCAACAAGATTTTTCTTACATATTTAAACCACTTGAGATCCAAAATCTTAAAGGATTTAAAATTTTTAATCGGGGGAGAAAATGTGATATAAATATGCAATCTGATAAAATGTGATCTTCAAGTCACAATATATTGGCATCTTTCCTCATATGTGCTAAACCTTTTCGTGTATCGAAGCACACATTGAGTGGGGGAACTTCAAAAAGTTGACAAAACTATCAAGGTTCTATAGCTAAAAGTTCTTTTTCATAAGAGTTCCTTGATAGTAACTTTAAAATGTTTCATTGGATTCATCGATCGTGAATTCTGTATCATATTACCCCTACAAGCTCTAAAATGTATCAAAAATTCTTCACATCGAGGGGGAGCAACTTTTAGAAAACCACATCCTTACCCGAAAATGTCTTTAACAAAGTATTTGAAATACTAATTTTGATCGGGAAAGTGATGATGATTATTTTAGAAAATGTTGATCAAAGAATTGAATTCCTCATTCTTAAAATGAGATTTCTAAGTCCTCTTGCCTCCATGTGCTAAAGCAGTTTCAAACATATGATGCACATGTTGAGGGGGAGCTTTTCTAAAATATCAAAAACAATTCAGGTACAAAATGCTTTGATCTTGTATCACAAGTACCTGGATTGATCTTCAAATGGTTTTCAATTGGTTTCAATGGCAGAAGAACAATACCAAAATACCGACCAAATTTACTTTATGCATGGAGATATAAGGATGGTTATGTTAGATATTCGTTCCCACGATCCCGCCAGAGCGGAGGGATCTCCCGAGACAATCCACTAGATAGTGTAGAAGTCCTTAGGAATGATGAAAAAAGGAGAAAAGTGAGAAATGGGAAGAGTGCGATCGAGATAGAGTTAGAACGGAATAAACCCAACAAGGTTCTAGTTTAGAAATCTCGGTAAGCAAGAAGGGTTGAAGAATGAAAAGAAATGAATGAGAAAAGGGTGAAAATAAATAGCCTCCATTAATTCAACCCTAGGCGAAACCGGGTTTAATACATATGCTCTTGGTGTTTACTAAGGTAACACTTTGGTATTGAAGACAAGGCGTCATGGACCCGGTGGATTTGACTTGGGAAGTTGTAGTGCGGTCGTCATGGGTCCATGACGTCTTGTCTTCAATACCGTGTTACCTTAGTAAACACCAAGAGTATATGTATTAAACTACATAATCTATCGACTTTCTCTTAGAGATTGTTGATATTGAAGAAAGAGACCCTCTCTAGTCTTGACATAGGAACCAAATGTGCACTATTGAGTCTAGAGCCACGAGATCATCAATAAATCTCACTAGGACACAATTAATGAAGACTCACCGTTTCACAATGTGGAAAGTGAGAATATATCTTAAGAGTCCACGCATTATCCTTGTGGTATTGCGTAACATCGAGTGATATGTTTACATATTCACAATGAAGATGGAAACCTTCAGAGCCAACATCAAACAAGCTCTTGGTAGGTGGCATGTGAGATCTATCCAATAGATCAAACATGTGACAACCGGACATAAACGATGGGCGATTCACACCTTGAATCAACCTGGTCCAGAAATGGATTGACGGATACCTTTGAAAAACGGTCGATGCGCACAAAATTCTTTTCTTTAGCACGTCGATCGTGTAGTATGTTTTCAAAATCAAAAGGTGTTTGTGATTGAAAATTGATTTCAATATAAAACCTTCGTTGTATTGCAAAATGCTTTCGATAAGCAATACACGATTGTTTTCAAATCATTTTCTTCAATCAAGAAACCTCAAAATGTTGGTTCACTCACTCCGTGTTGTCTTCTTTGAGACGTTCGGTTTGAGAACAAACTAGAGCATTGCGAAACCCGTCAAGGAGATTCTTAGGAATTATACCGATCACAGCAAGATTTGTATCGATCAATGGGGAACGTGGGCGTGTACCTCAATTCAATGAAAGTGATCAAAGACACTTTCGCGCTTTATTGCTAATTGTATCACGGTACACCCAACGTTTGGAGTCGATCGAATTGAGAAGTCAATCCATAGCCGCATGCTCACACATCACATTCATGTCTAAAGAATTCATGATAAGTGCATATCTTCATCAACGAATCGATATTTTCACTCCATGCTTCGCTCTCTGCCGCAAATATCATGAATCAACAAAAGCTTCGCAACTCGATGAGAAGATATCATGATCCAGAATGTGAGCATGTCGGTCCCAAAAGTTACAAATTCACAAGATGGCAACACAACAATGGATAATTTAGAGATTTTATGTTGGTGATGATCTCAAAGAAAGCTCCTGATCACATATCTATGAATCACTCCAAGTCATGGAATCACTACTATTACACGATGATAAAGCTTTGCAACTACAAGGTCTACAAGGCAGAGTATCAAAGACTATAAATTAATTGCTAAGACTCTTTCAATGTAATTATTGGGGTGACCTCCCTTAGGGGGAGATTATTAGGATTTAGAAAATCTATACTGAAGTGTCGGTCACCCCAACGTATGTTTAGCATATTATAGCTCGTAGACATAATAGTATATTAGTTAGATTAGCAATAGTGTAAAGAACAGTGGAAGAAGGACGGCCTTACCCACCTGGATCCACAACCCGAAGGAGGCGTAGTCATTTGTATAAATAGCTCTCCCACAAGAGAGAGGTTGGATGTTCATTTGATAATCTAACATTCCTTTTGTTTTATATCTCTAGAACATCTCACTTTTCCTCTCTAAAACTCTAAATTCATACGCCACAATTTAATATGTGTTGATTAGCAATAGTTTCCATTCTCATGTATATTGATGTCCTGAAAATAAAAAAGACTCAACCGCAGACACAACTATAATTGAAGTTATATCCGAACATGTTTGTACTTAATTTGATTATTAACATCTGCAAAAAAGTTGGAACCTATATTTCGATAATATGGTTGGCTTACATGTTACCAATAATTTGCGTAATGTGATATAATTTAATTTGTTCCTTCAAAACTCGTTTCTTCATTGTGCCTATTTGCCACTTTTTCGTTTAGACCATCAAGATTGTCTTTCTTATCATGATCCACTATTCTTGTTGAAACTATGATGCGTCATATTCGTCTAATCGTCTTAGTTCCTCATGCATTGATATATATAACGGCTCAATCTTAGAATCAAGTATCGGATATTGATTGGGTTAGATGATACCTTTGGTTGACAAAATATTGCTTTATTCAACAAGAAATGATGAAATGTGGCACAATGCTCAACTTTAGATAGCTTTTTATTGTTGGTTTTTAGCATAATTGGTTTGTAGATGGGTTTAAGATTATGATTATGATTTGAATTTGTATTAGGATTTAGATTTATATTTGAATTTTATGCAACAGAAAAAAAATCAAGTATAAAATATATAATTAATATAATATTATTATTTTTAAAATAGATAAAAGAAAATTAATTAAATTTATTATTAAAAATAAAGTCTAAAGTAAAATGATTGGTTGAGATGAAATGTGGCTCTACTACATTTGGAAAAAGTACACAAATTGATACTACTTCCGTCTAAAATTTTATGTCCATTTTATCTTTTTCAATCAAACTTTGACCTTAAATATATTTTTTTGTATTATACATTGTTTAATAAAAGTTATATCAATAAAAATACATTTAAAATCCAATTTCATTTATGTATTTTACATAAAGTATTATTTAACACAAAAAGATATATTTAAGGTCAAAGTTTGATTGAAAAAATTAAAATGGACATAAAATTTGAGACGGAGAGAGTAGCAGATTCGTTGTAAACCCGATTATTTGCAGGAAATTGGTGTATGCCATATTTTTAGCATCAAACCCAAATATTAGGACCCCCTTTTGTTACCAAACATCAAATTTTCAGTTTCAAATCCAAAAGCTATGCCAAAACCGTTAAACAAACGGACTCTTAGGCCTTGTTTACTAAAATAAGTGGTGTGGAGGGGTGTCGGCCCATGTCTATATCAACCATTTATTCAAGACACATTCATTTTTGTGAGCCTCCCCAATAAGTAACATTAAGGGATGAGCCCACTTATTAAGAGGCAATAAGAGAAAAAATAAACACCCCCTTAGTAAACTTCAATCTTTTAGCAATCTATTAATGTTATTTTATTATATAGGTTTTGGTAACAAATATCACCGTATTTCTTTATTACAAAGTTTTTAAGACTTGATATCATTACTAAGGTGGTGTTTGTTTTTAAGAGGTCGAATCAATCAACCGCTGCGTCTCGAATCAATCGACGCGTAAATGTCTCGAATCAACGCATCCGAGCGAAGAAAAAAACGATGTTTGAACAGGATTTTTTTTTTTTTTTTTTTTATTTTGTGTCTACAGAAGATTCGACGCGTTAAGACACCCTCTCGCGGTCGACAGATTGAGACATTTTTCCGTTCACGCCGTCGTTCGCCCGAACGGAAAAATGAACGAAGCCGATCGAGCGGCAAAACGTCCCGACCGATTGAGACATTTTCGCCTGCTCGCACTGTTGATAAGAAAAAAAAACAAACACAACCTAAGCTTTTCTAAGACATGATATCATTGAACAAATAACTTTTAAATGACTTTTGTAATAATATAAAAGTCGAGTTGCCAAAAGTTAAAAATATATAACTTTAGCATTGTAAATCTAAAATACTACTGTAACGTATAGGAGTAGTTGCTAAAAAAATGGCCTCCTTTTAACAACAACAACAATATACCATCTCGTCTGAGTAGGGTATGAGGGAGGTAGAACAAAGACATATCATATCATTATTTTTGGGTAAACCCGAGAATAAAGATTTAAAAAGACTGATTCTAGGCAAACCTACGACATATAATTGTACTAATTCTTGCAATAGACGTACCACCGATCCATCACAAAGATATTTTTGCTGTACATTCCTTTTAATTTTAATGGATGTGGGTCTCTTGTGTTTCAGAAGTTCGGTGAGACATGGAAAGTGTAATGACTCGTCTGTGTCTCGTGTACTATGCGTGTCTCGTTGGTCTACACATTATAAAAAGGGTTAACTATGCGTGTCTCGTTGGTCTACACATTATAAAAAGTGTTACGTAATGTAAACTTTCATGTTATATTCATAAGTTTTTATACGACCTAGTAGGCCGATTTGGCACGCACAGTCGGAAAGTTGTTGTCATTTGACTTGGCCGATTTGATCAAACTTACGACACTGGGTCAGGTTCAACTTGTGGGTTGTAGAGTTGAAAAACCTTGATGTTGGGGTTTTTCTAACGGACTTGTATGCCTCAAATAATCAAATATAAGATTAGCACATGCGGGCCTGTTATATACGTCTTCATCCAACAAAATTAGTGGGCTAAAACACAGATTTCACAATGTTTAGTAATTTGGGTTATCGTGACTCACTTGACCTTGGCCCAACTAAGCTTGTTGAGCTTGAACTCTTGAAGCATATGACACGCCTCTTATAGTTATCCAAGTGTCTTTCTTTTAGTCATATTCGAGTCATGTTAGGATTGTGTCATGTGAGTAATATCTGGAAAGATCTTTTATTTTTAGAGTTTATCTTCAGATCGATTTGTGATACAAGTTAGGGTTCGAGATTTATCCGATTGATTCATTAATGAAAATATGAGTTTCAGGTCAATATTATTCTAGTTCTTCAATCTTCTTTTTAGGGTTCTCGCACCTTGAAGTGGTGCTTATCCCGATACAACCAATTGGTGCTTTCATTGAGAGCTCTCGTTGAGAGGGCTTACAATTAAGTTCCAATTATTAAAAAAAAAGTTATCGCTCATCGGACTATTCACAGTCTTGTTCATCCGTTCATTGCTCATCGCGGATACTATTCATCGGATTTTTTTTTTTTTTTTTTGAGTTATTAGTCGCCGAGTATTATTCATGGCGTCGGATGGCGTGATAGGACGCTGGAATACGCTCTCTAAGCTCTTTGCAAATGGATGCGATCGAATATGAGAGTGAGTTTGTGGTACTTGCAAATCGAGTAACATGGATTTTCAATCTTTACTTACATCGCTTTATATCTACGGACTTAAACCGGATCTACAATGTTTACTCTTACGGTCAAATCCTAAAATTCTAGATGAAGCTTTTCATTGACCCGCATGCGGCGGCAACACGCTCGCTAACCTAGATATTTGGGAATTTTGAGGTCCAACTTTAACTTTGGGAGAAGACTTCTTCAAAGCTCGTATCACCGAGGTTCGTTTGAGACAATTGCAAAGGAAGAGAAAGAGCACATCGTTGAAAAGAAAATAGATGTCATTCTACCATTAGAAGGTGAATTTGCTTCACCTAAGGCTGAAGGATCATTGAATGCTTATGAGTATATTGGAGTTGAAGAGGTTGTGGGTGGTGGCGAAGCGCTTAAAGTTGGTAAGGATGAGGAAATAGGCGTAGTTTTTAAAACTATTTCAAATGTTAGGAGCGATAAAAATCAGAAGAAGAATAAACACGACAAAAATAAGGCTAAAGTATTCTTCATTGAGAGGCCCCAAGAAGAAACCCGGAAGAGGATCAAAGATGGCAATAAGAAATAAGAAAGACAAGCCAATAAGCCGTCATTGAAAAAGGTCCAAAAGTAATTCAAAAAGTACACGTAATGTAAATCCACGGTTGCTAGCTCGTAGTCTCGAAAGGGTTCGGATCAAGAAGAGGGTGAACTACAAGTGAAGGTGTGGGATCACGGAACTACGCGAGGCGATATTTTGAAGCAACACCTGAGGACAAGGTGATTTTCGAAGGTGGAGAATGATACGCCTACTATAGTTATCCAAACCTGTCTTCTTTTAGTCGTATTCGTAGTCGTATTAGGATTGTGTCGCGTGAGTCGTTATCTCAGAAAGTATCTTTATTTTAGACTTTATCTTGTATCGACTTGTGATATAAGTTAGGGTTTCGATATTTATACCGATTGATTCATTAATGAAAATATAAGTTTAGTCAATAATATTCTAGTTCTTCAATCTTCTTCTTAAGGCCTCGCCAGTGGTGGTGTCTTTATCCCGATACAACCCCTAACCGGTCGACATCGATATCAAGCTTGAGTTAGGGCTTTTGATGAAATCTGATGATTTAGCGTTGAATGAGTCAAATATTTTGAATGATTTGAAGACTTTAAATTAAATTGGATCCAAATGAAATTATGTTGTTTGACAACCGGTATGGATAAATATATTCAACTTTCAAAAATTACCATCTATAATAAGTGTGATTAATTAATTTTTTTTTCTTATTATAGTTTTAAGGATGTTTTGTAAATAAAACATAATTGTTGTACGTTTATCCTTCTAGCTTTTCTTTAATAGTATCGATTTGTGTGATTAGACGTATTGCATTAGTGTAAAAATAACTCTACAAATTCAATGGAATAACATGCATTGAGATTAGAAAAAATATATAAAGATAGATCGATAAATTTTGTTTGACAAGATACACCACATATTAAAAACAAGGTGCTACTAATCAGTATATTAAAACGTTTATTTAGTTGCAACAATTAGAATATCAAATTAATTAAAATAAGGCGCTGCTAAAGAGGGTTTTGTTGCTAAACGATTTTGCATGTCATTTTTGTTTAGCGTATCAAAGCCTAACGTTCAGCGGTAATTATTTATTTATTTATTTTTATTTTTTTATTATTACAATTATTAAAAAAAAAAAATCAAATATACCTTCTATGTTGACTAATTAGGACTTGCCCTTTGGATGAGGCCCATTCAAAGGCTATCAAACAACCTTTTAGTTTTGCATGATTAAACAAAGTAGTTCGAGAGCATGAGAAGCTCTATGAAAAGTTGAGTTAAAAATCATCAATTATACACGTATGGTTAAAAATCTTCTTAGCTATCCTTATGATGTACATATGGTTGGAAAGTTATTATAATTCACCTTTGAGTGAAAAAAACACAAAAAAAAAAAAAAAAAAAAATCATAGTTTCTGTAAGAGTGTCATTTGGTCTTAGTTTAACTTCTTATTTTAAAATAAATGTTTATTTTCAAATTGCACAAAGTTTTATGAACTCTTACTAACCACATTTTTCATCAACCAAATAACATCCTTATCCATTAATTTTTTTTATGGGTTGAAATAGAAATTAAACATTCACTTTGAGACATCAAAAATTAGAAAGATAGACATTTATTTATGACTGGAATAAGTATAAGACAATTTGTTACAACATATTCCCAGTTTTCACATGTGCTTGATTTTATTATGATTTATTACTGTGGACTCATGTCGATGATATGAATTTTTCTTTGACAAAACTTAGACAAATATTTATCGTAACTCGAAATGTCTATATCACCATATGTAGTGAAACTTTTAGCTAATTTTCCTGTTTTACTTTTTCTCATCACAAACGCAAGTGGGTAATTCAACACTTCACACCCCCATTTACAACCTTTCAAGTGTCTTCTTTAATATGCTCTACAATAAACTTTTTGCTTAAACTAACGAAATTAATTAAGGTGTCCCTACGTTAAATATTTCTGACCTCATTGATTTCCCAAAACAATGGCATACCACACTGCCGACACACCATTTAAAGGAAGATGCTGATTTTATGCCCATTATTTGATAGTGAAATATCATTTTAAAAATTCATGACAACTATAAAGTTGGCACACGATCATGTTTTTTTATTTAATTCGTACTATTGTGAATAATGTCGGGTTAATTTATATCTCTACTAGGAGCTAATCGATAAAGATCAACATTGTATACCTTCCACCTTATATAAGTAGTACACTCCACCTAGGTCAATTTGATTGAGAATTATTGGTCGCAAAGCCAGTGTGATATGTTGGCTTGTATCGATGATTTAAACAAACAAAACATGATAACTAGATTGCCGCACATGTAAATTGTGATAGCGGAAGGATAAAAGAGTGAGAAAATAAGATCGATGTCGTCGGTGCATAAAATGAGAAGAACTATGAGGATGTGAAGGGAGCGAATACGACTACTTAAGCGTGAATGGTCTTGGTTGGTTGAGAGGGACACACCTTGTCAAGGAATGTACATTTCTGATTTTATTACTTTGTGTAACAATAATAGTGATAAATGTTGATTTTAACAATACTTAATATTATGAACTTTAATTGCTATGATTAGACAATATTCAACTCGAATTGATTTATTTAAGTTTCCAAGTTTTTCTTTTCTTTAATGTGGCTTACTTTATGTAGAAAAAGCTTGAATCATTAATTATAGATTAGTGTATGAAAATAAAAAGATTTATTTTATCACGGTGAAAAATCATTTTAAAAAAAATAAATAAATAAATAAAAGAAGGATTAGGAAATTGGTTTTTAATTCAATTGAAATTGTTACAATCAAATCTGACATACATAATGAAATACAAACTAAAATCACATCCTATTTATTGTTTCATTGATACTTTCTTAACTTAACAATTTTAGTCGCTGCACTGTTAAAATGTATACTAGTAGTTCCTCATTGACACAAAGACATATACACGTAGCTCAAAATCCGATAATCCATTTAAACTTAATCAAACTAGTTGAAATCTATTCAAACACATTTACAAAGAATCATTTATCAAAACCCAATCAATTTCAAGAATCAAATAAACCCCTAAATTTTATTAAATTCATTCGCCCTAAGTTTGATCTAAAACCTAATTCAATTAAACACATAATCAAAAACAATGATAATTGTAAAATTAGATTACACCTTGAATTAGTCTAGGAAATTTGCAAGAAAAATGTTGTGTCCATTCTCATTTGAGCTGCAACTTTTGAACCTTGAAAAATTCTTTCACGAGCTTTCCATAGAGTGAATGCATACGCACAAGTATCAACCATCATATAAATGTCATTAGGAACATCAATATTCTTCAAGCTTTATGATCCAATTTATGTTGATTCTTGTGTGTTGGATCACACTCACTTTCAGGTATAGATTTACCCTATGGATATGTCACAATTGGTGCACTTCTCGAAATGTCCATGGAACTATCGGTGATATACTTCATCAAAGCTTCTCATCTTTTCTCTTCAATGTGCCCCAAAAGGTTATTTACATTGCGGATATTCTCCTTTGTATAACACTTGATCTTTGTCAATGACACCCAATCAGTAGCCAACTAATAACTTGAAACTCAAACATGAACTAAAGAACCTTAGATTTACAAACTTTGTACTCGGATCTGAGAGAATTTCATTGTAGCAATAAGTCTTTGTCGAAGAAACTAGAACCTGAGTGGAACTAAAAGTACTATAACCCAATACACGCGCAACTTAGTTGACCCACAAATCAAACATGCACACAACCATATACTTTGTACAAGCGCACCTTAGGTTTACACATGTGTAGCTTAGTCCACTTTTGGCGTTTAAATCACTTAGGCGTACCTTAGGTTTACACAGACGTAGCTCGAAAAACCTCAGGCGTAACTCACAACAACACACATGTAGGTTAGTTCAATGTTGGTGTAGCTTAATCCACTTTTGGCGTACCTTAGTCTACAATATGAGTAGCTTAGAAAAACTTTAGGCGTAGCTTAGAAAACCTTAGGCGTAGCTTAGAAACTTTAGGCATAGCTTAGAAAACTACAGGCGCACAATTTCATACTCAATTTTCATGTACCTTAACCCAAATTTTTCACTTTTAACTGTTTTTAACCATTTAAAGTTCGTTTTATCCGTTCTTATCAACCTAATAAGCAATATTAAGTACTAAAATATTAAAAACCAATCCGATTAAGCTCAAAATAAGCAATGTGTGGCTTATTTTTTAATATTTCCCGCTAAAAACTCACATAATTCAAATTCTTCCCCAAATCTCAATCTAATCACAATCTAACAACACGTGATCATCGAGTATAAGTCATCCCAATAAAATCACCATCAAATAAGCTCAAAATTTGAAGTATTGAAGGTTGCTAATGGAGGTATAAGGTATGAACGAGAAAATGATAACAATTATACTGATAAAAGAATTTACAGACTCTGATATCAAAATGTAGAACAAGCTTGGATCATTGATTAGAGATCACTATGTGTGTGTGCATATGTGTGAAAACAAAAAAGATTAGGAAAATGATTTTTTATTCAACTGAATCTGGTACAATTAAATGTGACATATAGAATAAAAAATATATTGATCATATCCATCTATCAATACTATTTATAATGGAAAAGTGGTCAATCTCGAAAAGTGAAAAAACTTAATTTGGTCAAACTTAAAGTATTTTAGGAAGTCCATACATTATTTTCGGAAAGTATATGCAGAGCTAGAAACTATTAACACACTATTAATACACATCGAAAACCGGGTTGACGCGGGTTGTTTCAAATTCGACGGGTTGACCCGGTTTAATTTGACTCGTTTTTTCGACCCACCCGACGGGTTGACCGAATTAATTTGACCCGACTTTTCGACCGAAACGCTTAAACCGGTTGAACCGCGGTCAAACGGGTTTAACATTATGTTTAATCACAAATCCTCAAACTTATTAATTTTCGTTTATTACCTATGACTTTTTTTACCCACAACTATATCGTCATATAAATCTCGTCACATGTCACGCAAGATCTTCGTCTAATAATTTCAAAAGAGTGGTACTTTTTAAGTTAAGGCTTTTGCTCCATGCATTGTTAAAGTGTATACAATTATCTAACACTTTCTTTGATTAATTTTGGTTAATTTAAACCCAAAATATTTTGAAAATAGCGAGTTTTAGTTTGAGAATTATTTCATCATAGCTTTAGAAGATGATAAATGAAAAGAAATCTGTTCGTATAGTTCACGTCTGCTTTAGTTGAGAGTTGCCCTTTTGGATTTTTGTAACATGCCTTTTCCGAATGTTACATCAAATAGAGTATCTAGCTAAGTGAAACATAATTATTATATTGTTTAATCAAATTTTGGAAATCAAATATTTCGATCTCACATGTTAATTGTCATTTTTTTTCACACAAATTGACATCTCATAGGAGTTAGGACTATGAGACTCTCCCAAGTTGCCATACGCTTGGGATAACCAAATTGCTCATGGACCACTTGGAAATAGGTGCCAATGAACCCAAGTCCAAGGAATGTTTTTGGGTTTGTGTATGCATGTGTACACATTAATAGTGGTCACAAAGTTGCAATTGAACCCATTTGAACGGTAAAAATCAACTTGGTAGTTATCTCTTATTTATGTAAGATCTTGACATCTCATATAAGATTATACAGCTTTAAGACCATAGCTTTAAGGTAACCTTAAAATAAAAAAACATAAATTCGCGAGAAACATAAAAGGATTAAGAAAACAAAAACTTCTTTAAACATTGTGCATCAATATATATATTTTTTTTTTCAATAAAATTTCTTTTGCTCGTGCATAAAAAAACATATAAAAACCCAAAATTAGAGGAAAAAAAAAAAACTACTTAAGAACTTTTTATATACCAACATTCTCCATCTTGGGGTAACTTTTGAGAATTTTTCAAAAAGTTATTATTTTTTTCAAGTACTTTTATACTTTTTATGGATATTTGTATTTCTTTTATCTCTTCCCCTAACCTAGGCTAAACTTATAGAACAAAAAGAGAATATGTGTGACGATTTTTGTATTATCAAAACCGAGTGAAAGTAATACTAAAAAGTATCACGTAAGTTGTTCTTACAAAGTAAAATCAAAGTCTTTCTCATAATTTTCTATCTATAAAGCATTTAAGTTGTGCCCACAAAAATTAAGATAAAACTCCAATCATTGAGTAACGTGTGTAAACCTTCTAACTAAAAAGTATAAAAAGAAGAAGTTTTAACAACTAAAATGAGAAATTTCCGATAATGGGGTGTGTATACGCCACTTCTTAACTAATTAATCCTTTATTTTAAATTTAAATATCTTTTAATTCGTTTAATTTTTTATGATCTAATTTCACCATATTTTTAAAATTTTGTCTTTCTTTAATTCAATATCCATTTTGATATATTCTTATGAGTTTTAGTTTTACATTTTTAGTAGGTTTATTTTATTTTGATTCAAATTTTATAAATTTAACCTTTATTTCAATCAATACAAACTTTATTTATTAAAATCATTTACTTTTGGGAAAATGTTTGTGGGATAGAGATTGTGAAGGTCTTTTTATATCGCGGGAATAATGATGTCACGGGAAAGATACGAAACTCAAACAAACACATACAACTAACACATATACGTTTGGAGTGTTGTGAAATGAATTCACTAGCGGGTAGGAATTGCGAGAGAGTTGAGTTAGCAATTCATTTCTTATATTTATCGCCGCCACCGCTACATGGTGATCCAACTAAGATATATAAATGGACAATAGTACTATTACTATAACATACATTTATGTCCAGTCGAAGATATAGTCAAGTTACTTGCAGAGCTAAAGTCTATTTACTTTGCCAACCTAATGTCGTTCAAACAAAAACTTTGCCAAGCTAATGTCCAGTGGTGGCGAAGAGGGTTTGCAAGTGGTGCAGTCGTACATGGCCCTACAATCCAAAGGGCTTTACTTTGTGTACTTATGTTATATATCCGACTGACTCTTTTTTGTAAATATCATTAGTTAAATAACACATCTTGCCACAATAAATAAACGTCATTAAGATGCCTCATTATAAGCAATTGTTATAAATGAACACTTTTTATGCGCACCTCTAAAAAAAATTTAGTTTTGATGAGGCCTCTTTTAAATTTTCACTCTCGCTCGAGGACTCCAAATTCATTTGTCGGCCCTGTTAATGTCGTTTAAGTTTAAGCCAATTTTGAAGAGTAATCGCGTTAAAGAAACATGGAACATATAGAAGCTGCAGTGTTGAAGGTTTCAAGTTCCTTTAAGTGTTAACGTTGTTAGTCATTTCAAGTTACGAGCTTGGTTCTTTTGTTGTTTTCGTTTGATTTGTTTTGGTTGTTACTTGTTAGGTGGAGGCACTTTATTTTGCTTACCCATAAATTCATGCTTATCAATGGACAAATCTCCACCATCCATCCAGTTTGATCTAATGGTGGGGATTAACCCAAGATTTAGTAGATAAGCACAAGTCATGTTTTTTCTTGTGTTTTGTCTTTATTTTTATTTACTTTTTTTTTTTTTTTTTCTTATTCGTTTTTCTTAATTAATGTTTATTTTATTTATTTATTTTTTTTTTTTTTTAATTCGTTTTTTTTATTTCGCGTTTTTTTTATTCGTGTTTTTTTCTTCGATTTAAATACGTTTCATCCTGTTTTACACGTTCTTATCCGCTTTACGTTTTCGCCGTTTCATCATTTTCTTTCATTTTCGTCCATTTTTCATACGTTTCATACGCCACTGTTTTCACTGAACCGTCCGTATTCTTACGCCGCCCATTTTCTTAAGTTTTGTTCGTTTACACGTTTCGACTATCACAGTGATTTGGTGATATTCGAATATCACTTGTGATTATCTCGAATATCACTTTGTGATATTCGAAAACACAAGTGATATTTTGTTAATATCACTTTGGGATTTTCTGAATATCGCGTTGTGATATTCGAATATCACTTGTGATTTTGTGAATATCACTCGTGATATTACGAATATCACTCTGTGATATTATGAATATCATTTGTGATATTCGAATATGAGTTTGCGATATTCGAATATCACTGCGATAGTATGAATATCACTTGCGATATTATCAATATCACTTGTGATTTTCGATATCATTGTGTAATATTTTGAATTTATTTCTTACGTGTATGTGTAGCAAAGTAGGAGGCAAGCCTTTTATTTCTTTCTTATTCGTCAACGAATCAAAACCAAAAGCCACAAACACAAATGAAATCCTTGGTCTTCTATCCTACTCATGCGTGTGGTATGGAACAAAAGAAACACAAAGGACATGCTAAGATCTTATTATATCAACCTAAGGCATAACTCGACGGTGATATTTTGAATATCACGTATGATTTTCACGTTACAAAACGTTAGTTGAAAATCACTTTTGTATTCAAAAATCACTTGTGGTATATTCGAATATCACGTAACATCACTTGCGATATTCACAAGATTATTTGTGATATTCGAATATCACTTGCTATTCGAATATCACTTGTAGATCGCTCAAAATATCACTTGTGATATTGAAACGATGAAAACGTTTAAAAGCGGCCGAAAACATTTAATAACGGACAAAACGTATGAAAATGGACGAATATGTATGAAAGCGTAAAACACGTATGAAAGCGGACGAAAACGTATGAATAATGGAAGAAAACGCAACAAAACGTATGAAAGCGGACAAAATGTATGAAACGGACAAAACGTATGAAATCGGGCAAAACGTGTGAAAGCGGACGAAAAATAGATGAAAGCGTGTTGAAACGGACGAAACGTATGAAAGGAAGAAAAAAGCGTGAATTAAAAAGCGTAAATAACGTGAATTAAAAAAGCGACAAACAAAAGCGTGAATATTAAAAATGCGAATTTTGAAAAATTAAACGTGAATATTAACAAAAACGCGTAAAAAAAAAAAAAAAAAAAGCGGTTGTAACAAAAAGCGTGAATAATTAAAAAAACAAAAAGAAAAACAAAGAAGAAAGAAAGGAAAAAAAAAACGTGACTTGGGTTTGAGCGTATTAAATCTTGGGTTAATCCCACTATTAAATCAACTAAATAGATGGTGAGATTTGTCCTCGATAAGATCAAAATAAAAGAATCGTTTGAAAATTCTCTACTTGTTAGGCTCTTTTATTCCTCTACTTGTTAGGCTCTTTTATTAGTTCAAGACCCATGCTTTTGTAATAATTGTCTACATTATATTTCCATGTAACTAATATATCCTTTGTATAAAGTTCCTGGGGGTGTTTCCCTGTTTTGCCGTAAAAATATAATAATAATAATTTTAAGTTCGTCCGTACCAAATTTTATCAAGACAAGTGAAGGCTTCTAGCTAAAGGAAGCTACATAAACTAAAGACTAAAATACATCGTTGGTCCCTATAGTTGGCACGACGCATCGCGATGGGACAAAACTCGCCCTTTTCATCGTCGGGGTCCCTATTTCAAGGTTTTCACTCATTCAAGTCCTTTGACCATTTCTTGGTTAGTCGAGGACATCTCATGGCGTTAGATTTGTCTTTAGTCCAAGGGCACTTTTGTCATTTCCATATTTCAATTAAAATTTCTTAATTATTGCCACATGTAATGTAACCTCTTCCGCCCAATAAACACATAGTCACGTATTATCATTCGTCCCGAACTTTCGTTACAAAATTATCGAATTCACAAACCCTAATTGCATGTCACAAAACCCCTGTTTATCAATCATAAAACCGAAACATGGACTTTACCCTATGGAAAGTAAGAAGACAATCGGGTTATCAGGTTGATGATACCGTCTATCGACTCTGCTAAGAAGAAATACTGTCTTTTTTTTTTTATTCTGAGTCATTGGAATTTGTAATTGTGGTATTTATTGTTTCCCAATTAAGTTTTAGAATGCTTTAAACATATATTGACATGTTTTCGGTGGTAGATCTAATATGTTTAGTATGAGGGTTCATCACAATGGTGTCTTTAAATCTTGGCACAGTAGAATATCGTTGGAGGTATGGAAAGTTTAGTTGATTTGGTTGATGTTGATAGTGTGTCGGTTGAAGAGTTGGATGTTCTTATGTATGAATTGGGTTATGAGCTCGGTTCAAAAATTACTATTACTTTGTTAAGCGGGTAGTAATTTAGATGATGGTTTGTATAGCTTAAGTGAGAGTGCTAATTTAGAAATATTGAAAGATCTTGTTGATGACCATAAGATGATAGAGGTTTATGTTGAAAATGGTAAGACAACATTGGACGTTGATCAAATGTCACCAAAGTCAATTAGGACGATTATTCTTGATGTGGATGCAACAAAGAAAAAGCGACTCTTGCTATTGTTCCATATTGCTCAAAGAAATTGTTCTTAGAAAACATTGTTAATAAGTGCGTGGTAGAGGATATATGTGAGGTTCTGGATCAACCTTTGGAAGTCAATACTTTGGTACAATCTAGTCGGATGCGGAAACTCAACCCTTGTTTCCAGTTGTAGAGGTGCATCATCTTGAAGATGTTGTAGGTGATGTCAACCGACATATAGATAAACATGTTGAGCATATCCAAATAGATAGTCTGAAGAGGTATCTCAAAATGATCAAGAGTTAGGTCATCATGAGGAGGAAACATGTAATCATGTGGATCATATCCAAAAGGTAAATCATGCGGGTTAGTGAAATCGATGAAGGCGTAAGTGATGACAATGTGAGTGAGACAGACACTTATATGAGTGGCGATGATGATATTGAGAACAATGGTGATGGAAACACGGTTGTCGATGAGGCTAATACTTTTGAGGAGCTGATTTTGATGTTAATCTGTTCAAAGTGACCGAGACTACTGATTTACCATCTATAGGTACCACCGACCGACTACCACATGATTTTTAAGAAAAATGAGTTGGATCATTAGATGATAATGATTTTGCAAGTGGTTACGAGAATGAGGATGACTATGTTATTAGGAGGAACAAATTGAGGGCATACAAGAAACAAAAGTTAAGTGAGGCGGCACAAGCAGGAGGACGAAATCTTTTTTACGTGGTCAAAGTTTTTAGCGCAAAAGAAGTAAAGATAGGATCTACACTTTCAATAAAGACTAGGAGGAAATTGCAACTAATTAAGAATGACAAGCAGAGAATTAGGGTTAGGTGTCTTGGACAAATACTGTTTGTGGAATAACAGAAGGTTCGAGTGAGGAAAAGCCCCAAAGAGGAAAAATGGTCCGATAACTAGAGGCCTTGGTAGGGATGTATATTTGCGAAAGCGCAAGGAGCAAGCAAGCAGTGTCCATGGTTGTTGTATGTAGCCAAAAATCTGAGATAAAGATGTATGGATTGTTCGAACTTTCGAGGATGAACACAAATGTTTGCAATCAAGAGACATTAAAGCTTGTGACTACAAGTTTCTTTGAAGCAAATAGTTGACCAAGTTCAAGTCAATCGGATATTCCAATCGGGGTTGTTCAAGATCATTTCGATAAAGCAGTTTGAAGTTCGGTGTCTATGCAAAAAGCATTAAGGGCAAAAAACAAAGCGAGAAAATGAGATTAGGGGTGATCATAAGCGACAATACACCCTTTTAAGAGACTATGTTGAAGAGTTGCGAAAACTAACCCGGATACAACATTAGGATAAGTGTACAAAGCTGCAGCAGATGCAACAAGTCCAACGAGTTTTCAAGAGAATGTATGTATGCTTAGGCGCTTTGAAGGAAGGATACAAAGCTTGTCAAAGAGAGTTGTTGGGGTTAGATGGTGCTTTTATGAGGGTCCTTTTCACGGCGACTTCTTACGGTCGGTCGGTATAGGCGACAACAATGGAATATACCACGTAGCCTATCACGGTTTGCGAAGTGAAAGCAAAGACTCATGGATTTGGTTTCTTGAATGTCTAAGAGATGATCTTGACTTGCAACCAAACTCAAACTACACTTTTATCGTGACGGAAAAAGGTGATTTTACCATTTAGTTGATTAGATTCACTTGTATTTTCGTTAAATGCAAGTTTTATTAGTAAGGAATTGATGTTTATTTGTGCGGTATCATTCCGGCGTTAGCGAAGTATTCCTAGTCTTTGAACACATATATTGTTTGAAGCACATCCATGATAATATGAAATTGCAATGGAATGCTAAAGCATACAAGGAACATTTGTGGAGATGTGCGGCGACAACAACCGTCCAACAATTTGAGGCGACCATGCGGCATTCAAAGTTTTAGCGAACTGCCCATGCTTGGTTAAGTAAGATACCACCAACCCATTGGTCAAGGTCGCATTTTTCGGTACCTAACCAAATCTATGTCTACTTGTACATCTTTTGTTCTCGACATTTTTGGTGCGACCAAACATGTTGTAGGGAGGCTCATTCGATGTGCTACTTAATAACATGTGTGAGGTGTTCAATGGGAAACTAGTGGGAGGTAGGCACCAACCCATCATTCTTGCTTTGGAATACATTAGAAGTCTTGTATGAAAAGAATAGTGAGCGTTGTGAATGTGATTCAAAAGTGTGTCGGACCATTAACACCAAAGGCAACACTCATGTTAGATGCAATCAAGAAAGAGGCTTATAAGTACAACGCTACGGGTTGAAGGAGAAAAGTATGAGGTCGGTGGATGGGAGACAAGTGTCTTGTCAATGTTGAAGCTAGGGCTTGTACATGTAGAAGATGGGAGCTTCTGGTATGCCATGTAAACATGTTGTTGCTACCAGCGGTGTATGAGGTTGAATGGAATGCAAATAGGATCTGTTGAATCATGGGTGCATCCATGTTACTTGCTTAAGACTTGGGAAGAAACTTACAAACACCACATCCGACCAATAAATGGTTATGAGCATTGGTATAAGTCACAGTGCCTACAACCATTCTTCCACCTAAACATCATAAACCATTAGGTAGGCCACGAAAGAAAAGAACCGGGCTTTCTTGAAAATGATAATAGTGACAAAACCGGTAACTTGTCACGGTCTAGTAAGAGTGTGGTTTGTGGTATTTGTGGCAATCTTTGGACACAACAAGAAAACATGTCTTGGGCGAGGAGGTGTAACAGGAAGTCAAGGCACTACTACATGATCTCAAAAACAGGTTCATCCGGCCAAAAGTTCTGACAAAGAAGAAGGCAAAGGTTACGGTGACAAGTATGAAGGTAATGATCAACCAAGTGTGGTCGGTCTCAATCTGGAAGTCAAGTTGATCTTGCTTACGGTGGGTCTCAAAACATTTTGGACTAAGACCAAGATTATAGCGACAAAGCTTTCTTCACCACAAAAAATCTTTGGTTAAGCATATGAAAGCCAATGTTATCCATCGAATATGTATTCCCTAAACATTATTTGTTGTGTTTAAACAATGTATGTTTCGAACTTTGTAGACTCAAAATTTTATGCATTTGGAAATATATCCATTTGCGTTATGTATGAAATCATGTCATTTTAGTGTATGGGTTTAATTGTGTTTTATTGTATTGTTTTATAGAGTCTTCATACATACGTGTTTTGAGTTGGATATTGTTATTCTATTATCACAAACACTAATGAAGGATCAAAGATGGATGAACAACACCATATCAAGTTTATGTTGATACTCGAAATGGTGTCGGTTCACCCATCCTTGAGACTTCATACGTCTATGAATCTTGGATCTGTGGAATTTGGATTTGTGTTTTGAGTTTGGTTAGTGTTATTCTATTATCACAAACACTAATGAAGGATCAAAGATGGATGAACAACACCATATCAAGTTTATGTTGATACTCAAAAGTGGTGTCATCCATCCATCTTTGAGACTTCATACGTCTATGAATCTAGGATCTGTTGAAGTTGGATCTGGGTTTTGAGTTGGATACGGTTATTCTATCATCACAAGCAGGAATGAAGGATCAAAGATGGATGAACAACACCATATCAAGTTTATGTTGATACTCAGAAATGGTGTCTGTTCATCCATCTCAGATCATTCATCCATCTTTGATACTTGGATCTGGGTTTTGAGTTGGATACGGTTATTCTATCATCACAAACAAGAATGAAGGATGAAAGATGGATGAACAACACCATATCAAGTTTATGTTGATACTCGAAATTGGTGTATGTTCATCCATCCCTCATCATTCATCCATCTTTGAAACTCGTATCTCTGTTATGAGTTTCACCATTTGTGTGGCAAGTGATATATAAATTCTTGGGGCAAAGGACCTTCTAGTAAAGGCGACCGCGATATAAGGACCAAAGCATAAAAGAAATATATTAACATTGTACAAGGACCAAACATTATACACCAAAAGACTATTCTTAGTCAACCTACACTAAAACTTCTTAAACACAACTAGACCATCTACCACCGATTCAAAACACTAAAACCGGTACCTATCTAAACCCTATAGAAGAACCATAGAAAAACAAGAAGATGACCATCAAGACAACACACAAAAGTTCACGAGGCGGCAAACTTTCTCCTTCTCAACAAGGAGATCGGCCAAGGCGCTTGGTGAGCGACCTCTAGCTCGTTGCCCGGTCACCGGCGTTGACCGCCTCCATAGTCTCGAAGCGAGGCGGCTTCGTATTCTTGTAATGCCGCCTCATTCACGTAGATTGTTCTCTGCAGTAGATGATCACATCTCTTGCTCTCCTTTGGATGGGTGGATCGTACCACCCTATGAATGGACATGTTGTAGCCTATAATTGATAATCAATATGTTAGCATCTGCTTGCCTCATAAACACAAACTAAACCCACTTGTATAAAATCACAATTATAATAAACCAGATAGACTATCATAATCAACACATTTTAAGGTAAACCACTACATGCAAACTTTAATACAGTATGAAATAAAATTAAGTGTCCCAACCTGTCTTGGACAGGCATAGAACCTCCTGCCGGGGTTCGTGGTGTTCCAGCATGTTCTAATCACGGCCCTTCTGTTGCATGAACACACCACCATTTTTCAGATTTTACCGTCGGTGAAGAAGATAAGATTTTAGTTGTTAGGAAAGATAAAGGATGAGTGGTGATAAAATGTTCCTTTTATTAGCCAGGTTTTACTGTAGCGCCGCTGGTTAAACAAGTGGGCTGGCACGGTAATTAATGGACAGTGGTAAAATGACAAAAGTGCCCTTGGACTAAAGACAAATCTAACGCCATGAGATGTCCTTGACTAACGGCAAAATGGTCAAAGGACTTGTAGCGAGTGAAAACCTTGAAATAGGGACCCCCGACGATGAAAAGGGCGAGTTTTGTCCCATCGCGATGCGTCGTGCCAACTATAGGGACCAACGGTGTATTTTAGTCTAAACAGAAGGAAACTCAATCCTCCTCATTTTCTTTGTCACGTCAATTTTCTCTCTCCAACAACCTTCGGTGATTGGGTGTCCCAGTAAGGGCGACTATGATCAAATTTATTATTACTTTTTTTTTTAATTTATTTATTTTAACACAAACTAAAGTTTCATTAATAATTAAATTTTAACACGTTTTCTTTTTAAATTTCATTTTTTTAAACATTTTTAATACATAAAACTTTGAATGTTTGGTTGTGTTTGATAGGTTGCAAGAACTTTAAAGGGTGAAGTGAAAGATTTTCTATAAATAATTTATCCGTCCCAACTTTAGGAGATCATCATCTCCAAAATAGATCATCGCCATTTTTTTTAGCACAGCCAAAGTTTAAAAAAAATGTTTGGAATAATTAAATGTGTGTTTCACTCGATCGGCCAGATGACCAACAAGTGAGAATCTTGAGCCACGATCGATTTGTGGCAGAAGGAGGACCGAGTTGTAATCAATCACCCCAGTCGATCGCATACCATTACCGGGGGCAGCCTCATAGACAATTGTGTAGTGTTTGGTAAGTTCGAAATGAAAACAGAAATAGAAAAAAAATATTATGCTGGGACAAAATCATTTTTGTTTTAAATATAATGTAATTAGTTATTATACGAAATTACTCATTAAATAAAAAATCACTATTTTCATTCATAGAGGGGTTTTTTCTTTATTCATTACATCAAATCATAATTATAAGAGTTAATTACATAAATCGTCTTTGTGGTTTTGCTGGATTTTACGGATCTTGTCTTTGTGTTTTTTTAATCAAGTCATGTCCTTGTGATTTTTTATTTTTACAGACTTTGTCCAAGTTTCGACCCAAGTTCAAACTACCGTTAAAAAGGTCTTAACTTGACCTTGATGGACCAACGTGAGGACTAACCTTGTAATTTGGGTTTTCCCTTTCAAAATATAAACCGCAAGGACGATTTATATAATTTACTCTTAAAAAACTTTTTTTAATTTTATTATACGAATTTTTTTACGTCTTTCTACGTTTTTATACGTTTTCTTTCGTTATTGTACGTTTTTATACGTTTTCTCCCTTTTTTATACGCTTTCGTCCGTTTTTATACGCTTTTTGTACGCTTTTGTCCGTTTTTATACGATTTTTGTGCCTTTTTTTTTTTTTTTACTTTTTGGTACATTTTAATACGTTTTCGTCCATTTTTATACGTTTACGTACGTTTTTATACGTTTTCATCCATTTTTATATGTTTTCATCCGTTTTATACGTTTTTGTAAGTATTTTTATACGATTTTTTCCGTTTTGGCACGTTATTATACGTTTTCATCCGTTTATATACGTTTTTTTTTTTTTCATTTTTATACATTTTTGAACGTTTTCATACGTTTTAATATAATTTTTGTACGTTTTTGTATGTTTTCGTCCAATTTTTTAAGTTTTTATACTTTTCGTCCGTTTTTATACATATTTGTACGTTTTTATATGATTTTGGATGTTTTCATCGGTTTTTGAACATTTTTTTTGGACGTTATATACGTTTTGTACGTTATTTTCATACGTTTTCTTATGGTTTTTATCCGTTTTATACGTTTTTGTAAGCTTTTTTAAGTTTTCATACGTTTTGTTCATTTTTATAAGTACAAAAATGTACTAAAAAGTATATAAACTAAAAAAAAAAACGTATAAACGGATGATAACGCGATAAATCATATAAGAACGGATGAAACGCATAAAAATCGTAAAATACATTTAAAGCGGATTTAAACGTATAAAACACGAAAACGCATAAAACGGACGAAACGATTAAAACGCATAAAACATACAAAAACGTAAAAAAGAAAACATACAAAAACGTATTAAATAAATTCGTTTATTACATAAGCCCAAATTTTAAGTATGATAAAATAAAATAAAAAGTTTATTCTTTTTTTAAAAACGTACAATAACTTTCCAAAACGAAAAAAAATAAAACGGATAAAACCGGATGAAAACGTACAAAAATTGTATGAAACTACAAAACGGACGAAAACATATAAAAACGTACATAAACGGACGAAAACGTATAAAAACGGACGAAAAATATAAAAACAGATAAAAACGTACAAAAACATAGAAAGACGTAAAAAATTCATATAATAATCTTTTTTAAAGAGTAAATTACATAAACTGTTCTTGTGGTTTCTATTTTGAGAGGGATCACTCAAATTATAAGGTTAGCCCTTACGTTGGTCCACCAATGTTAAATTAGGGCCTTTTTAACGTTCGTTTGGATTTGAGTCGAAAATTGGACAAGATCCGTAAAAATAAAAAACCACAAAGACATGACCCACTTAAGAAAAAGTACATATACAAGATTCGTAAAATCCGACGAACCACAAGAACAATTTATGTAATTAGCTCTAATTACAATAAAATCCCTTTATTAGACCTACTATTGATTATATTTAATTCTTTTTTTTGAACGACGATTATATTTGATTCTATCATAACAACCATACATTTATAATTGTAATGAATCATTCCATTACGTCATTTATTCCATTATAACGTTCATTTTATTATGTAGTGTTGATATATCTTAACTATATAAAATAGAAAAATGGTTAAAGGTGAAAGTGGAAATTGAAATTTCAAAGTTCAAAGTTAAGGTTTAATATTTAAAGAGTTTTTAACGTGTTGCACACGTTAAGACATCGAAATAGGACCCACAAAAATACACTATCAATAAAATATGTGGGTCCGGACGTCGCCTAATAGTCTCTCGTCCTTTTGTGTCTTACATGCTTCGGGCGTATGTTAAAAACCCTATTGAAAATCAGACATCACGCCAGCAAGTGCGGATCTTCACCTATTGTAATAAAAGTGAGAAAAAAAAATTATTATAATGAAATGAAAAACACTTATTTGTTTACAATTATACAATGTAATAATTCATTAAAAAAATTGGATTTTTTTATCATTCACAAGAGTGTGTAAAACGATTGCCTTAATTGATAGATTAACCAAGTTATGAGATTTATATTATAGTTTGGAAGTCTTTGGACAATATTTTGTTTAAAGGATATGCAGGTTGATGAGCAATTGGTTGAGTGGGTTCAACTAAACTGGCTTTTATGTTAAACAAAATGTGCAACCATGATGCAAGGAACATGTGTGTGACATTATTATAAATCGGAAGCTTTTCATGATTATCCATATTTGATTATTTTCTTCCTAAAAGTGGACATGGTAGTAAGTGGTAATTATTAAAAAATTATAAATAAATAAAAAATTGACAATACATGTATATTTAATTTTATTTCCTTAATATATGTTTCTTTTAACATACTTGCATTGCCTTTACAAAAATAAATAAGTAAATACACACTAAATTAATGAGTACCAGTTACTTTACCCTGTAAAAGTGATGTCACGGAATTCGTTACAAATTGATAAAACATTAAAACCCATGAGGCCACGAACTTCAGTTACAAAAACTTGAAGTTACAAATTGAAATCAATGATACATTTGCTTGCATTTACTTGGTGTATTTATGGCTGCACCAAATTAACATGTTAGAATTGAATTCAACATGTGAATGAGAGACGCTTTTATCATGCAACATTTGTTTCAATGCGATTTATTACTTTGAGGGTAAGATTTGTTTGTACTTTTTTTACTAATTTTATAGTAAGTACTTTATAAAACTGTTAATAAATATCAATACGAAAAGAAAAAGATGTGATTATGAACTATCAATAGAATTTGGTTTGTTTCGTGTTTATGTGAATGATTCATAAACCAAAAAGCACATAAAAATTCTTTCAGCACCAAAAGGTCTTAGAATAGTGCCAACAATTGAGTGAGGGTATTTGCAAGGCGCCATTTCACTCGGCAGCCTTGATGGTGGGGTGGTGTTCACGGCGTGAGAGAGGAAACAAAGAGAATCGAATGGTGAATCTTTCGCTACATATGAAAATGTGAAATGTGGGCCTCCCAAACACATATATGAGTGACATATTAAAAAATAATAATAATAAAATAAAAATAAAAAGTGTACTACCCTATTTTTTTTTACTTATAAGGCTAGTAGCAATGGGTCGGTCGACTCTTTGGGTTGTGCCAAGGTTGCCTTCGGTTGCCCCATTGTGGCACTAAGGTTGTGGTCGGTCGGTTGGTTCAACTTGGACGAACTAGTTTGCACCAACGACCGAGTTGGTATATCACATGTGGACAAAAAAATTGTACCGCTTGGGTTTTAAAAAAAAAAAAGAAGAAAAGAAAAAGAAAAAAAAAAAAACTTACCAATTTTACAACATTATAAATACCAACCTCAAACACATTTCTAAACACACAACTGACGATGAAGATTTTTTGTGATGTTTTCAGTTTTTAATAAGTAATGTAATGTCTACGTTTTATTAGTTTAAGTTTTTAATTATTGTTGTAATTTTAAGTATTTTTATTAATGAAATTTAATTTTGTTTTAAAAATATTTGAATTAAAAAAAAAAAAAAAAAAAAAAAAAAAAAAAAGTCACCAGGTCATACCTTTGTGGCCGTGGGTCGTCGGAGAGAGAAAGGCGATGTGGCAGAGACCTAAGTCACCATTCTACTAGCCTAAATACCCTTATCTTCTACATTTTTAAACAACTTCTCATTTTATATACTTTCATATTGTCAATACCATTTTACTTCTCAATTTACTACAAAAATGTCTCAACAAAATAATTCATCTCATATCCATGTAATGTTTACGTTTTTAATTATTTATATAACTTTTTTATTAATTTAAAGAGTAAAAGTTTTAGTTTTTAATTGATAAACATTAGGTTAAAAAGGTAAAGTTATGTGAGTTATTGAGAGTTAAAAGTGAGAAAGAGTGATAAGAGAGAGAAAACTAATGTAAAAGGTGAAGTGGTGTGATTGTTGAGAGTAGTCTTAATGCAACAGTACGTGAATAATTATTAGGAAGGGGAGGTGATACTACTATCATTTTCTTTTATGCATATACCATGATTATGTATTACAGTGTTGTACAATTAATTTTATAACTTGTGTAAAATAGTATTTAAATCAAAAATTGTAGGAGTATCAACTCCATATAAAAGTTTGTGACTAAAATAGTAAAATTATGTAAGAGGTAACAAGTTCTTGCAATATTTTAAAATAGTCAGGGTAATCATTTGAAAAAGAAAAGCTAAATCACCAAAAAGATAAAAATATTGTGGTTACTAAAAGAAAATTTAACAAACAAGTTGCAGGTTAAATTTTAGATTGACATATAAAATTTGGACACATCGTGATTTGAGTCATAGGACGCCATATCGCCTTTATCTCTTGACGATCGAGACAAGACCAATTGCCACGCTTGATGACCGTTTTTGTTTTTGTTTTTTTTTTTTTAAATTCAAATATTTTAAACAACAAATTTAAAATTCATTAAAGATAAAAACATTACAATACTAAATAAAAACATTAATATATTAAAAATAAAAGCGATACAAAATCATAAATCATAAATCCTAATCTAAATGCTCCCATGCGAGAATCATCTGGGCGAGACCGATAACCAAGCAAATTTCTCGATCGAGCCAAATGTTCCTCGTCAGCGAGGTTGCCCAACAAATCTAGCGACGAACTTGATGCACCTACACCATCGGTTTGTTCTCCGATAGCTCCAATTGATTTTGTGCCGATGTTGTTCTCAGATCATTGAACACACCCTCACAACTTGTCGGCAATGTCGTCTTCTTTGCGGGCTTCATCCATCAAAATTTGTCGATCACGACTTTTCGTTCGCGTAATGTCGTTGCAAATCGTGTAGTTTTCTCTCATACATTGCTTCTCCGCCTTGCTCGATCAAACAAATTGATAACGTCTATAATAGCATTTTTCGAGCCACACCGCCTTCTTCGCATTGTTTTTAACGTACATTTGCGTATCTTCAACGGAATGGGGAGGCGGCAATATAATAATCTTGTGTTGAGAAGTAGTTTGAGGTTGAATTGTGTTTGAAATTGTGTGTTTAGAAGTGTGTTTGAGGTTTGTATTTATAGGATGTAAAAGTTGTAAAGTTTTTTTTTTTTTTTTTTTTTTTTTTTTTTTTTTTTTTTTTTTTATTTAATGTTAAACGATAATAAAAGTGGGAAAAGAAAAGTTTGAAATCGGTTGGATTTTCAACCGATATCAATTTTTTTTGGCCCTCGGCCGACTTCACGACCCAACCTCCACACTCGATACGACCGATTTCCAAATTGGACGTCGTTTGTTTTTTTGGATGGCCAACAGATTTTCCATACCCCACTGCGTCTAGCCTAAAGGAAACGTAATGTAAAACCGGGTGAAGTGGAGTTGGACAATGTGTCATCCACCTTAACTCGGTCGTCCCTTACTACACTACTACCCACAACTCGGTCATATACCAATTTTGCACATAACTAGGTTGTGCAAACGATCAATTTTTTCTCTTATTTTTAATTAGTATGTGAGTGTATAGTGACTAGAGTAGGGGTGGCAATCCGGTTAACCTATTTAGGTTCTCGGGTTGACGGGTAAGTATAATCTCTATCATAACACGACATGCTTACTAATCATGTCAAAAAATTCAACTCTAACCCAGACTTACATAACGCATGTAATCTGTATGTAATCCGTTTAATTTGTTTAAGTAAATATGTCAAGCGGTGAAGGTTAGTAATTTGTAGATTCAACTAGTATAAATCAACAAATGATATAAATAAGACAGAAATAACTATACAAAATTTCAGTAATACTTGAGTTGCAATAGTCAATGATTGTCATATTAAGTACACAACACAATACATTTAATCCAAATCTAACATAAAATCCAAGTTGTATATTTTATTTTTTAGAGGTTATAGGTTACATATTTAATATTTACTCAAACAAAACACGACCAATTTATTAAACGGGTCAGACATGTTGACAAGTTTTTGACCCAAACTTGTATATCCTCAACAAAAATATGTTTAACTTTGTGTCGGGTTTGTGTCATTTATCGTGTCGAGAATCGCCACCCCTAATTGTACGGTGTGTTTGTATTTAAATGAGTTATTTTTAATTGGCGAAGTTAGCGTGGCCTTATTACATATGTTTTGTTAGTGAAGAGAGCGACCGATGTCGATAAGTTGATGGTGCATCCGGTGTAACAAGTAAAATAACAAACTTGTGAATAAAATTGCAAAAATCGTCCTTGTGGTTAGTTAAATTGCATATTTCGTCTCTAACTTTTTGAAAATTGTAGGCACCGTCTATGTGGAGAACTTTGGGTTGCAATTTTCGTCTATAGGTTGCAGTTTTTGACAAGGTTATTTTAGACATTTCACTTTAGACATGAACGAAACTACAACCAAAAGTTTCACATAAAGATAATGCATGTACTTTTGAAAGATAGAGTTAAGATCCCCAACAAACAGCTAATATCTAAAGAACAAATAATCAGATCCCAATCATCTATCTTTTTTTCATCCAACGGCATGGATTAAAAATGAAAATAACAAATAAGGGCAAAAACGTCGTTCCATCTCCTTTTATAAAAGCATAAATGTCTTCGCTCCATCTCATTTAATTAACCACTTTCTTTCTCATAAAAAACACACACATCCAACTTTCTCTCTCATCACCATCAAAACCGCCAGAAAACACCTTAAAACCACCGTCATTCACCGAAAAATCACCGCCGTCATTCACACAAAACACGTAAATCGCCGTCGTTAACCGAATAATCACCGTCGTCATTCACATAAGTCACACAAATCACCTTCGTTAAAAATGGTTGAAAATAAGTTAATCAATGTTATAGATGAAAACTAGATAATTGATGTCCTAGTAGATGTTATAGATACAGGAGATATTGTAAATGATTTAACAAATCTAGAAAATCATTTACCAGGTCTAGTAGATGATTAACCAGAAGTTGCAGATAAAGAAGATGTATATTACGTGCGATTTACTCTTTATTCAAGTTATGGATGCTAAAAATCATGTGGTGGATCCAGGCTGTGGATGAATTTGTTGATAATCCAGATGCATACCATGTGTTTGATAAAACGCGTCTTTGAGAATCACATGTGATTCTTTAACAGGTAATTCATATGAGAGGTAAGGACCCATTTTATCGTTATCAGTTCCATGCTTAATGTAATTGTTGTCGAGAGTACGAACTCTAAAAATGTTTGTCATTGGTCATTACCAAATCACATTGTAGAAGGTAAAACAATGGTTTGGTGTTTGATAAACCGCGACTCATGTTTGATGCTAGAGGTAAAAAGGGTACTAAAAAGTGTTATTTCACTTGCGCGGTTTCAGCTATCTTAATGACAATGATTACTCTATTGAGAACGTTATAATTCAAATCAAGGAATGTGAAAATGTAGCAGAATATGTAATTAACTTGTAATTTTAAAAAGTATATTAGTTGTTATCCTTTGTTAAAACAATCACATGTGATTTTGATAAATCACCTGTGATTCTAGCATAAGTATTAATTTTATTTTCTTTTTTTGTTTTATAATAAGGTTCTGCACTACTGCGTTCTCTTGAAAACGGATCGAATGGAATGGATGAATGAAAGAGAAATAGCACTTTAAGCTAAAACTAAGCCGAGAAATAAATGTGGATGTTGCAGAGAGAAGACTAACGATCACACAACAAGTTAACATGTCCGTTAAATCCAAATTTTCATTTCAAAACAATTAAAAATGGCCAAAAAAGTGGCTAATGCTTCTTGAATTTCATACTTTTTTTAATATTCGGGGTTTTCATTCATTTGAACTTCTGTAAAAGTGTTATATGTATTTTAATTCGAATATATGGAATTCTACTTTAATAATATTTTGTTTGATGTTCTAGCAGATTTGGTATTACACTTAATAAAATCACTTGTGATTCTTGTCAAAATCACATGTGATTCATTTTAAAATTACATGTGATTCATCTCAAAATCACATGTGATTCGTGTCAAAAACTCATACAATTTTCATATCAAAATCACATGTGATTCATGTGAAAATCACATATGATTTTCTCATGAATTACATGTGATCTAGATGTGTAACTTGACCAGTGAATCATTTCAAAATCACATGTGATTCATGTCAAAATCAAATGTGATTTATCTCATAATCAGATGTGATTTAAAAAACTCATACGATTTTCATATCAAAATCACATGTGATTCTAAATAAATTACATGTGATTTGTCAAAATTTGGAACAGATTTTCTGGATTTCGAAGTCAGTGTATATAATTGAGAATTCATCAATTGTTTTGATGGCAAGTGATTACTAGGATCATACGTGATCTACCAAAGAATCACATGAGATTTTGTGCAAATCACATGTGATTTTTGTAAAAAATCTCAATACTAATAAAAGAGTGTATGCTTACAGAATCCCGTGTGATTCTTTGACGAATCCCTTCTGATTCACATAGAATCCCATGTGATTGTTGTAAAAAAAATCTCAATACTAATAAAAGAGTGTATGCTTTAACAGAATCAGACTGATTTACTCCATTCCAAATCAAAATACAATCAAACTTGATTCATGTTAAAAAGTCTAATAATTACCGTCCATGTAGGTCCACCTTATCCTCAAACAGAAAATATCTATAGACATCAAACCATAAAAAACTAAAAGTTGTTCGCAACTCAATCTTCACAAGAAATATGTTTGCCGCATCACCTATACAAACACTTTCATTATCAAACAAACCATTTGTCAATGTTCACAACTTGTATGCACCAACTAGAGTCCAATCTCTAAAAATGAACCTAAATAGAATATCTTTAACTGTGGTTGAAGCTGTTGGTGATGTGTCCTCAGAAGGCATAACTTACTAGATCGCTGGTGAAGCGCGCAATGTTAGTTAAATGGAAACTATTAAGGCACGGATAGAGTATTTGTATATGTGATGTTTCATGACGGCTTCTAGAAAGGACATACAGGTCAGAAGAATCAGTTAACAGTCATGGCACCGAACAAGTATTAGTAAACAACATATAGCAAAATGATTACGCCTAAACATAACTTACTAAATAAAATTGTTTCTTAGCATTAGCACGAACCTTCAATTCTAATCTAAATCAAGAATTTCATTGGTAAATTACTTGTAAAAAAAGTTCACAAACAACCATTTGCCTAACGCTAGAGATACATGATTGGTCCATCAAACCAAAGGTTCTGGAATTTTTGGTACTAGTCTCCATTAAGACATGTGTAAGCCATTATGTGGTTAAAAAGGCTTGTGAATAATGTCTTTCTAGAAAAAGGAACTTGGTTTTAATCCAACTTATACCAATAACATTTGTACTACAAAAACATTAACAAGCATTTCAATGAGTTCTTATTGGTTTTGTCATTTTGATACAGACGATAAACAATTTTGTATATGACTGGATTGCTTAGCAGGGGTTTTGGGATTTCTTAGTTTTTAAGTGCTCATTTACATAAAGTGTGGATATAAGCAATTTTACTATAATATGCTTACTTGTTGTTTTGTATAAACAAATACTAAAAAGTTTAAGATAAGCAATCCCATGCCTAAATTGTTTTATTAAAACATAACACTATTTTAAAATTACTAAAGTAGATAAACAACACTAGAATAAGTAAGTACCAATACCTTCAAACACTCTCTTAAGTGTGTGTTTTAGAGTAAGCAATCTTATCCAAACACTCATAACCGCTTTTAAAAAAGCACATACCAAACACCCTCTAATTCAAAAAACAAAATCAAAAAAATTAAGTGGACTTACTCTTTCAAGAATCTAAACCCTTTCTCTTTCTCTTCAACCCACCCTTACTCTTCAATTTCTTTTCCTTTCGATCACTAACTTCATCCGACGAAGAATCAAAATCAGCTTCATCGGTAGCAAGATCAGAATCAGAATCCTTTGTTGTCATCTTAGGTCAACCATCCAAAATACTAGTTGCACTACACTTCCAAACAAAAATACTAGTTGCACTACACTTCCATTGTAATGTCAGCGCATTCTTGATTCAGGAATGCCATCAATTGTATCCATACCAAACCAAAATACTAGTTCACGACTCCATCTAAACCACACCTATATATCATCATTTTCTCTTAACAGTTTGCATATTCTCAAATTTTCAGTTCTGTTTCACTATCGATTAAGTCAGGGTTGTACTACCATTATACAACAACAATTCTGATTATATCCATTGAAATAAGCAAATATAAGCAACAAAAACCTAAATAAGCAACATCTACTAAACCAAAATAAAAACATACTCATCCAAAATAAGCAACATCTACTCAAGCCATAAAAACTTAAAATAAGCAACATCTACTAATTATATACAAAATAAGCAACAAAATAAGAAAAATAAAATAAAATAATAAGCGACATTTACTCATCCAAAATAGGCAACATTTACTCATCCAAAATAAGCAACAAAATTTAAAAAGCTAAATAAGCAACAAAATAAGCAACATCTACTGATTATATACCAGAATAAAATGAAGAAAAAATCTAATGTATACCAGAATCCACATTCGAGGATTATTCAGATCGGAAACTTGCAATAAAGACGATTGATCACTGTAGAAAACTAGAAGGAGGGTTGAATAGTTTACCAATTAAAAACTTTGTTTTGAAACTTATTGAAAGATCAATTGATATTGATCTTAGATATGTTAATGAAATATGCAAGCAATATGTAAAGAGTAAATAAGGAAAGAAATGATCAAACCACAACAAGTTGTTTATAGTGGTTCGGTCTACAAGGACTCTTTTCCTTGCCTACTCCACTCCCCGAGTCTCACACTTGAGAGTTTAACTTCACTAGTCAACAAGCTCCTTTCACCGTGGAGAAACCTTTACACTTAACACACTATTTCTAACACTAAGCTAGATGTCGAGTTCTTTCCAAGGGTACAACCACTCCCACACACAATGTATTTTGAGGATTAAAATACTAACCACTCACACTCACAAGATTATGATGGTTTAATACAACAATGAAGTATGAATCAACACAAGATCATACAACACTAAACAAACAAGACTTCCAACTTCGTTTGAAGCTTGAATGTGACTTGATCTTCTTTGCTACAAAGAGATCACTAATATGATATGAAACCGAGTTAGAAAGGTTAGAGAGAAGATATGTAGAGAGTATGATAGAAAGGGATGAAAAACTACTTGGTTTGGTTTTGCTATTTATAGCCAAAACCATCGCCAGGGCACTGACGGACGGACCCCTTGAAAGGGTTCCGTCCGTTATACATTTTATGTGTGGCGGTCCGACGACAAGATATCAAGATCTTGCCAAAGTCAACCATATCTATGCAAGATTGTGTAAGATTTGAAGAGTACAAATCTACACAAAATATCTAATGAAATCTTCCAATGATTTCCATGATGCATCACATGATGTCATGTGTTGTTTTTCTATTTTAGAAATATGCAAATACATAAGTAATGTTTAGTTTTTAAGAAACTAAAGCATTCTAAAAACTACTATCATACATTATGCTTAGACTCATATTAAGATATGATTAGTCACAATGTAAATGCTTAAATGATGAAGATATTATTTGCAAAAGCTTGTTTTAATATCTATTAAACTTGACAAGCTTTAAGCTTTATAAAAATTAAATTTACTTTTGTCGTTAACAAAACTTAGGTAAAGATCAAAAATATAAATAACGTTTAATGACGATATTTGTATTAACAATTTCCCTCTTTTTGTTGAGGACAAAATATAAATTTTATTTTTATAGAAGATACAAAGATTGTGCAAGAGTTATAAAAATATTAGTTTTAGAACGTGAAAAGGAAATAATAATGCAAGTGTATGATGTTTGACTTTTCGAAAGTTATAGTCTTCACTAGTTGAGGTATGATGTTGACTTTTCGAGAAAGTCAAAGTATCGATTGACTTTTCGTAAAGTCAAGTATTACCAATGAAGTATCATGTTTGACTTTTCAAAAGTCAATGTATCTGATTGACTTTTCGGAAAAGTCAAATATAACCAAGTTCTATATAATTTTCCCCTTTTGTCTCAACAAAAGAAGATGCGATCGCGGAATGTATAATGAGCTCGAGCCATTATCTCCCTCGATCAAAGCTCCCCCTAAATTGGGTGCCAATGGGAAGATACATGGATTGTGAAAAAGCTACAAAAAGATTTGTTAGTAATAATCATCATTCACAAGCATGAAAAGAAAACACAATGATGTGTTTTATTACAAGAGAAAAAAATAGAAATGCTAATCTATGACCATTCTAATGAGATGGTGGATGAGAAAGAGCGTTGAGACGCTCAAGGATGTGATTGAGGATGAACCTCATTTCCTCTTGGAAGTCATGGACCATTACCCTGGTCCGATCAATGGTTTGGGCGGTTTGCTCACAAGTTGAGCAACCATGCCTAGGGGGTAGTATGTTTGATGAGGTTGTGGTGGTGGAATGGAGGATATGTTGGTGTTGGTGGTGATGTTTGGGGTGGTCATGATGGAGGCTAGCAAAGCATTTTGCATTTGCATAGTCTCACTAGGTGAGAATCCACCATGCCTTTGAATTGGTGGAGGTTTTGGAGTTCCGCAGATCTCTCTCTTGTGGGATTAGCATCCCATGGACTCCTCAATGTCCTCATGTGAGGGACATTGATGTAGGAGTGGTTGGTCCCCATACAAAGGACCATGGATGTCTTTGTGAATGGGGTGAAAGAGAAGAGGTTTCGGCCCTAATGGGGCGTTTGGGTCAAAACATGGCCTAGGAGAGTCATGACCAATCCGCTCAATGGTTCCAAAGGATGGCAATGGTGGTGGATGATTTGGCCTAGGAGGCAAGTCTTCCAAGTCCTCCAAGAAAGGATTTGGAGAAGTGGGTGGTGTGGAAAATAACTCCAAAGGAATGAGAGTTGGAGACTTTGGTGGTGAGGGTGTTTTGGATGTTTGGATGGGTGCCGGTGGTGGTGAAGTTGGTGTTTTTGTGGGTGGTGATCACAATTGGTGATTGAGTATGAGTAGCCAAAGTTAGGCTTGTATAATCTCGTATGGGGGATGAGATTGTGAGTGGAGAAGACTCGGATGAGGAGCTCAAGTTGACGAAGAAACAAGGCCTTATGCTAACTCTAGCGGTTTTCTTGAAAGGTTTAGGAGAGGATTTTGTCATTTTGACTTGTGTTTTTCTTTGCTAGATGATGGTAAGAATGAAGAAGGTGTGAAGATGATCATGGTAAAACCTCTCAATTTATAGAAGTGAAAAATTATGGAGAAATGTGTTTGATTTGATGTTAAACCATAGAAGGATGAGGTTCCTAATGATTTGGAAGTGGGTTAAATGCTAGTCATATCACCCAAGTCAAGCCATACAAGAGAGATGGAGTGAAGAAGCAAAGATTTGCAATAAGTATGTTCTAATGAGTGGAAGTTCTAACAATCGATTACCCGCGATTTCAAGGTACCAAAATTTTGGTTCCTTCCTTTATGCCAAAGGGCTCTGTGGGTGAATTTTTCAAATTTTGAATTTTGGTGGGAAGTGGATTTCTTATATGCCTAAGTGAATTATACTAGTTCTAATAAGGGTACAAACTAGTTAAGATTGACCTACAAGCAATGGATAGTAATTTGGAATGACGAAAGAACCGAAATTCAGAAAGTTACCTGGAGGATCCATGGCACCAAAATTTTACACGGACGGACCCCTAAAAAGGGTGTCGTCTGTCCGCTTGTACAGTGCACGGGTACCATTTCTTATAACAGACGGAACCAAAACGTTGGTGCCTTGTGATCCGTCTGAGCGAGAAAAGTTCACAGTACATTTTAAAGTCGGGACATTTCAAACACAATTTTTCTCAAAACATGTGACATTAAACATTTCTAGTTAGGAAAAGTAAATAACACATGTACAAACATAATGGAGTATAGATTTTGAGCAAGGCCAAGTGATTTTCACATTATAGTGAAAATGGGTAAAATTGATAGCATACTTGTGCTATCTCCCCGCATAAGATTGTTAGCATACATCATTGTTTTGAGTTATGTTATCATCCTACAAGATAAAACAACCAAATTGTATCAAACATTAGAGATAATGTATTGTTCCAAACGCTCCTTAAAACGATTCTCACTTATCCAACTTCTTGTAGATCTTGGACATCATTCTACCAAGGCACTTGAACATCCGCTTGGTTTACTTGAACTCACCGATTCATTCTCAATCTCGGAAGAGATGCATAATACTCATGAGGTGGGCGAGAGTTTGGAAGACCATCATCTGAGACTATTTGATGATGATGATGGAGTTGGAGGTTTTGCTCTCTTGCCTTTTGTCTTAGCAACTCGTGCATCACTCAAAGGTACAAAGATGTGAGGATGAACTCATAGTGAAGGTGCATCCCTTTTGGGCTTGGTGGAATTGGTGCAAAGGCTCTATAGAGATGGGTGAGAAGCATCCCGTATGGGAGAGCAACCGATCCTTGTGTAGGAATATCAATCATTCTCCTAGCAATGTAGTAGGCTAAATTGAATGGTTGATGGGTGGACAAGTTGTAGAACATATGGCAAAGACAAGCATTGATGTGATCCCTATTTCCTATGGTGCTAATGACGTTGGATCTAAGTAGTTCTTCCCATTTCCTAAATTCGGGCTTAAGTTCATTTAGCTCCATTCCATATGGATCTCGATTCACTTCTTTTCCTTTTTGGGTGACTCGGGTTGTATCTCCCCTTGGGATAAATAGGTGCTCACGGATGACATCCTTATTTGCTAGAGGTGTTTGGTATGGAGGAGAGCGGTCATTGAATGCATCAAGAATGGTGAGTGACCACTTATCCGAGTAGACACATTTCCCTCGGTTGGGAATTCCTAGCAATTGAGCAAAGTTGGTTAAGGTGATGGTGTAGTCGTTTTGATTGATTTTAAACCTAAGACAAAACTCATCATCATCTTCATCACTAAAGCCGGTCACACTAGCATAGAACTCTAACACAAACCTAGGACAATTGGTTCATCGATGTCAAGAAGACAATCGAATTGAATGGCGGCTAGTTCTTCACGGAGATTGGTATTTTCAATGAAAGATGGGTGAATGGTTCTACCCTCATGGAAATACCTTGATTCTAGACTCTTAAAGATTTCTACTTGTTCCTTGGAAAGTCCTTTGGTTTTGTGATGTTTGGGAATGTAGCCAAGAGTGTCCTTGTGAGCATAGAATCTTGCGGCTACCATGGTTATTCCTAGGAGCAAGAATTAATATGTTAAAAATGAGAATAAACTTTAACGTTTTGGTTCTAGTGTGTGTCTATATGAAAACGAGTTGGAGTCATGTTATCTCGACTCTTTTATGCACAAAATGGTTTTAGTGGGGTGTTTGGCAAATACCATGAGATAACCCAAATGCTCCTAATTCAATGTGGCTTCATTTGAATATACCTGGGAATGCATATTAGTTATGCAATACCTTTAGTATTCAAGAGCATGCAAGTGATGAAAGTCTTAACGTTTCTATTTGTATTAACAATGAAAAATTGTTTTCCTACAAGTGAGAAGCTTTTCAAAAAAAATTTGCCATGGGGTGTTTGGTTATTTGAATAAGGCCTTATAGTCATTATCTATTGATTAGTGGGAAGCATGATTTGTTTATACAATATGATAATGTAGTATCTAATTTCAACGACTAGTTATGCAATTTGCCAATTGAGTTCATATTTAGTACAAAAGCATACATAAGCCCCCATGTAATGATTTGTAATGATTTTGTGCACAAATGAGAATCCTAGACTCAGAATTAAGAGATAAAATATAGTTAGGATACTTACAATGATGTTATCTCCAGTGATTAGTGAGTGGGAATGTGTCAATAATGAGCTTGGTTTAATGTTTACACGTTTTAGTAAAGTGGGTTTTGAGGAAGAAGATGTTTTGTAGGTAGCAGTTTTCTTACAGAGACACCACGGACGAGACGGTACCAAATTTTGGTTCCGTCGTGTTGTCGTTGGTGCCGTGGCTACGATGTGAATACAAAACAAATTATTTTGTTTTGACTATTCTAATGTTTTGGGCTATGTTTATCCTACATGTTTGGTTCCATTAATCCTAAACCAAGTCTAAGAAGATTAAAAGTTCTCGTTTAAGAGGCTTAGTTAAGATGTCGGCAATGTTGTCTTGGAGGATACTTTCTCGATTGAGATGTTTCCTTTTGAACATTGTCGCGAAGAAAGTGATGACGGATTTCAATATGCTTTGTGCGAGCATGTTGAACAGGATTCTTCTTGAGATCGATGGCTCCTTTGTTGTCGCAAAGTATAACAATATCGTTGAGATGAATTCCGTAATTCTACGAGCTTGCTTCATCCAAAGAGCTTGTTGACATGCTTTTCGGTGAGGCGTACTCGGCTTCAAGATGGTTGAGATGGCTAAAGCCGTTTGCTTCTTTGCAAACCATGAGGTGAGACAATGTCCAATAAAAGTGCAAATACCACTTGTACTTTTCTATCGACAAAGTCACCGGCATGATCCGAGTCGGCATACACTATGGTTTCTACACCCGTTCCTTTGGGATACCATAATCCTAAACACGTTGTTCCCTTAATGTATCTAAAAATCCTTTTTAAGGCTTCTAAGTGTGATGCCTTTTGGTTTTCTTGAAAGCGAGCACATAGACAAACACTAAACATAATGTCGGGTCTACTAGTCGTAAGATAGAGTAGGCTATCATTAATTCCTCTATATTTAGTGTTATCTACGGATTCACCTTCCTCGTCCTTGGTGAGTTTAGTGTTTAAGCATGTCTTTTATATATTTAGATTGGTTAAAAAATATGTCATCTTCTAGTTGTTTAATTTGGAGTCCTAGAAAGAAATTTAATTCACCCATCATACTCATTTCAAACTCGTCGTGCATGATTTTAGAGAAATCATCACATAGCTCTTGACAAGTTGATCCGAATATGATGTCATCAACGTATATTTGAACAATGATAATATGTGACTCCTTTTTCTTGGTAAAAAGAGTATTATCTACTAATCCCATAGTGTATTTGTTATCAATAAGAAAAGTCTTAAGTCGGTCGTACCAAGCTTTTGGTGCTTGCTTAAGACCGTATAATGCTTTCTTGAGTTTGAAGATATGATGTGGTTTCTTAAAGTCGGTAAAATCGGGAGGTTGAGCAACATACACTTCTTCGTTAATAAAACCATTAAGAAATGCACTTTTAACATCCATTTGAAATAATTTAAAGTCATAATACATGCATAAGCAAGTAATATTCTAATAGATTCGAGTCTAGCAACCGGTGCATAAGTTTCATCATAGTCAATCCCTTCTTGTTGATTATAACCTTGTGCAACAAGCCTAGCTTTGTTTCTAGATACTACACCATTTTTATCCATTTTATTTCGAAAAACCCATTTCGTTCCAATTATATTTGATCGTTGGGTTTTGGAACTAATTTCCAAACATCATTTCTAACGAATTGGTTTAACTCTTCTTGCATGACAATTACCCATGATTCATCTTTTATTGCTTCATTTATGATTTTCGGTTCAATGGTGGATACAAAACAAAAATAATTACTTTGATTTTGGGCTTGTGACTTTAAGGTTCTTTGATTAAGTTGTCCTATGACCTTTTCTAAAGGATGACTTTTAGATTCTTTGATGTTTACAATCTCTTTATTTAATGGTTCATCTTCCTTGTTATTATTAATTATTTCTTAACTTTCTATCATTTGACTTTCAACTAAGTCATCATCTAGCAAAGGTGATGTCTTAGAGGGAGGTGGACTTTCATCGAATGTTATGTTCAACGATTCCTCGACTATCATTGTTTCTTTATTTAGGACAATGTAAGCTTTACTAGTTTGAGAATAACCAAGAAATACACCTTCTTAAGACTTTGGGTCAAACTTGGTGAGATAATCTTTAGTATTAAGAATGAAGCATTTACAACCAAAAATTATAAAATATCCTAAAGTTGGCTTTTTACCTTTATAAAGCTCATACGGTGTTTTGTTTAGGAAAGGACGGATTAAGACTCTATTTAAAATATATGTAGAAGTGTCAACCGCGTTACACCAAAACTTTTGAGGAATGTTTTGTTCATTAAGCATTGTTCTACTCATTTCTTGAATTGTTTTATTTTTACGTTCTACCACTCCATTTGATTGAGGTGTTCGTGGAGCCGAAAAGTTATGTGTTATACCATTTGTAACATAAAAGTTTCCAAATTGAGTTTCGTTGTCAAATTCATGACCATGATCCGTTCGGATCGACACAATTTTAACGCCTAGTTGATTTTGAATTTTCTTGCTAAGAATTTCAAATTTATCAAAAGCTTCATTTTTAGTTTTCAAAAAAAACGTCCAAGTAAACCTTGAGTAATCATCTACTATGACCAAAGTGTATAAGTTGCCTCCGTAGCTTCTTATAGCGGATGGACCAAACAAGTTCATATGCAATAATTCTAGACACTTAGATGTGGACACCATATTTTTAGATTTATGACTACTATGGGTTTGTTTACCAATTTTGCAAGCGTCACAAAAGTGTTGGTCATATTTTAGTTTTAGTAAATTCCTAACTAGCTCTTTTGAAGATAGGTTTTGTATAAGTCTCATATTAGCGTGACCTAAGCGTCTATGCCAAAGAGATGAGCTATCATCTAACGTTGTTAGGCAAAGTTTGTCATTAGATGTTTTATCTATTTTCATGACGTATATGTTATTTTTCCTAACTCCTTTAGCTATGGTGATACCATCTTTTAGTATTTTACTACCATTTTCATCGAATAGTACTTTATACTTTTTATCACATAATTGGCTAATACTAAGTAGATTAAATCCTAACCTATCTACATGAGCAACATTTTCAATAGTTAGGGAGTTATGAGCGATCGTACCTTTGCCAATGATTTTGCTTTTGAGATTGCTACCAAAGTGACATTACCTCCGTCATACTCTTGGTATGATGAGAAGAGACTTTGTTGCCGTCATGTGCCGTGAGCATCCACTATCTTTTATCCATTCATCGGGTTCCAATCCAACTTTCAAGCATACCTAAGAAACAAATAACTCAAACATTTGGTCCCCAATATCTCATGGGTCCGTTTGGGTTAAACATACCATTTATTTGATTCATGTATGGAAGCGATGGGTAAGAGTTCCATGACATGTAACTGAGTTTGATATGGTCTAGGAAAGTTTTGATTCCAACCGTTGTGTTGGTAGTTGGGTTGTGCGTTGTGGTTACTCTTAGGAAAGGGCGTTTGGCAAAGGTGTTTTATATCGTTGTTGAGTAGTTTTGATCTAAATTCATTTTAGCAAGTCCTATTCACGATGTAACAACCGGTTTTAGTTTAACACTATCCTTGGTTTTCTTTGTTACTTTGACAAATTCGATACGGTCCGTATTATAAACATTCGTCTCTGTCAAGTACCCACGGCACCATTTTGTTCAACGGACGGAACCCTTATTTTGGGTCCAGACTTGACAGATTGTTCATCCTTTTCGGCCGTTTTGTTTTGACTCTTTGGAATTAATACCTCATTAAATCCTAGCCCATTCATATCTCCTGGTGTTTTATGAATTTTAACTATTTCATCGTCAAGAGCGATGTTTTTGTTAAACCTTTTAAATTTAGAATTATGTTCGATTAGAACATCTTGTGTGAGCTTTAGTTTTTCTATTTCAAGATTAAGCTCTTGACATGATTTACAACCATCGTCATTTACTTTTCCTTTTCTAGTCGTTTTGCTTTTCTTTTAACTCATAAACTTCATTTTCCAAAATTCCTTTTGGTTTTAAAATTTATTTTTAGTTATGATTTTAGACTTAGCTCACACAATTGATTATATTGTTTTGCAAAGTGTTATCATCAATAGAAGAATAAGAAGAGTCGGAAAGTACCTCGTTTGACTCATGTGCCATTAGAGCGATCTCTTCCTTGCTTGATTCTTCATCATCTTCACTATCACGCCAGCACCACTTACAAAAGCTCGTTGAGTTTTGCTTTTAGGTGGCTTGGGACCTTCTCCTATGAGATGACTTGCATCACCACATCTAAAACACTTTCTTTCACATTTACCCTTTTGTCATCCCGATCTTTTCGAATGGCTTCTTTTCTTCTCGAGGTTGTCTTACAAACTTTCTTCTTCTAAAGAACTTCTTAAAGTCTCTAACGGCCATGGCATACTCCTCATCTTCACTACCGGAGCAAGATTCGTCATCATCACTTGATTCCGCCTTTGCTTTTAGAGCAACGGATTTGATCTTCTCCCTTCTTCCTTTGATGATCTCCGAATATTTCTCCATCACCATTTCGTGTACTTTGAGGTTACCGATTAGCTCGTCTAGTGACATTTTTGAGAGATCTTTTGATTCTTTATAAGCGGTCACTTTAGCTCTTCATTTGGGATGGAGTGCTCTAAGAAATTTCCTGACAAAGTTCTTACTACGAAAAGATTCATCAAGTGCTTTAAGTGATGTAATAATAGTATTAAAGCGAGCAAAGCCACAATCAATGGTTTCATCTTCAGGGATAACAAATTTTTCATATTGTTGAACAAGAAGATCAATTTTGTTGTCCTTGACTTGTGAATTACCTTGATGTGTAACAATCAAAGATTCCCAAATATCTTTGGCGGTTTCACACATAAAAAATTCTTTCATATTCTTTTCTAGATAAAGCATTATAAAGCATCATTATTTTTAGCAATTAATTTATTTTGTTCATCAACAGAAATATCCTTTGTTGTAGAACTAAAATCCCCTTTAACAATAACAAACCAAAGATCTATATCTTTTGATTTTACATATGTTTCAAAGCGGTTTTCCAATAGATAAATCCATTGGTTTCAAAGAGTGGTGGTCTTTGCATGGGATTGCCCTTCTTTAAAGTTTTCGTAATCCATGGATCGTTTCAAGTTTATAAAATACAAATTATTTTAGAAATTCTTGAGCAACGAGGCTCGGTACCAATTGTAGAAAACTAGAAGGGGTTGAATAGTTTACCAATTAAAACTTTGTTTTGAAACTTATTGAAAGATCAATTGATATTGATCTTAGATATGTTAATGAAATATGCAAACAATATGTAAAAAGTAAATAAGGAAAGAAATGATCAAACCACAACAAGTTGTTTATAGTGGTTTGGTCTACAAAGACTCTTTTCCTTGCCCTACTCCACTCCCGAGTCTCACACTCGAGAGTTTAACTTCACTAGTCAACAAGCTCCTTTCACCGCGTGGAGAAACCTTTACACTTCGCTACACTATTTCCGACACTAAGCTAGATGTCGAGTTCTTTCAAAGGGTACAATCACTCCCACACAATGTATTTTGAGGACTAAAATACTAACCACTCACACTCACAAGATTATGATGGTTTAATACAACAATGAAGTATGAATCAACACAAGATCATACAACACTAAACAAACAAGACTTCCAACTTCTCGTTTGAAGCTTGAATGTGACTTGATCTTCTTTGCTACAAAAGAGATCACTAATATGATATGAACCGAGTTAGAAAGGTTAGAGAAGATATGTAAAGAGTATAATAGAAAGGGATGAAAAACTAATTGGTTTGGTTTTGCTATTTATAGCCAAAACCATCGCCAGACACCACGGACGCGGACCCTTGAAAGGGTTCCGTCCGTTATACATTTTGGTGTCCGGGTCCGACAAAGAAGATATCAAGATCTTGCCAAAGTCAACCATATCTATGCAAGATTGTGTAAGATATGAAGAAGACAAATCTACACAAAATATCTAATGAAATCTTCCAATGATTTCCATGATGCATCACGTGATGTCATGTGTTGTTTTTCTATTTTTAGAAATATGCAAATACATAAGTAATGTTTAGTTTTTAAGAAACTAAAACATTCTAAAACTACTATCATACATTATGCTTAGACTCATATTAAGGTATGATTAGTCACAATGTAAATGCTTAAATGATGAAGATATTATTTGAAAAAGCTTGTTTTAATATCTATTAAACTTAACAAGCTTTAAACTTTATAAAAATTAAATTTACTTTTGTCGTTAACAAAACTTAGGTAAAGATCAAAAATATAAATAACGTTTAATGACGATATTTGTATTAACAATCACCTTTAGATAATGTTATTTCATGTAGTACATCCATTGTATAGTGTTTATTTGATCAATTTGGCATGAATAGCGGTTAGGGTTTAATACGGTGGTTTGGGGCTGGTTAGTGTGTGTGCTGGTGAGATATTGAAGGAGAAATGAATGATCTAAACTGGCCCATGTACCAGAGTTAGTGAGATAGTTTAATTACCAAAATGGCCATATGTAAATAATTAAATCAAAATGTCAAATAATCTGAACCATTGGATTAAAATTAGATGAGTGGTTGAGATCAAACTATTTAATCTTTAGAAAAAGATGTTTTATATGAAACTTTTCTCTTGAAAGATAAGAGACAAAACCTACAATTTGATCAAACCACAAGAAGGATTTTTGAAACATACTCCTTATTTTATTAAAGAAATAATGCAAAATAAGACACAAATTAGCGTAACGTAGAAACGACGCCGTTCGCTTACAACACACTTCCTTAAAAAACATTTTCTACTCCGTATTAAAGTTTCACCCTCTTAAAAAAAAACAAATATCTTCCCTCAAAACACACACCACCGTCGTTCACACCGGCAATGCTCCCGGAACCAAAACCCAAACCACCCTAACAAACACAAAAACAAAAATGTCACCCCAAAAACACACACAACAAACCTCATCACGTGACTTCAAACACACCCTCCTCACATCCCTCACCAAGCTCTCAGACCGTGACACACACTCCACCGCATCAACAGAACTCGAATCCATCGCTAAAAACCTCACCTACGACAAGCTCTCACCCTTCATTTCGCAAATCATCATCACCAACGCTTCTGATAAATCTTTCGTACGTAAACAATGCCTTCGTTTAATCTGCGTCTTATGCGAATCGCATGGCCATGCATTGTCACCTTACGTGCCAAAACTGATCAACTCCGTTATAAAAAGGCTCCGTGACACTGATAGTTCAGTCCGGGGAGCTTGCGTGACAGCAGCTGGATCGGTTGCTGGGAGTGTGACGAAGGTGACTTTTTTGAGCGTTGTGAAGCCTTTTGTTGAGGCGTTGGTGACTGAGCAGGATTGCCATGCGCAGATGGGCGCTGCGTTGTGTGTGGGAGCTGTTGTGTCTCACGCGCCTGTGAAAGATGAGGCGTACTTGAGGAGGCTGGTGCCCAGGGTTGAGAGGCTGTTGAAGAGTGATGCGTTTAAGGCGAAAGCGGCTTTGTTGAGTGTGGTTTGCTGTGTGATAAGTGTTGGTTGTTGTGATGGTGTTTTGGTTGTTAAGGGTTTGGTGAACTTGATGGTTGAGTTTGTGGTCAAGAGTGAGGATTGGAGTGTCAGGAAAGGCGCTGCTGAGGTTTTGGAGAAGCTGGCTGTTGTGGAGAGGGAGCTGTGTAAGGAGTTTAAGAGGTCGTGTTTGAAGACGTTTGAGGCGAAAAAGTTTGATAAGGTGAGGGGGAGATTGGTTGATTAATTGAGTTTTTGTTTGTGGTTTTGTTGTTGATTTGATGTTTTTGTAGGTGAAAAGTGTAAGGGAGACTATGAATCGGTTGATTGAGGCGTGGAATGCGATTCCAGATGTGGCGGAGGAGGTGTCGCCACAGCCTGAATCGCATTCTTCTAAAGGTATAATTTGGTTATAAGTATTCGTATTTTTGTTGAATTATTGTTGAATGGCAGATCTAAGTAGTTCTTGAATTCCCCCAATTTTTTGATATGTGATGTGTGTGTGTCGGTGGGTGATCTTGATCTCGATGATAGCTTGGTGATGAATTGATACTTCGCTTTAAGATGAGATCAACCATTCCGTCAAGTTTCTTGATTTTGAAGTTGAATTGCAGATCCAAGTACTAGTGTACATAGATTTAGTAAATGAACTCGTTTGAATCGAGTACTAGAAACTTAATTATACGCTTTTTCAGTTTTTGTGTGATGATTTGATTCTTGTATTTCCCCAAATTTTTAGAACTTTTTTGTTTTTGCAATGTGTATGTATTTGTAGGGTGTTTTGTTCTTGATTTCCTAAAATGATTTGGTTTTTGATTTGTAATATGGCAGAAGCTGATGTACTTGAACCCCGAACACCTCAAATAATGAGTAGACGAAGTGTGCCTTATGGTTCTTCCAGCAGCACCTCCACCAGAAGAAATTCATTGGAAAACAGCAGTAAGAAAACTGGTCCAGCAATGTTTCGTAAGCTGGATCGAAAGAAGCCTAATGAACGGAAACTTGACTCTGCTGTCACTACTCCACCTTCAACAACTCTGGTTACTAAGGATGAGGAAAGTCTCAAACATAGATCTAGGAAGCATGAAATAAAGCGGGTCCTCTTCAATGAAATTTCTGAAGAAAAGACACTTGAAATTCAGTATCATGATGAGAGGTCAAATTCGGGAGTTGTAGACAGCAATGCCAATCTGGAAATCAATGTGGTCCAACAAGAATCCGAGGACCTATCGTTGATCCGCAATCAGCTTGCTCAAATTGAAACCCAACAGTCCAATTTATGTGATCTCCTTGAGGTAATTTTAATTTCTACTAATACCGAATAATAATTCTTAAGTTATTTATTGTTACATAGTGCAGTTAAAATTTGGCTTAACTGTTCAGTTAGTTTGGGTCACTTGGTACAGAGAGTATACTAAATCTTAGAATAATTATACATACAGTTTAATGGAATTGATCACTTATGTTGGTCAACATGTTTTAGTTCCTCTTCAATAATGGTCCACATGGTATTCAGGTTTATGATTTTCTCTTTATAACACTTGTGCAAATCCAATTGGTTATATGTGTGGTCCGGGCAGCTTTATCAGTTCAAATGAGCTGGTTTGTTTCTTTAATCATGCTTTTAGTATGTATTCTAGCTTATCGGCCTTTTGGTGGTAGTTACGGCATGTGTCTTCTCTAACACACTAAAGTATGGTGGACACAACATAATTCGGAAAACAATTAGTCAATAACAAAGGGTGTGGGGCTTGGATGATAAGTGTACCTTCCCACCAACCGATTCTAGATCCAACTAACTCGACTAAAATATCAACCCATTGATTCAACAAATGAGTTAAACTTTACGCCAACTTTTTGGACAATCTTACTAGTTAATTATAAATACTGATTAACAATACGACTGTCTATGCTGTCCTTAAAAGGCAAGTTAGTTTTAGAGTATCATCTTTATCTTCAAGTCGAAGTTGGAATCGATCTTTCTTTAGCACGAAGAAAAACAAAAGTGGATTAAAATTCTAGGATAAAGGATATAGGGATTCGTTAGTAAACTTAGTATAATAATAATTGAAACTACAGGTAATTGTGAATCAATTACTAGATGTGCATCGATGAGCTAGACATTAGTTGTGTATATTTTGTGACTTGTTCTGCATTTTTTCAATCATGAAAGATCCCCATGGCACATAAATGTAACACCATGCTTTCTTTGTAGACAATTTCTAACATGTTTCTATTACACTGTCCTAAAATATAGAAATTCATTGGGAGCTCACAAAATGGGATGCGGTCACTAGAGTCTCGTGTGCTCGGTCTAGAGTCAACACTCGATGAAATTTCATTTGATTTAGCAAAGACATCTGGACGGTTGTCAAATCCTGAACCCACTCTCTGCTGCAAGTTTCCAGGCGCAGATCTTTTGAGCTCTAAACTATGGAAGAAAGCAGAAACTCGCCACATGACTATAAAGAACACGAATCACGAATCTTACAACATTCAAAACACTGGATTCCGCCTACAGGGTAGTGGTAGCGGGTTAATAAAGAATCCATTGGCTGAGGCGCACCAAAAGTGATCAAACAAATTTGAGCAGGAAAAAGAAGGTAACTTAACTATTATTTAAGTGGCTATTATTGTGTAAAGGGTATAGGTTTTATGTATAGAAGAAAAAAAATATGCCCTTATTTTCTTTTTCTTATTTTTTTGTTAATTAGTGTGGTTGGACATGTGCTATATGCATCTACCACTTTGCATGCTGGTTATGATTAGTAATTTAAAGGTTGAATTATGCATCTTTATTGACTCATGGCAGTTTTCAGAATTCTTTTCTACCCATGCCTTTGCTTCTTTATTATAGGTTGGTGATATGCATTATTAAAGACCTATGTCATTCTTTTAATCATTTTCTGCATTGTGCTTAAATATTGTAGTATTGGAACAGGTCAGATTGGTTGGGTCAAGTATTATAATAGGTTTGTAACTTTGTATCAAACAAGAATTGTTATTGTGGGTAAGTTACACTAAATTTGCACAAAACTATCAAAAAATTCATGCTCGGTCTTTGAGTTTAGCCGAACCCGCTCTATGTAGCTCCAGTCGTGGTCAAGTTGAAGCCGGCCTAAAACATTGTTTAATTGTTCATATTTCTTAAGCTTATACAACAAAATCTAATCTTTGAAATGAAAGATTTGCCTGATAGAACATACCCTCCCAAAATTACCGAATTCATGAGTAAATGAGTTGTCAAAGTTATCGCCTCTAGAAGTTTTTAGTATTGCATTTTGTCATTTTATCCTAGACTAGCAATATGACTCTTGCATGCAACAACTTTCATTGATTTGTTGCGTCATCTAATACAAAAGGGAAATATCTTATTCACGTGGGGTATGTGATTGTTATTTTGCCAAAATTAAACACCGAAATCATGTATAACTTCGATAGAGAAATCACTTGTAAGTTATAAATTATTAAATTATGTATAACATTGATAGAGAAATCACGACATCATTATGTTCACAGTCGGTGCCGGTATTTTTTTTAACAGAGATAACATTTCACTCCTTATAAATGGAAGTAATTTAAGCATATGTTACATTCGAACATAACGAAAGAAAATCGAAACCGATTTGCCAAACAACATACACAAGATAATAAGTAAGCCAAAACAAGACATCTGTAATAATAGTTGTAATGAGAACAATGACAATACAAAGGTGGGAATCAAGGTGAAACTTTTGGTACACAACCATATGAAGATGTAAAAAAGACATAAAGACATAAACATACATAGAAGATAAAGCGAAGATCCTTAAAGGAATGGGACCTAAATGAAACATATCTAAAGTCGAAACCAAGCAAGAAGAAGCCATCGATGACGGACCACAAACGGATCCGAAGGAAGAGGCCGGGATGGTAACGGATCCGGCGGAAGACAACAGACGGCAGATCGACTTCTGAGAAGAATGGCGAAGATGGGAGATGACGATTTGTGAAGAAGGGCTTTATTGTGGGAAAGGAAAAAGTACAAGAAAATATGGGAGAAGGAGGTCTGTAGGGTAGTAAAACCGACCGTCGGAGAAAGTTGAGATTTGTTTAGTAAGGGTTAGGATAGATTGGATTTATTTTTTAGAGAGAGGTCGGAGAGAAGTTTAGAGAGAGGTTGGAGAGATATGTCGGTGCCGGTAATCGAAACATCATGACACTAAATGAATCATGTTTGGAAAGAGAAATTATTAGGATTCTTAAAACATGACTAAACTAACGTGTCTATATTTTCTTTTTAGGAAAACGACTAATTTATTTATAAACTAATAAACCATTGACACATAATTTAAACATTCAATTGATCATGTTTTTAGTTATCTCAATAAAAATTATTTGGAAATATATTTGATGTTTATAATCAGAAAATGCAAATACAATCTTCGCAATTTGATAAGAGAAATGATCATGATTTAAACTTGAAACAAGCTTGGACTTAAACCAAGTGTCAAGATCTCACTACCGCAGACAAATGAACTCTTATTTTACAAACCCATTAAAATGATATCAAATTGTTTTTTGCAAGTTTAAGCTACGTATACATTTCTCTTCAATAATGTTAAAGATCAAAAATGTGCTTTCTCCAACGACTACCAAAGGAAATAGTTATTCACCTATGGGTGAAACTACAAACATGGGTTAAAGTCACTACACAGGAATATGTTTTACTTTTTCAACCATATCTTTTTTCATGTTACATGTCACAACTCACATGGATTCCACATTATCCTTTAAGTACATTTGCTCCGTGATTCACTTTTGGTACGCCATTACCAACTATCCGTTTTATGTGTCACGTGGTCGCACTTTAATTTATACGTAGTATTGTGTTTGTGAGTGCTAGAAGAATCCTATATATCACATAAGTAAACTAGTAGTGAGACTGTGCAAAAGCTTTTTACAGAAACCACTTGTAGGCTTGTAGCTGGCATGTAAAATGATGACAAATCATTGATGCTACGTTGACAAAAGGATTTATCGTGTGTAACGGTACTAAATCTACCTTTATTACCTCCGCAACCAGCTAGAGTTATCCGCACCGTCACCTTAGCTTTTACCTTATAACAATTATTATATAACACAAACCGAAAGTGCACTACTGATTATAATCTAAGTTATAAGTACACGAAGAAAGAAAAAAACACATAGTGCTTGTTATACGCATGGCGGTGTACTTATAACATACACACGCAGTGCAACAATAACAATTATAGGAATGTTATAGTCACCAAAATGGCCCTATAACGTGCATATAACGAATTGCACCATGCTTTCTTACAAGCTGTAATCACGAGTATTTTATTGGCCAATGTATGACACATGATCATTTTTGGCTATATTTTATTATCACGTTAATAAACCTGATGAAGAAACCAAATAGGTCTGATTCAAGTCTTCAATATAGTCACATAGATTTTTTTTAGAACGGCAACTTTTATATTCCTATATCACATATTTCACGTTTAATAGTTTACAATGTTTCTAACGAGATTTAAACCCACAATTTTTATGTTGATAGGACACTCATATATCACTAAAACCAAAGGCTTTGAGTATATATATATAGATTATGAAATGAGTTGTGACCCTTTTTGCTTTAAAAGGCAAACGTCGATGACTCTCATATGCATTCAAAATAACACTCGACTTTAAGTAAAAGACAAGTTGGACATCCCTTCAAGAGAGTGATATCCCCAACTAACCCAAAGTTCTTATTTTATAGGTGGATTAAAGTGTATTAGTCTATGTATTGGGATTTATTTGTACTTAGTTAATAGAGTTAGGATTAGACTTAAACTCGGATTGCTTGGTGTGCAAGGAAAACAATATAATTATAGAATTCGAATTTCATAAGGATTGATCCCCTCATCTCTATAAATGAAGGCGAGGAGGGATGCTAGCTAGTACATTCTTCATTGCTCATTCGCTAATTAATGTAATGTAACATTTGGGGTCACGTGTGTGGTTACTTTGAGTCAATATTCCGCGCTGACTTACAAGGTTTGTTGGTATTTTTTTCCAACAATTGGTATCAGAGCCAAGGTGACGTTAGTTCTTGAAGCTAGGTCGACTCAAAGGTGTACAATCCGAACAAGTAGCCTCTTCTCTTTTTTATTCGCCGATTTCTGCGCAATGGTGGAAGATTTGACGGTGCGGGTTCGTAACCGTTGGATCTTTTTGAAATTGGATCGTTGGTCCAAGACACATAGATCTAGAATCTCACCGGAGGGATATTCAGTTGGAGGTCCGTAAAAAGAGATAAATGTGGCCGAAGTTTTTGGTCCAAAATCTGTAGGTTTTATTTAAAGTAGATTTCGATCAAGAATTTGAAGGCTTAAGATTGTAAATATTTTTGCAAGAGTCTAGGGTATATCAAGTTTGGTATTACAAAGGTTTAATTCGACAAGGTTCAAGCTTCTAAAGGGTTTGTATAAGGTTGAATTTTTAATCTTCAAGGTGTTGTTTTTAAGGTTCTAGAGGTTATCAAGTTTGAATGATAAAAATGCTTCAAGGTTTAGTTGATTATCTATGATCTTGAACCGTTGAAGTTTAAAGGTGTGACAAACAGTAAATTTTCAAGTGTATTTTTAATAATAAATACAATTATTATTACACGTGAGTTAATTTTGAAACATTTCTGAGCATTTCCGAGCTCACTAGACTTGAAGTCGAGAGGTTATCTCGCATACTGTGAAAACTAAGCACAACGCGTGCCGGCACGAGCCTAGGCCTAATAAACCGTTTATTAATGATTTATATCATTTTTACGCAAAACTAGTCGTGTGACTACTCGATTTTATTGGAAAATCATTTAAAGAATAACCGCGCAAGTTTTAAACTCTCGGTGTCGACATTTAACGAGCTTAAACTTATCCCGAATGGTTATTTTGCAAAAATTACATGAATGTTCCCTGGAACAGAAATTACGTCGCCCCCTTTGGAGTTTCACTAACTTGTCATTTTACAAATTTTGGACTATAAAAGGAAATGAGATAGGGTTATATCTCATTTCCATCAAACCCTAGCATCTCTCTCATTCTCCCACTTCACTGGCGCCGTCTCCGACCACCACCACCACAGCGCAACCGTCGTATTTACCACAATCTTTTGAAGATCCTCGTACTATTGAAGACGTTTGTGGGTTTATACTTGAAGGTTTTTGATACGTGTACAACGCGCGTTCGGGGTCAAAGGAAACTTCCTTTTCTTCGAGCAAGTTTTTCAACCACCTAGGCAGTGAAACTAATCCTTGTAGTGTAGTATTAGGGTAAGCCTCGGGATTGATATAGTTCTCTAGGGGAATAGGAATGCTAGTGAGAAATTACTACGCTAAGGTTGGGGTTGAGGAAGATTATTTTTATCTTTTTTATATTTTTAGAAAATTAAAGGTACGATCTCGGGTATTGGATTTGGGGTGGTACTTCACCGATTACTCTACTTATCTAATTATCTAATCTAAGGGTAGTCTATGTCTATTGAAGTGTGCTCGTATGATGATTAAAGATGTGTCTACCTAGATACTATTACTCCTAGTTATATTTTATTGATGGTTGAATTGTCACGTCCTTATTCTTAACGCGTCGTGTTTTCTAAGGTCGTAGGGTGTGCTTTTATCCCTAACTCTTTGAAGCTACCTAAGGTTAATGACTACGAAATCTCTAGGATTCATAAACTTAACACTAAGGTTATCTTTGGATATTTAGCCTACAATTCCACTAGTAACTATAAACTAAGGTTCAACAAAGATTAATCAAGCATTAATAACACAACGATGGCTTTAAGTACTCCTAAGCCAATTACAATCAAGATAAGAGACAACCAATCAATATTCAATAACTAGGTTTCATATATCTAAGCAAACACACAAGTAAATTAGCCGGACATGTTAAACATGCAAGCATACACACATTCAATTGAAGACATAATGAAATCAAGGGAATAAATAACTTATCTCGATGTAAAATAGGGTATTGATACCCTAAAATAATGTCCTAGACGGACTACAATCGTTTTAGGTTTTTACTCCACAAGTCTACCTCTCTAAAAGTCTCGAAAATTCAATTCTATATATAGAGTTACAAGCCGCGACGACGCCACCTTTAATTGTGACGTCCGATCGCCGCCATTAGGGTTTCGTCTTGGCCAAGTCAACTTTGGGACGGCGTCACGTTGTGGTTGTGACGCCGTCAGCCTTCAGTCATGACGCCGTCTGAGTCTGGATCTAGGCCGAGGAGAAAAGTCTTCGTGACGCCCTACTCTTCAAAGCCTGACGCCGTCACAAATATAGGGACGACGTCGCCCTTTGTTTCTGACGCCGTCGGGTGCACTTCCAGCAGCTTGAGTGTCTTGATATTGACTTTAGCCATTTTTTTCACATATTCACGCCTTTTCGTCCAAATAAGCATTATTCCAGCATTTTGCCTTCAAGAGACCTAAAAAGTGAAAAGGAACGAAATTAAGAAGCAACGGATATAAAAGTGGGCGATTAAGGGCTTAAATGACCCTTTAAAAGTATCCGTTTTAAATCCTTATCAAATATCCCTACACTTGGTATTTGCTTGTCCTCAAGCAAATGTGCTTTTGGCCAATCAATTTATAAGTTAGGGGGCATAAAGCCATAGTTTAACATAATTCATAACAAGTATAAGCCCCACAAAAGTCATAACAAGCACGGAAGTTATATACTAGCACCTCACAAGTGGTGTTTGGATACTCTCATCTCTCGGGTGTATATGAAATATATCAAATGGAAATGGAAGATAAACACTCCTTAACCGGTCATAGTACATAGATTACCATAGGCTTGAGACTAAATCGAACCTCCACCGCTTTGGCGTAAGCACATAGGAAAAACTATCTAAGAGGTCTTTTAAAGGGTTGTAACGTTAGGCTTACGGTTAGGGAAACAAATGGTTTGGTTGGATAGGCGATTTAGTGGTGGCAAGTCAAAAATCTTTATGTTACAAGCATGAGAAGAATGGCGTTGCTAAGCCAAAACTCGACTCTCTAAACTCTAGATAACTTTGAAACAAACAAACATAAATATAAAGATAGATGTAGGATGGTAGCCCGTATGTTTTTTTCTCATTTTTTTCATATATTTTTTTTTCATACACTTTTACTCTACCATCCTCTACGGTAACATCAAAATATAAGGGATTTATAGGCACATCCCTACACTTGGGTTTTTATTACTCTAACACTAATTTGACCCGAATTGAAAAGATCAAAACACTTGGAGTACAATATTACGTAGATAAAGGGAATCAATTTAACGCTCTTTCCCGTCACTCCATAAAATTTAACTTTACCCATGAGTCCCAATCGTCCCAAAACGTATACAAAGGATATGACTCGACTTAGGAACTTATGCAAGTAACTAGATAATTGAACTAAGGGTTTAGTATGATAATAATAATGCACTAAAAGTGAGTGCATACAAGGTAGGCTAAGGCGATTTGGGTGTACATTTGGGGTGGATTGTAAACAATGCTCTTCATTGATATTTTGAAAACTGTAACATCACGAGAACCGTGAAAAGGATAGGCTCGAGGGGTTAACTAGGGTATCGTGTACTAAAGATGAGTACAATGCAGGGTGTGGGGAATTACTCAACAAATGTGGAAGAAGTAATTATAATATGGGTATCAAACAAGGGTTATCCCGATGCCTCTTATCATTTAGTTATTCCTAACTACACAAGTGTACTCTCACTAGCGATCTCGGGATGCATCACAAAAACAAGTTCTAAAATCTATTATACTACCGGTACACTCTCGAAGCATTAAAGGTGAATGCTTTAATTCCTACAAATCTAGGGGCGAACCTCACATTTTTTGGGTGGAATTTGAGTGGTAAAGAGTTTTTGTGCTAGTCATATAACTTCCTATCCATGAGACGCTTTATTAAGACTAAAGACCCACTCATACATGTCATGAGAATTTTTAAATTTGGTGCTAAAATTACCCTAACCGATATTTCTCATGGTTTATTACACAAATGAAATTGGACAAGACAAATAATCAAGGATAAGCATAGTTTCAAAGTTCTTGTTTTATTCTTCCTCCCTACACTTAAACTGAACATTGTCCCCAATGTTCCCCGAAAGTATCAAAGTGATGATAACGGAAGGTAATTAAAAGAGAAAGAAACAAATACTCCCTTGATTAGCTTGGTAGGATCCGTGTGAAGTAGTGGTTAAATTCTTTCCAAGAAGAATGTATGCGTGAACAACTCCATATAATCTTATGTATCTTCTTCTTGATAAATAAAACCAGCACACTTTAAGAAAACAGACGAAACCTTCGCGTAAAATCGCCGGTAAAACTATATATGACTCTACTAAACTAGGATATAATGCTTGTGGAATGGATGTTTATAGATTTTCTGGAAAATTAAGACCCGATAAATTTCAAAAATTTATAAGGAGCACATAAAACGAGAGAAAGTTAGATAAGTGGTTTCTGCTCCTCCTAACGCCGTCAGGTTATCCTGAAAGAAACTGGTCTGCGTTTTTCTGGAAAAATTCTGGAAAAATTACATCTTTAGAATCTGGAAAAATTCCTGCAAAACATCCATTTTGACTCGATACAAGCATTTGACTCTAACAAACACACATATATATCTTTTTCAAGAATCGTAATTCTCATGTTCATGTTATTTTAAAAACGTGTGTAATCTTCCCTACACTTATCATTTTTGTAAAATACCTTTATATGTAATTAAGACGAGGTTAGAGACAAAATAAAGCATTTTCACAAATTTAAACATGAGAATAAACAATCAACGAAATGATATATGACACACAAACAAATAATCCAACAAAACAAGTAATGGATAAACCACACCACAAACAAATATATACAAATCAAATTGTTCCAAGATCACCACATCATCATCAAATCAAGATAGTCTAAGTTATTACATGCCCAAATAAAATTGTCTCAATCAACAACCAACCATAATTATCCATAAAAAATCCACAAATAAACACATGAATCACTGGGGAGGGGGTCCATAACGGTAATCATAACTAGGGGGAGGTGGCCCAGATATCCATAAGGCGGGTAATCATCCTCCCGCCCGGGGAATGGGTCAATCTGCAGGTGTGGGTCAAGATGATCGCGCATGGACAAATGTTGCATCTGTCTGACGGTATGATCATATGTCCAGCTAGCCCTCGATCTGCCGCGCCATCCACGTGTCCATACGGCCCATCCACGCTCCTGGTGGGCTCGCCGATCACCGGACATGTGCTCGTAGGCGTCAAGATAGCCTCCGCTCCATCCCCCGCTAGTATCTTTGGCATCGGCCGCCGTCATCATCATCATCATCATCCTAATCATCTTGAAGCGCGGACGAGCACGGAACCATGCGTAGCCCCTACTATAATCCATGATGACCTCCATAGCCTTTTGGGACTTAGCTCTGACGACCTTCGGTTCTGCTACAACATTGAGGTACGTAGGTACCTCCCCGACCAGGATGCCAAAGGACTGAGCCAACCGGGTGACAAACATATCACCATACACCCTATCCTCATACCTCATACCACTAGCAGTCCTCAAGTAATCAGCCAACCAGAATGGGATGTTACAGTGCACACCATCAGCCAACATGCAGTAGAGATAGAATAGATCTGGTAAAGTGACACGATGAACCATGCCCTGGCGCCCCATTATGGTGAAGGTGATGCAACGGTGCACAAGCCTTATTCGCGGATCCCGGATCCGTGAGGCAAGGGTACTCCCAGTAACATACTCCCCATTGGCTATTGTGCTCCAAAACTGAATCCCCCATATGTCCTCCCTATTGACAAACCCAGCTCCCAAGTTAGCTCTAAAGACATCACTCTCAGTATCCCTCGCTGAATACAACCCCACTCTCCAACCAAACTCTAGTACAGACATAGTCCTCCATTCTCCACCTAGCCTAAATTGAATCCCCTTAAACCCAATGTTACTCCGACACGAAATAACATCCATCGAATAAGATGCGTGAAACTCACGCACCAACTCACCATACACGGGCTCACGTATCCGAAACAACCTTTCCCACTGAGGATCAGTGAACTTATCCTTCCTAAAACTGTTCCAGAATTCCCTAGCCAGATCATGCTGCTCAAGAAATCCCTAATCCACAACAACTCCAGAGTCAATGGATTGATGAAGCAAATCATTGTAGCGAGTTTGACACTCTTCCTCAAAAAACACTCCCCATCCAGCAACAATGTCAGCAATGTTCTCCTGGGTACCAGAAGTTTGTCCCTTTGTTCTTCTTGTTCTCTTGCTCATTTTCTGAAACAGGAAATCAAAAAGATTTGGAACAAATGAGTAACATTCAAGCTGTTAAAAACGACATCAGAAGGCTCTAACGCCGACGCCGTCCCACCAAGAAAAATTGGCTAGGTTTTTAACCATAACCCTTAACCCAAACACCCCTGCTACAGCAACAGCAACAGCCTGACGCCGTCCCACCAAGAAAAATTCAAATCCGATGTTTGTGAGGGAAAAATCCAGGTTTTTAACCATAACCCTTAACCCAAACACCCCTGCTACAGCAACAATGGTGCATTGGCTAGGTGGTTTAGTCCCTAAGCCATCTAGGCTTCTCGCACAATCAAACCCACATGATAACACTACTATTCGCCTAATCTTAAGCCTAATTAACAAGATTCATGGGCGACATTTAGCATTAATTAAATCAATTGGGGAATTTCGGATTGAAAGGGGAAATCAAAATTGAGCACGGAATAGAGCAATTGACTAGACAAAGATCAATGTATATTACTTACCTTGTGGAGATTGACGCAACAAAATGGTGAATTTGATGTGGATAAAACGTAGTGTGGTGTGGGGCGGATAGAATGTGTAGGGTAGAGAATGAAAGAGATGGTTGGTGTTTTTATTCATCTGATCTGGCTTAGTGACGGAGTCACCCTTTGCGTGTGACGGTGTCGTGCCCAAATTTTTGCAAAAGAGGCTGTTTTTATTAATCCGCCCGGATAAAAAATCTTGTTACTATTTTTGACAAAGATTTTGGTTTTTATTTTAAAATTCATTTTGTCAATCCACTTGCAATCTCCACAAAGGTGAGCATCGCACATGTCTAATTGTCTTTCAACTGGGATTTTAGAAATATTGAAATATCGGGGATGAGGATTCTTCGATCCTGGTTTAAAACCAAAAGAACGTTTCCTTATGTTAGGAAAGTCGGGAAGCGATACGTGCACCCTTCCAATAAATATGTCCCTAGGAAACATGCAGGGAGCGTTGAGGTAAGAATTCAAACAAGGATGCGATTCCTTGAGGGGGGTTGCCTTGCTTATTGGAATTGGAGAGGGTCCGGGAATCATTCTAAGGAGCTCCGGATCCCATATACCTTTTCTATCTTTTTAGGTACATTATTCTTTGCGATTTCTTCACGGAGTTTCAGCCATCTCCAATAAAGTGTCGTGAGTTTTCCTCATTTGAGCTTTGAGGAGTTTTATTTCCTTTTCTTGCTTGTTGACAAATGTCAACATTATGTCCTCGAATTCATCTTGCCGGGATTTTCTTGCGAGCAAAAATTCCTTGATCGTGTTCACATGCTCATAATCACGGGTGGTTACTTCCAACAACTCATTCACTTGTGCCTCCATACTCATAAACATTTTTGCGCGGGAATCTAACCCATTTCCATGGATTATTGGAATTTCCCATCCTTCTTCTTCATATTGTGCTAAGTCTTCGATGACTTCCCAACATGCTTCAACATTGAGGTTACTTAGCCTTCCACCGCGCGTAATCAACGGTTTGTCGGATGGAGGACCGACATGATCGTAAAAGATTTTGACTTGAAGCCAAATATCAATGCCGTGATGAGGACTTTATAGAGCAAGTCCTTGAATCGAGTTAATGCTTAGTAGAGATTCACCTTGACGTTGTTGGAACATCAAGATTTCATTCCTAAGCTTAGTAGTTCTCCCGTGGGAAAAATTGGGCAAGGAAATGAGTGGTGAGATCATCCCAACTTGAGATGGAGCAGACGGTAAGTCGCTCAAGCCAATTACTAGCTTGGTCCCGGTAGAGAGAATTGGAAGAGACGCAAGCGCGTGGTCTCCCGAGTAGTAGCAACAAGGTCGATGGAATCGACGATTTTAAGTAAATCCTTAAGATGTTGATTAGGATCTTCGGAACGAATTCCATGGAATGCACATTCGTTTTGCACCAACCGGATGGTGTTGGATCGCAGGGCCATAGTTTGAGCTTGATCGGGAAGCTCAATGGTGTTCCTATAGCCTAGGTTGCTTGGTCTAGAGTATTCACCAAGAGTGCGGCCTCTTGGCGGGTCATTTGGTGGTGGGTTGATGAGTGGTGGTTGATTATCACCTTCCATGATGAAAAGTGATGGGATTTACGAACAAAAGTCACGAAGAAGGGGGATAGACTACGAGAAAGCTAAAATTGAGAAAAAAGCTTACTTGATAGGAATCAAGCAATAGAACCTAAACGATATAGACTCCTAACTAGCTATTCCAGTCCCCGGCAGCGGCGCCTAAAAACTTGATACGCTGTGACAACGTATGTTCGGGGTCAAAGGAAACTTCATTTCTTCGAGAAAGTTTTCAACCACCTAGGCAAATGAACCTAATCCTTGTAGTGTAGTATTAGGTAAGCCCGGATTGATATCGTTCTCAGGGAATAGGAATGCTAGTGAGAAATTACTACTCTAAGGTTGGGGTTGAGGAAGATTATTTTTTATCTTTTTTTATATTTTTTAGAAAATTAAAGGTACGATCTCGGGGTATTGGATTTGGGGGGTGGTACTTCTATCGATTACTCTACTTATCTAATTGTCTAATCTAAGAGGTAGTCTATGTCTATTGAAGTGTGCTCGTATGATGATTAAAGATGTGTCTACCTAGATACTATTACTCCCTAGTTATCTTTTATTGATGGTTGAATTGTCACGTCCTTATTCTTAACGCGTCGTGTTTTCTAAGGTCGTAGGGTGTGCTTTTATCCCTAACTCTTTGAAGCTACCTAAGGTTAATGACTACGAAATCTCTAGGATTCATAAACTTAACACTAAGGTTATCTTTGGATATTTAGCCTACAATTCCACTAGTAACTATAAACTAAGGTTCAACAAAGATTAATCAAGCATTAATAACACAACGATGGCTTTAAGCACACCTAAACCAATTACAATCAAGATAAGAGACAACCAATCAATATTCAATAACTAGGTTTCATAGAACTAAGCAAACACACAAGTAAATTAGCCGGACATGTTAAACATGCAAGCATACACACATTCAATTGAAGACATAATGAAATCAAGGAATAAATAACTTATCTCGATGTAAAATAGGTATTAGAACCCTAAAATACCGCCCTAGGCGGACTATAATCGCTTTTAGGTTTTACTCCACAAGTCTACCTCTAAAAGTCCAAAATTTGAATTCTATATATAGAGTTACAACCGCGACGACGTCACCTTTAATTGTGACGCCGATCGCCGCCATTGGGTTTCGCCTGGCCAAGTCAACTTTGGGACGGCGCCACGTTGTGGTTGTGACGCGTCGCCTTCACCATGACGCCGCCTCGAGTCCGGATCTAGGCCGCCCGAGGAGAAAAGTCTTCGTGACGCCTACTCTTCAAAGCCCGACGTCGGTGCAAAATAGCAAATTCACTCGAGCCGTCACAAATATAGGGACGGCCGCTTTGTTTCGACCGCCGGGTGCACTTTCACCGCTGAGTGTCTTGATCTTGACTTTAGCCATTTTCTTCACATATTCACGCCTTTTCGTCAAATAAGCATCATTCCAAAGATTTTGCCTTCAAGAGACCTAAAAGTGAAAAGGAACAAAATTAAGCAAGAACGAATATAAAAGTGGGCGATTAAGGGCTTAAATGACCCCTTAAAAGTGTACGTTTTAAATCCTTATCAGTTTTGCACGATTATGGTCCGATTCGTCCCTATATCTTTTCTTTCTTGGTATATTCGATATAAAACCATTTTCCATCATCCTTTTCATATTTTTTTTCGGTTTAAAACATAAAAATGGGTTTATTACAAACGATTTTGTGAAATAACGATTCACGTAAGTGATTGTGTGAATCGGTTTGTGCGAAAACATGATTATTTAGAAAGGTTTCATCATTGAATTGTGGTTTTCTTCTTCTTTTTGATCTATAAAACCCTTGGTGTTCAAAAGCTTGTTATAAGCTCATTGTTGAGAGCTTATTTTTTGGACTTAAGACTTTGGGTGCTTGGTTTGTTCTCGTTAAGATTTGGATAGCCACAAGGCTTGGGCCGAGGCCATGAGGCCTTGGATTTGGATTCGTATCTTTATTTTGGACCGTGTTTGGTTGAGCCAAGACCTTACGGTCTTGTTGGGTTCTTGGTTTTGCTTATTCTTGCGACACGTAGCTTATTCGATATTCATGGCTTATTTGTTTGCTTATGGATATTGCGGCTTATTTGAAGTTGTGGACTTTTTGGTTTGTAGTTTGACTCGTAATTGTATAATCGAGGGTGTGTTTGGACTCATTTTGCTCTCGATAATCATTTTGGACCTCATTTGAATTGTCCGTGGCTCGAAAAGGGAGACAACTAGTGTGTTTGTGGCTTGTTGGTTTTGGATTCGACAAAAAAGGAAACCTATAAAGGGTGTATTTGGTTCGACTTGGACGGAAAGAAAAACAAAAAAAAAATATTGTTAAAGTTTAATTAATAAAAAGAATATTGAAATAAATAAAAGTTAATATGTATCAACTTTTGATAAAAACGAGACACACGATGGTTGTTGGACTTTTCGAGATGTATTATATTCGGGTTATCCATTACGGACTTTTCGTGACTTTTTGACTATATACTTGTGGGACTTTGTTATTTAAAATTGATTATAAGTTACGGATCGATTTAGCGTTAATAAACCCGACTAATATGGTTATTGGACTTATTGGGTCATGAGCCCAATAAGTATATTTCAGAGTTTATTAGCCCGTAACTCATCTTAATGACTTACCGTTTACTTGTGATATTTTGTAGGTTTCGGATTTGGATTAATAAGCGAGTTGAAAGGATTATTGGACTTATTGGGTTGATGAATCTAATAAGGGTCTTATAATCTATCCGGTTACCTTATTAAACTTTGACTTAACCATTTGGACTCGTTGACCTTTATACTTGACTTTTTATTGATTGGTAGTTCAGATTACTTTTGGATTATGACTTTAGACTTGGAAGATACGAATTGAATAATGATTTTTACTTTGCCTATTGGACAAATTTTGGACTTGTATTGATAACTTTTGAACATTGGACTTTTTAGATTTATTGGACTCGTAACAGATATAGTACGTTAGAATCGTGACGAATTTAATGTATTAGATTCGCAATGGTTACACAATAAGGAAATAATGTATAGTAATCAATAAATACACTTTATTTTCTATATTTGTTTTCTAATAAATTGAGTTGGGAAATTGAATTGCAACAAAGTCTTTTGACTTGGGAACGTTTAATAAATGAACGCGTCATGGCGTAATTTTATAAAATTTCTATACTTAAACTTTATTTCCAAAAACTCCTTGTTAAATACTTTGTCAATCAACGAATTAAAATATTTTATTATTAGAACTAAAAGTCCAAACTTGCACTTACTTATAAAACAACTGTGTTTTATACAAAATACTTGGGATTATTGGGGTAAATACCGACGTTTACCAATCGACATACTTTTATTGGCATACTTCCTTTGTCGTTATTTCCTTGACTTCTTTCCGTCATTCTATATCGACTCAAGTTCTTGTCAGTACTTTTCCCGAGTATGTCGTTATTTATTCCTTTTGGCGTGTGTATTCTTGAGTCTATACTTTCTTACCACTACACAAATGAGATCAAACTCTTTTATAATGATGATACGAGACTATTCGAAAACTTAAACACTTTAATTTTTGAAACTCTTGCTCATTGGTTTACCTTTCACATGCTGGATTTTGAGACAAGTCTTTATGTATTAGGTCGTGCCCAATTCGTACCGTTGTGATGTAAAAAGTTTTACTTGGACTGAATTGTTTATTCTTTACTTAAACTGTTACGTGAACTAGCCTAAGGAACTTGAATCCCACTATTGCCCACTTCAAAGACCGTTAATTCTTGTTGAGAAGCGCGAGCGCTATAGATAGATCTATCGGGGTTGACATCCCCCGTCGAGTGTTGGTAGCGCCAACCATAGGGACGTATATCATGTCGGGACACAAGTGTACGGTATTAACACTTGTATGGGCTTATTAATGTAGCGTGCTCTGGGTTTACGCGAAGCTTCGGTTGCATGACTTAGTGCTAGCGTAACATACTTGATTTTGGTGACATTATGTCGATTTAATGTTCACTTTCCTGATTAAAGTCCACTTTACTGCTTTATACTTAAACCTATGAATTCACCAACTTTTAGCTGACCCTTTTAACATGTTTTCTCAGGTTATTGAAGTGGATAATGTATGATGTACTTTTGGGAAGGCGCTTGGCAAGTGGCATGGTCATGAAAATAAGTTGAAGTGTTTTTACACTGAATCTGAAACAATTGGGACTACTTTATCTATTTATGGGCCTTATTTTCCGTACTTTTTGGAATACTGCAAACCTTAATACTTTTGGTTGATGTAATACTCTTGAACGGATATGGTAAGTCCGTTTCCCTATATCTTGTGTTGCGTACCAATTTAGTGGCATCCCACAGACTAGTACCGTCTTCCGTTGCACTATTTTTGGGGGTGTTACAAAAAGGTATCCACGGTTTCTTGAAGTTCATGTCTTGATGATTCTTGGAAGACAAGTAAGGTTTAGCCTTGTCTTGGGATTTAAAAAAGTGATTACTTGGAGTATAAGGTATATCAAGGTTGTAGAAATGAGGTGGAAAGATCAAGCTTTAGGGTCTTTTAAAGGTTACCAAATCAATCTTTACAAAAGTGGGTTTAACACACGACTTATAAGGCTTCTTTAAAAGTTGAGGCTTTAGGGTTTCTAAAGGTTAAATCAACTTAACAAGGTTAAAGAAAGGTTAAAGAAGAATGGATAGTATGAATACTAGGTTAAACATCGAAAAGCTCGATGAGAATAGTGTGCAAAAGCATGGAGGTTCAAAACAGTTGGGTTCAAGCAACTTGATCCGGTGTTAAAACATAAGTTCATTGAGTACATGTTCAAAGTGTTTGGTTTGAGGGTGGATTTCATATCCAACATGTCTACCAACTTTAGCAAATCTATAGAGCTCAAGTCAATCATGAAGCTCGGAAGGAGGGTAATGTAGGATAGTGACTACGATGATATTGCAATGATTCAAAGAAAGTCAATGGAGGTTAAACAACTCACCAAGGAAAGATAAATACTCGGACTACAAGATGGGGGTGTTTGAAATTTGGGAGATGAATGATTTGGGTAGATGATGAAGAGGATGAAAGATGAAGGGTAAAATATAAATGTGGTAAATGACCCTCGACTACAAAACAAAAATCGAGTTTGACTTGTACACCTTGTTTGGTGCAAAGTTCGCCCCATCGCGCGACCAACGGTGTATTTTAGTCTTATTTTATTTTGATTTTTTATTATTAAAATTGATTTTCATTTTTTATTTGAAAACCGACATGGAAGAAGGAAGATGTACATGGTCATGATGTTATAATTAGGGATGTTAAGAGGGTGAAGAGAACCCGGTAATGTTGTTGAAAGGACAAAAGTGAAAGAGGTCTATGGGAGGAAAGCTAATTTTGATATTTACTAAGTTACAATGCTTGGTTAACAAAGTGGTTGGTGATTCAAGTAGACTTGGTTTAAATTTAAACATTCTCAATGCCGCAACATTGAATGAAGATACGTCAACCACAAACACCCTAAATAATTGAGTTTAACATAATGCCAAACATTTTTCTTTTATATAATAGTATGTCGCTACTAGACTCAAGTCTTATCGGGTCTAACATTAATTAACTAACTTCTTTAATTACTTTTAAGGTGGAAATTGTTATAATATAGTAAAAATTATTAGTGGGTTAAAGTGTAATTAGTCTATGCATAAGGATTTAGTTGTAATTAGTTAAATAGAGTTAAGATTAGACTTAAACTAGATTTTCTTGGTGTGCAAGGCAAACAATGTAATTATGTAATTCGAATTCTACAAGGATCGTACCCCCTTATCATAATATCTTATAAAGCATGTAGGTCTTCTTTAAATAGAAATACTTAAAGATTCAACTTGCTTATTATAGAAATTAAATAACTTACAAGACAAAAAGCATAATGTACACTACTTTAATGCACACATTTAAAAGGCAAAACACAAGTCTTACTAGAACCATAATGTATACTACTTTAATGCTATTAATATAGTCAATGTTTTAATGTAGTAATTAATTAACTAAATTAATACAATTAATGCATTATTAAAGTACTTTTACATAAGAAATTATCAAATTAAATGTCAATAATACACAATAACGATTAAAGTCAATTATACAAATATTAAATATTCAAAAAGACAACGGGCCAACGGACTAGAGTCCGACGAAAGACGGGCCAAACGGCTCGAGCCCAACAGCAGACGGGCAGGCACGGCCAAACGGGCACGCAGCAAACGGCACGGCCAAACGGTACGTTATACTTAATCACTTTAAGAAGTCCAAACAGGATCTCATACTAGAAACTAACAGGCTAAGCAAGACGGCTAAACGCCCAACGTTATACAAATTAGACTCTAATATTAATTATCACAATTGTATAATGAAAACATTGTCATTAGTTAAGGAGTTGAAATATGTCAAACGAAATTTTGATATTTGTAAATTTATTGTTAAAATAACATAATAAACTAAAATACGTTATTCACGGAAAATTTTGTTTGCAGACTACCACAGAACGCGCTGTAGACTCTGCTAATCTCTAAATAGAGGTGAGGAGATGCTACTTGATACATTTTTCCTTATTTATTCGTTAATTAATATAGTGTAACGTTTAGGGTTATATGTGTGGTTACTTTTGAATCAATAATTCAGCGCTAGTTTACAAGGCTCGTTGGTCTTTTTTCCAATAAAAGTTTTAGAGTCATTTGCTGAAATGAGCATTTTGGTTTTCCTCGTATTTATAAGAACCCATATAGTATGTAAAGCCATTAACTTTGCGTTCCCAAATGAATAGTCAACCAAAGTTTTTGACTTATGCTACACAGCCTACACTGGAGCTTTTCCATGCATGTTGAACTAATTAAGCTGCGGGAAGTCAAATACAAACTACAAGCTGTTTGATCATCCTCGATTACCTTTGTCCTCTTTAACCTCGATGTCACACACAATGCTAGCCCCTGAGAGAGGGTAGTTTAATAGTATATTAACATCTTCAGCAAAAGAGTGACTAAATGGTGGTCAATTGTTAACATACATGAATTAAATGAGTATGGCCTCTTCTAAATTGTTTCGGTTTATGACATATCTTAGGCAACCATAATTTCAAATTTTGATTGAGCACATATTTCTAAAGAGAGAATTACTACAAAAATCTTGATGTGTGACACAAGTTGGCAAGTGCATAACACTTGATCTAGAGTCTAGAAAGAAAAGTTACCAGTTCATAGTAGTTCTCTAAGTTTATAAGAACATCAATTGGGTTAAAATAAAATTGAAAATCGAAATGTGACATAACCCAATTTCAATGTTATGATTCATACCTATCAAATACAATCAAATAAACATAAAGCATCGACTTTAAAATTTTGGAGGTTTAGAAGACTTGAAGTGGAAAATTGGGCTAGTGCTCGCAAACCATTGTACTCCCCTCAGTCTTCAATCAGACCTAAGAGAGAAGAGAAATTACTGGCCCTCAATATGCACAACTTAGGCCCAAGAATGTTTAAAAATCATTTGGGGCCAAGGCCAATGTTTCTGATATTTTTACTTGCTATCCTTTGGAAAAATAAAAACATGAAATAAGTACCAAATAAACATTAATTTTTTAATACAACTTTTAGAGAAAAGTTTAAGATCCAACATTCTCTAAAGATGCAACAAACCAATCTTGTTCATTCATTTTTCATTAAAAAAAAAAAGAAAAGAAAAACTTTATTCTTTTTTAAAAAATTAAATATCTCGCAAATCGTTAATCGTTACGTAAAACGAATCATACCATCGCGACGAGAATTAGATCATCTTTTATAAAGAGAACTTATATATACTTTGACGATTTTTTTATCTTTTTCTTTTTTTTTATTATTTTTTTTTCAATTACGTTTGAAAATCATATGCGATTTGTATCACATTTGATTATGAAATCACATGTGATTTGTGATACAAATCATATGTGTTTTTTCAAGACGTAACTGAAAAAATAAAATAAAAAAATCGTCGAAAGTATATCGAAGTGTCCGTAAAAAAAAAAAAAAAAATCGTCGTGATGATCATTTTTTTTTCACTTGACGATTTACCGTTTGCAAGATATTTTATTTTAAAAAAAGATGTGAAAAATGGGTTTTTTAATTTCGATAAAAAAAAATAAGTAATTAGGATTAATTAATTGGATCTTTAATTGATTTTGGTTATACATCGATCTCAACTCACAACTTTTATATATAATAAAAAGTTGTATTGTTTTCGGTTTAAATTTAACCTAATTTTAAGGTCCAAGTACTTTTTGCCATAGGTAGTGTTGACGTGCTCTTGACTACAAAGTATTGCTTGTTGGGCAAAAGTTCAATATAGATATCAAATTTACCATAGATCAAATGAACTAATCATAGACATTCATTTTTCAAATTAAAACAAAAAAATAAACTTTCACCTTTTTTTTAAAAAAAATTAAATATCTCGTAAACCGTTAATCGTTACGCGAAAAAATCATGATCGCTGACGAGATTAAATTATCTTTCTATAGATATTCACTTCTATATATTTTAACGATTTTTTTCAAAATTTCAATTTCGGAAAAATCATATATGATTTGTGAAAATCACATGTGATTCGATTTTTACAAATCATATGATTTGTTAAAATCATATATGATTTGTTAAAATCATATATGATTTGTAAAATCGAATATGTGAATCAAATCATATGATTTTACAAATCATATCTCGATTTTACAAATCATATGTGATTTTTCCGGTGAATTTTGAAGAAAAAAATTGTCGAAAATATGAAGTGCATATCTATGGAAAGATAATTTATTTCGTCATGACGACGATCTTTGTAGTTTGAAAATTTACCTGGTTTAAAGATATGTTGTTTTAAAAAATGCGAAAATGGGTTTTATATTAATTTTGATAAAAAATGGACTACAAGATTAATTTATTGGATCTATGTTTAATATGAGATCTATATTGATCTCAACTCTTGCTTGTTGATCTTAATCCTAGATTAAAGTTTTGAGATAATTTAATAGCCATAAGTTAATTTATGCTATAGAATATATATATATATATATATATATATATATATATATATATATATATATATATATATAGGGAAGGGTTCTTTTCGAACCAAGAAAAGGTCGAAGCTGCGAACCACCATCAACCAATCGATTTTTTGGATATTAATTATTATTATTTAATTTAAAAGGGTATAATAGTAAAAGTACATTTTCATTTTCTTTTTGATTTTTGTCAATAAAAACGTTTTCCCAGATTTAGGATTTTTTTTTTTTTTTTTTTTTTTAATAATATTTTTTCAAAGATGCGTGTTTAGTGAGGTGCACATGTGTTTTTAGATAATCTAAATTTCGTGTGTTTGTAGTGTCCAATTTACATGTATTTTGTAAGGTGCATATATGTTTTGTAGATAATATAAATTTACGTGTGTTTGTAGTGTAATGAAATGGAAAACAAATGTATTTTACATGTATTGTATACAATTTAGAACAAAAACATTAGATACAAAATTTAAAATCATGTGATATACTATTCTAAGTACAAATTTCTAAAAGCAAAAATATATTGCCGCATATGCACATGTATTTTCACCCTTGGACAATTTGGATTTCTTTGTGCGTATATGTGCACTTGTATTTACGCCATGCACTTGTGTCTTTAAACCCGGAATCTTTAGCATAACTATCTTGTCGCTAGATAATATGTACAAAACACATGCACTCTTGAGCCATGTACCCGTAGTCTTACTCTTGAGCCATGTACATGTATTTTTATCGACTTGAATTCATCATCTTCTTCAAAAATCTACAAGTATATCCAAACATAAAAATAAAATTGGTTAGAACCAACAATATGAAATACATATATTTAAGATTTAAAACTAATATCCATGTGTAAAATAGGCGAACCGACAACATGTTTTGACATCAAAAGCCGAACTAGACAAAGATACTTTGAGGACAAAAACAACAACAAAAGAAGTCCTTTTGACTAAACATCCATGTTTTGACTAAACATGTTTTGTCAAAAAACAACAACAAAAGAACTAGACAGCACGAATGATGCCATTGAATGTGGCTGCAACATCAGTGAAGTTAGCAATTCCACCTCCAACAACAAGTGCTCGTTTCTGGCCATCTGGATCAGCAGTTGCACACTGCACAAAGTATGTCTTGTAAGAATTATATATATATCACATATGGCCCGTTCTAAAAAAATATAAAGAAGATCCTACAATGTCTTAATGACGATAGTACATTAACTTCTAACATTATGGAAACATTGAAAGAGAGTTGGAAGCTTACATCAATAACAACTCGAGCATACTGCAAAACCTCATCTTCGTTTGGTGCACCGCTGTATTCTGCATAGTTTCCAAGCTCGGAAGCAAAACCAAGATCTCCAACCTGATTTACACCATGATATTATAAGTAAGAGAGATTGAGATGGCAAAATGGACGGGTCAAAATAAGAACATGAGTTTCTTATATCATGACCATTCAAAATATAAGAACATGAAACATAATCGTGTCAAGATATATGACACTTGCACCTCCGCCAGCAACCATGGTCCAAATCCTTCCCTTTGGATTAAGAACTGTAAACTTCAAAGATGCACTAGTCTGCAAACATAATCAAGTTCATCATGTCAGCAGACATTTATCAATTCGTCATTATTTTTTCAGTTGCACATGTATTTGACGTCCAAAATAAGTATTTATCTGTTATTGTGCACATGTATTTAGACACCCTTTTAGAAGTGATTATCGAACTAGTGGTTGAAAAAAACCTCAGTTAGTATCCGTAGAGCCTAAGGCCACCTCTTAATCTTATACATGACTCATAATCTGAACTAAACTTCATAAAGACCATAAACTAAACTAAGTTGAGGCCATATGCACACGAGACCTCTTAATCTTATACATGCTTGCAAAATTTTTTTCATCTGATTGCACAAAAAAGCGATTTTAAAACAAAGATTACAAAAGGCATGAATGAGAACCACATATGCATAACCCTTTCATTGATTTTATAACAGCCATAAACACATATGCAACAATTGCTTATATTAATCAATGCAAACTAGTAACAATTGCTTATATTAATCAAAGCAAATTAGTAACAAATAGAACCTACTAAAAAAGCGGATCGAAGCGACCATAAACACATATGCAACATTGATTTTATAACGACAAATCTATTTTTTTTAGATCGAAGTCACGAAAAATTCGGATCGAAGTAAAAAAAAAAAGCGGATCGAAGTGTGACAATCATCGAAAACAATTTTTTTCGATCCAAGCAAAGACAAAAAATTGATCAAGGTAAAAAAGAATACGATCCGAAGCCAACCTTAATTTGATTTCCATACGCTGATATCTATCACCGAACCACCCAAGCATCTTAAGGTAAAATCAAACCCTTTGACCTTAAACCGATGGCTAGTCTCTTTGTAGATCTATCTCTAGGTAAAAATATAATTTGATTTCCATACACATATACAACATCGAGTCTCTTTGTAGATCTATCTGTCTAAGTAAAATCAAACCCTTTGACCTTAAACCGATGGCGGCTAGGTTTTCTAAGGAAGAAAGAGGGAGAAAATTAGGAGGAGAAGTTACGGTTTGAAAAGGATATAAATGAAGATCATTTATGTAATGACTATGATACCCTTTTTTTTCCTTTATTAAATAATTTTTTCCTATTTATTTACAAAATGCCACATTCAATTTTGACCATTGATCATTTAATCCAATGGTCATGGTGGTTCGCAGCTTCTCGACCTTTTACGGTTCGAAAATAACCTTACACTATATATATATATATATATATATATATATATATAGATTTAAGTTAATTTAATATCCTTTAAACCGTTAATCGTTAAATGAAAAATTACAACATCGTGACGAACATTTAATTATTTTTCTATATATAAATACTTTGATATATTTTTGAAAAAAAGAAAAAAAAAATCGGTTTTTTTCCATATTTTTTTATTTCTTTTTTTCTTCGTTATTGAAACCTGCATGAAAAATCGTTTGTGATTAAACACTAATTTGAATATTCAAATATCTAAACATGTTAATAAAATGAACATAACTTTTTCTATACTATTTTAAAACTTTCATTTTTTTTCTTCTTGAAAACTAGGCATTCATAGCTTTCCAACCAAATGTAACATGTTATATTTCGAAGTGCAGATAATTCCAGTTAATTCATCAAAGTTGGATAAAACACATAAAGTCACATATGATTTTAACCACACGTGATCACAATTACATGTGATTTTTACTACATATGTTGTTTTCACATGTGATTATAGAGGTTTCATAAATGAACTGTTATAATTTATTATTCGAATACAATGTGTGATATATAGTTAAAAAGCCATGAATGTGTGTTTTCATTGCAAAAAAAAAAAAAAAAAAAAAATATTTGATTTATAGACAATTACTTATGTCAATTTTAGTAAAGATGTTTCGTATTTGAACTTCAATATAAGTGTTAAATCATATATTGTATGTTATGCAAATTTCAATATTGAAAATAAAACGATAAAAAAAAGTTTGTCGAAAGTATATCAAAGTGACCGTTTATAGAAAGATAATTAAATGCTCGTCGTAGCGGTATAATTTAGTTTGTGTAACGAATAACGATTCATGAAATATTTAAATTATAAAGATTAGTGTAATTAAAATTTTAATTTAAATATTAATTAAATACCCCTTTTTTTCTAAATAAGAAGTTAAATGGCTGAGATTTGTTCTTTAATATGTAAAATAATTATCCTCATTTTTGTAAACTAATATTCTGGTTAGTTAGGACTGTTAGAGCACGACTGATATAAAAATACTCAATATTTTTGTGCAAATACTATTGGTTATTGGTTTTGATTAGGTATGTACATTGATGCGCCAATTGATATATTATTTATTTTATAATGATAATAAATTTTTGTAGTTTATATAATTGTATATTTTATATTTCAACTAACCAAAATTATTTTAGTGAGTAGAAATGTTATTTGAGTCTTAGAGAGTTTAGTTAATGTATTTTTTAAAACCTTGAGCATACGAAGGAAGTATATTATAATTTAAAGAAGATTGCTATCTTGGGTAGCGAAAACAAGAAAAAGGTGGAGACATATACTTCATGTGAGGAATTCTTTAGTTAAAGTCAAAAGGATTAGTGGTCAAAATATTGTTTAACTAGTGCCACTTGAGTTAATCAATGCTAATAATAAGGTATCAAATAGTAATCATAGAGTACAATGCAGATTAAATTATATGCAAGTGATAATATTTAATAAAGCATTTGATTCTGTTCATCTTTTGTTATGAGGGTTTATTTTTATTTTTTCATATCAACATTGTAGTATTAAAATTCATACCTGGTGTTTTCAAAAATTAAACTGTTTTCTTACACGAGAGAGATAGCATATTGTGAAAGTATATATGATCTTATACTAATTAGATCGAGAATTCAAATGCAACTCAAATAGAGAAATAATGTTAAAAAGTAGTTAGTTTTATGTAATTTGGGCAACCAAAAATCTTCAAAAACCTATTTGTTAAAGAATGATATTAATTATCAAAATTGTATATAATGTTGTAGGTTAATATGTTGGTCGTTATTGACAGTATATAAGGATATTCTCGCCGGTATTAAATGGACAAACTATTACTGTACTAATTTAAAATTTTAAATATCTACAAACAAAATTTGGAATAAAAAGGAAGATTCTATGTGATGCTTAACTGGCAGGTTTTTATATGAATATGATTATCTAAATCATTTATCTTATCTAAGAGCGTTGGGTATGCATGAGCCGTTGATTAAAAAGTGATGTCACGTCAGCAAAACACTTTATGATACCAGAAACTTTTTGCACCATTTTTTCATGTCTACATTTTGACACCGAAAATGTGGTTGTTAGCATTTTTTTTTCTTCATTTTGAGAAAAAAAACACACAATATTAACTAAAATAAACTTCATAAAATAAAATAAAAACACATTACATCAATAAAAAAATTATATAAAATAAAACCATAGTACGTAAACAAGAAATAAAAATTACTCCATCCGTCCCATATTAACTGTCCACTTTGAATTTTCTAGGTCTTTCATTTCTAACTTTGACCCTAAATATTTTTAATTGTGTTATATAATACTTGATGCAAAATATATGAATAAACTGAGTTTTAAATGTATTTTTTATTGGTAAATTTTTTATTAAATATTATATAACACAAATAAAAATATTTAAGGTCAAAGTTAAGAAAGAAAGACTTAAAAAGTCAAAACAGGACAATTAATATGGGACGGAGGTAGTACAAACTAGTGATTAAGGTTCCATAAATGCTCCACAAGATCTTGTCGGAGATCGTCTGTGCACTTGTCTATCTCGAATTTCTTTACTCTTTCTAACATGTAAATCACATCTTTCGATCCAAGTATGTGTTATGTTCGGCCTTGGATCAACGAACAAGTCTCTTAAATTCACTTCGAATCCTTCGTCTTCCAATATCATGTTATGTAACATTATACAACAATACATGATTCTTTTCAACGCGTTGATTTCGTAAGCACGTGCGGGTTGTCGTATAATTCCCCAACGACCTTGTAAGACTCCGAAAGTTCATTCAATATCTTTTCTAGAACTTTCTTGAACCCCAAAATATGCATGCTAAATCCATAATTTTTTATCGGCAACCGCTTCTAACATAAGAGTTGGGTATTTATGATTACGTCTTTTGAATTGAGCATGTAAAGCATTTGGAAATTTTTTTCAATCCTAATGCATACAATCAATACTCTCGAGCATTCCCGAGAGTCCATGTTCTTCTTCGTGCAATATATATATATATCTTTTCAACATCCGCTGAAGTGGGCTTTCTTAAATTCTTTTCAATGTATAAAACATGTATGCATTTAGTAAAGTTCTCTAAACATTGTCGTGAACAACGTTCACCAATTTGCAAGTACTCATAAACGATCAGTAAGAAGCTACACGCCCGGTTGGCGTATATGGCGGATGTGCACTTCAAAAGAGGACCAATACTTTTACGACCAACAACATCGTAACGTTCTCTAAAAAAATTAAATTACTCGGGAAGAGGATGAACATCATAACTTAAAATAGCGTTGACTATTTTATTAAAAAGTGTAGAACTCATACGATACCTTCGCCTAAAATTATCTTACGGATAATTAGGAAGAGTGTCATTGTCGCCAAAATAGTCGTTGATTAAACGTTGTTTTGCCTCTTCTCGTTCACGGGGTATGTATGTCCTCGTCCTTTTAATAGCCGATCCCGATCCCCCGACTTTTTGATCACACATACCTATAAATTGTTCATACGCCGCATAACCCTATATATATCGCTCCGAGTCGTTTTGAAAATAAACATCATACTGGTCGTAGGTGGAGGTGTTGTTGGGATTGTTTAGATCCATATTTGAAAGAAAATTAAGTATTATTGAAGTAGATATTAAATTGGAACAGTGTGTGAAAAATGGTAGAATGAGGAGGTATTTAAGGGGTAAATTTTTTGAAAATAGAGTATTTTTGGCTATAGCCATTGGCCAACGTTCACAAATTCAAAAAAAAAAAATGTTCACCAATCCATAAAATAAGAAAAAGAAAAAAATCAACGGCCCGACCTGTTATCAACAACGCGAGCATGGTTAGCGTGAAGCTCGATATCGTGAGCCATTAAGTTTTTTTAGCTCTTAGTTTGGCGCGAGCTTAGCAGCCCACCATACCTCTTGCTCGTGTTGTCATATATGATAAAAAAATCCAACTTTAATCATATTAAGCAACTTAAAATTTACTTCAAATCACTTGCACTTTGACCTTAAACATTACGTTGCAAATATCAAATATAAAACAATGTAGCTTTCGTTAAGCAGTACATGGATCTAATACTTCGTAGGTATCTAAAAGCTAAGGTCATCTCTAAACATGGTTTACAAGCCAACATTTACTTCATATTTTAAGAATGGGGCATTAAAACAATGTCGTAGCTGGGCTAGCGAATGTCCTATGCAAAACCGCTTATATAATAACTAAACATGACAATTAAAAATATATTGTAACAATTTAGCTTTAATTTTTTATGAAATTTTTATTACTCTTGCCCAATTGAAGTTAAGTTTAGCAATATTTAGAACAAAATTTCATACGCCGTCAACATTTTGATGTTGAAAATGAATTTTGAGGCCACAACTATATAAAGAGATATATATATATTTTGAGGTCTTTAAAATTGTAAAGCCCTGTGCGGTAGCACACTTCACACACCCTCGTATACGGCTCTGCATGAAAACTATCTCTAACAATGCTTCAAATTTGAAAAATATTTGAAATGTTACTCAAAATTCTTCATAATTGAAAGATCACTATTTATCACTATTTAAATATCTTAGAGCTGTTAAAACTTTAAATTACTGATACATCCTTCAAACATTTGTTTACAATTATAGATATATCTTTTTATGTCATTTTACATTTTATAATTACATTTAACAACTAACTTACCAAACACTTTAATTGAAAAAAAGATACAACTTCAGTTATTAATAACTTTCATTTATATACATAGCTTATAATTTACGATTTATAACTTATAAACTACAACTTACAATTAATTTTGCCAAACATACCCTTAACCAATTAAGTAATTAACTATGTTCTAAAAATAAAATATTAAAATGTATTGCCAAAATGAATACCAAGTTTTTTTTTGCAAGAGTAAGGCTAAAGGTAGAGGTTACTTACACAGTTACACATTAGTGTAACCTTAACTTTCTCTCCCCTTTTACTTTTTCTCACTCATTTTCACGTTTCACCCGTAGTGGTCACCTTTCTCTCACATTTATATATATTTTTTATTTAAATACTTTTATTGATAAACTAAAAACGTAAATGTGAATGTAAATATAAATGTACGAAATTAAAAAAATTTATTCATAAATTAAAAACATTACATAGACTTCGAACATTAAAAATATTACATTTAAAACTGAAATTAAACATTACGAGACAAGTGTTCGACCAACTCGACACGAATGTTTTGATGCGCTTGTGACTAGGGCTGAGCATGAAAGGTTTAAAACCGAACCAGACCGACCTCGACGAAAACCGAACCGACCCGGCAAATTGCTTCGGTTCGGTTTTTTTTTTTTTTTTTTTTTTTTTTTACGATTTTCGGTTTCGGGTCGATTTGGTTCGACCCAAACCGATAAAACACACGCAAACACACCTAACAGAACCGAACCGACCGGACCGACCAAAATCGAACCGAACCGACCATATTCGGTTCGGTTTTGGTTTAGGTTTTTTACGACTTTTGGTTTTCGGTTTTGCCGGTTCAGGTCTGGTCGGGTCGGTTTTGGACCAATGCTCAGCCCTACTTGTGACGATTTGATTTTCCTTATAAATCGTCGCACTTGTTCATCGGATCGTAAAAGGTCGTCCGGTTGATGTGCTTCCTCCGGGTACCAATCGGGAGATATCGCCTTTCCTTTGTCATTTTGAAACATATTTTGTAATATGAGGCGTGTATACATCATATTCATCATTCTTTCTTTTTTCATCGCTCATTGGCTAGTATAACCCACTTCTTCTTCTGAACACCAAACGCTCGTTCCACATCTAACCTTTGCCGATTCCTGCATTTGCTTATACCTTATTCGCTTGTAGTCACCATCAGATGGTTTTGGAATCGTCTTAACGAGTGTCGCCAATTCAAGATATATCCCGTCAACAATAGGTAAATTACGCAGTTAGCCACAAACATAATCTCTGGTGCTTTTCCTTCTTTGAGGTCGCTAAATAAAGGGGATGGATTTATAGCGTTGATATCATTGTTCGACCCAGAAACACCAAAAAAAGCGCTCCATGTCCATAAATCTTGTGACACAACAACTTCCAGCAAAATGAATAGATTCGGACCATGACCACGTCTATAATATGACCCTTTATATGCGTTTGGACAACAAAACCACTCCCAATATGTACAATCAAGGCTTTCTAACATCCACGGAAACCCGTGCGTTTCTTCATGATGCTGATAAAGCTTTACAACATCAGTCATAGTGGGTTTCCTAAAATACTATGGTCCAAAAATTTGCATAACAGAATTACAAAAATGATCAAGAGATAGACAAAAAGTTTTCTCACTCATTTGCAGATATACGTCTAAAGCATTAGGAACTGTGTCGTATGTCAATTGACGAATTGCGGTGGTGCACTTCATCAGCGGGGAAATGCCTTCTCTTCCGGTACAGTCAATATTATTACGAAAGAATGGACAATTAATAGATACCTCCCGAACCATCCAGTTGAAAAGGCGACGACTCATTCGGAACCTCTTTCGGAATATATATGCATCGTACATCGGGTTCTCACTAAAATAGGCGGCGACTAAACGGTCATGAGCATTATAACGATCTCGCATTATCATGTTCTCGTCGATCGATTTGCTCTTCGTAAATTCTTAATAAACGACACCGCTCTTCTAATAAAATTCAAGTTCTGGCTAACAACTTTTATTCTTCTCCGAGTCGGTGAACAAAAACGTTTTAGAATCCATTTTAATAATATTAAATATTTGTTGTTTGAGTAAGAATATGAGAAGATGTGTATAAAAATGATGAGTTTTGAGGTATGTATTTATTTATTGTTGAAAAATAAGATAGTGTAAATTTATTTATTTATTTTTAAACTAACGGCTAGTTTTTATACGGGGCCCATAATTTTGAACGTAAACAAAATGCGAGCCACCCGGTTTTCCTTTTTTTGTGCTTCTCGTGAGTGGTTGGCTCGAATGCGGCTCACCGACCCATGCCTCACTCGGCGAGGGCTCACGCCGCTCTAACATTAAGGTTGTTTGTTTATTCGCAGGCCCGAATTCAATCAACCGCAAATCAATCAACTGAGGCGTAAATGTCTAAATCAATCGAAAATCTTGTTAAAGTAAGGTCTTTGGTCATTCGCTTGCTCGTCTTTTTTTTCGTTATTTTGTGTCAACAAGAGATTAACACACCCTCTCTGTCTGTATTATTAAGATGAATCGACTCGAACATGAAAAAAATAAACGATCTGAACACCCAAAACATCTGACCGATTAAGAGGTTTAGCTCGTTAAGAGACATTAAACAGCTGTTAAAATGTTTAAAAAAAAAAACAAACACCACCTAAATCTTGTCAATGAGTTAGCAACATAGAAATAAGATTCTAACATGTGTCGATATCCATCTTGACATCTTTATAATCATTACTGTGGATATGTCATTTTAAAATAAAATTTTCCAGAAAATGACTCTATTTTACAAAAGTATAATATTTTACATTTTTTCAAACACATATAGGCAGTGTCATTTCCTTAAAAGAAATTAACAAATTCATAGTCGATTAAGTAATATTGTTCTTACAGCATGACTAAGTTTGTCAAAGTTCTCAAGATGTAAACTCATTATTTGGACAAAGAATTGTCTGTAATATTGCAAAATATAATCTAATTTTTTGAAGTAAAACCCTGTAATAAAAACTAAAAATCTAGAAGAATATTGGGCATTGATTGGTATATAACTACTTAATTAAAAGGTTGGTGGGGTTGCACATAACACCTTATCGCTACTTATCCATCACCCAAATGCATCCCACCATCAATGGCCATCATCTAAAAGTAACCATAAACTTTATTAATGCATCTGAAATATTCATTTAAACTTTACAAACAAAAATAAATTAATATGTTGGTTTTGACGCATTACACAATGTTTGTTTGGAACATGAAAATTGTCACTCAACTGTGACACTTCACCCAAATCGCAATGACTTGATCGACGTCCAACTTTTCGTGTAGTATTTGCAATTACAGATTCCTCAAAAAAGTTTAGTTTTGCAGGGAACCATAATCTCATGCACTTTTTTTGGTGCCTAGTGACATTTTTCAGTTATTTAGCCCCGTACAATAAACACACATTTTAGTGATATTTAGTGAAGAATTGAGAATAAACAAGTAACGTACTTCTTAAAAGTCTTCGCTATTTAAGTTATTGGAGATTTGTGATGAGCTAATGAAACAGTTGGGCGATGCCCGAATTGTTTTTTGCAAATTACATATTACAAGCAGTAGCTAGCTAGATAAAGATGTAGCTAATTGACATATAAAGTTCCTTTCCTTGAAATATTACATATACTGAAAAGTGGTTGTTTTTTATCTTGTTGATATTGATAAAGGGTTGTCTTATTAGTAACCCCTCATATGGGGTCACATCACAGCCGGCCAAACCGCATAAAGTTCGTGACGCACACCGCATGTTCTCACGATCATAAGGAGGGTTAATCTAAAATTATAGCCACTGTCAAAATAACCCACCCTTGATAAAAATGTATGATATTATGTAAGAGCATTTTGCACAAAAGATGTCAGTTATAAAGCTTTTATGCATCTTATTTCATATTTCTCATGAGATTTGTGATATATGAGTTGCATATACTTTTGAGGGCATTAGTTGACTTACGTTTAGATTTTTTCAGATTAAATGATAAATATCGTACTCGGTATATCCGAATCAGTATTTTATCTGAGTTTATTCTATAGTTTTTTCAAATCAAAATAGAAAGGATTTTATAAATCATAATCATGAAGGAAGGATAGGAATCTTGGAAGGCATCATTTCGCTTGGCCATTTAGATATGAGATTTGTTGAAGATATTTCTGTCCTCGCAATTATTATTTTCTATTAGATAAAGAATTGCAAGTTCGATAACAAACTAAAAGTTCGATAACCTAGTATCTATCTAACTTATCCAAGCTAGAAGATTTCACCTTAGTCGAAGTATTTCACAGGCTTATCCAAGAAAGGGAAGTACTCAGTAATCCTTAAATCGTGAAGAAAACTTGTCCTTGTTGAAGTTCGATAAACCCTTTAATAGACCAAGTTTGATAACCCTGAAGTTTCAAATTCGATAAACCCTTAAAATCAAGTTCAATAAACCCTTAAAACTAAGTTCGATAAACCCTTAAAACCAAATTCGATAAACATGTCAGATTTTAGAACTTTCTTTTTTCAACCAAAAACACAATTATAATCAGTTTCTTTTGTACGAACTACTTCAAAAACGTTTAAATTTCAACAATGTTTAGACCTTTAACGATTCTAATGAAATTTGAAGAAGTTCGATGATATGTCAAAACTCTACAAATCGATAAGAAACTACTTTGAAACATTTTTTTATGCGATTTTTTTTTCCAAAACTCACATAAGCACTAGATCTATACGAAAGACAAAACTTTTTTATCTAATAAACGTAAAAATCAAAGCTTTTTGAAGAAAAGCTAACGTTTTTATAAAACAAATGCAACTTTATCAAAGCTTTAACCAAAAAACGAAACACAAACACCTCTAAATCATTGTTAGGCGATTGATACCACATGTATGACCTTATATTTATCAACTATATCACGAAATATTAAGCACGAATGGTGGTACAAGAGAGATGAGATGCATATGAACTAGAGAGAGAGAGAGGAGAGAAAGAAAGAGAGAATTCTATTAAGCAAACACACATTACACACTCAAGCACACACCTCAAATGTGTCATTTAAGTTGTATTTATAGTACAAACGAGTTACCCTAATGGGCTTGGCTATGGACTCGTTCGGATTGGATTGGATTGGATTGGGTTGGATTACAAGGAATATAAAAGACTAACTAATCATAACTACTAACCTATTAGCTTAGCCCATCCACGAGCCCATTGACTATTCTATTATATATTTTATCCTTATCATGAATGACCATCACTTTCTATTAAGACTGACGTATACACATTAGCATAGATCTTATCAGTAAGTGGCCCAACTACATTATCATAGGTTTTCATAATATCAACAACATCATTATTCAATTCTGTAGAAAATTAGAAGGGAGTGAATAGTTTTACCAATTAAAACTTCGTTTTAAAACTTTTAGATCGACTTATGTCAATCTAGTTTTGACTTGTTAGATATTGATAGTAGAAAACGATATAAAACTAAACTACGAGAGAGGGATAGAAAGACACAACTATAACATAAGTATTTATAGTGGTTCGGCTACAAGGACTCTTTCCTTGCCCTACTCCACTCCTCGAGTACCCGACTCGAGAGTTCCGTAAGCACTACAAAACACAAACTTCTTTCATCGGCGGAGAAGCCTTCACAACGTCGCTTACACTTTATCCGATACAAATCTAAATGTTGGGTTCTTCACAGAAGGTAAAACCAAACCTTCGTCGCCTACACTTTATCTGATACAAGGCTAGACACCGGGTTCCATTAACAATGGAGGAACCACAACCCAATCAACACCTACTTAGCACGACACATCAAAGGACCAATGTCCTTACTTATACGACTACTACAACACACTTGAGAAGGAAGAATAACAAGTTACACTTCAGTGATCTTGTTGAGATGAAGAATCCTAGCAACTCATGCTTGAGCGTCCAATTCTTCTAGAGGTCGTGATCTCGCCTTTAAGAGGAACCTAGAGAATCACTAAGAAAGAAAGCTACATAAAAGATCATTAGAGCTGAGATAAAGAACTTAGAACATAGAGAGAAGATGTGTCTAAGTGGGGTAAGTGAAAAGGGAGAAATGGCCATCTATTTATAGGCGCCCGGCGGTGTTCACCGGATCCGACGGATCCTTCCCAAAGGATCCGCCCCAAGGTTAAGCCAGGGATCCGGATAACTGGTAATACCAATTCAGATTTTCGGTCACAAACCGGGTTTTGGGCTATGGGTTGTGGTCCATGGATAGGTGATGTCATGCTTGATGTCAAAGTCATCTTGGGTTATGGGTTATGGACTTTGGGTCATGGGTTATGGATGTTGGGAATTATCTGTTACCATGGATAGTTGTGGTTTACACTGCTTGGAATACACTAGCAGTGGAAACGACACCACTATTTGGTACATTATTACCATCGCTATGGGAGAACGCGTCTAGATAAGTATAGAATAGATTTTGTGTATATTCTATATTGTTAGCTTTATACTTATCTTGTAAAGGACTCCTTTTGTATAAAGGAGGTCCTAGGTCATTGTCTTAGGTACTTATCTAATTACCTACGATTACTCACAAAGGCTTCAAGGTGTAACCCTAGTGATAAGTAAGATCACCGTATTATTCATTAATAATATTGGAGCTTAAGTTTTGTGTTTAATCGTGTTTACTTACAATACATCATACAATCCGCCTTCTAAGTATTACTAAGTAAATTCGCGTGCTTAATAATATTATACAAAATATCATTGACACAAGGTGTGTGTCCAGATCCATCAAGTGGTATCGGAGGAAGTTTCGATACTTTTTTAGAAGATCCAAGGAATAAGCTTAACCTACTCACTCAATTCAATGGAGATGGAAAACAACCATCCAACTCTTCTACACCAAGGCTACCTAAGCTCAAACTTAATGAGTTTGAGATGTGGAGGATACTAATTGAGCAATACTTTCTCATTCGTGACTATGCTCTACGGGAGATCATTCAACCGGTGATTCTTTCAAGTCCGCGACTAGTACTTAGAAGGTTGGTGACACAGATGTTGTGAAAGTTTTTGTGCCTGAATCTAGTATTGAAAAGGAACTAAGGAAGAATGATCTTAAGGCTAGAAGTTTATTGCTGATGACTCTTCCTAGAGACCAGATCATTGCATTTAGCAAGTTCACAACTACTAAGGAACTGTTTGAAGATATTTTCTCAGTGTTTGGTGGTAATGATGCTACAAAGAAGACACAAAAGACATTGTTGAAGCAAAGTTATGAAAACTTCTCTGCTTCAAGCAATGACTCACTTGATAGCATCTTCACCAAACTCCATAAGATTGTTACACAACTAATCGTGTTTGGCATCGAGGTAGAAAAGGAAGACCTCAATTTGAAGTTTCTAAGAAGTTTGCCTTCGTAGTTTCAAACTAATGTTCTTATGTCTGGGAAAACAAAGCAAACATAGAAACAATGAAGCTCAATGACCTTTACAACAACTTCAAACTTATTGAGCAAAGGTTGAAGAAGGTGGAAACTTGTTACAAGCTCTAGTAGTTTGGCATTGTTGTCAACCTCTCTGACGGTGATGATTCAAGATGATAGTGATGATGATGTTGCCACCGCCGGTTCTAAAGTTTCCACGGTAATGTTAGTGTTACCACCGCAGGTTCTAAGAAGAAGGTAGTATTGAGATCCTTCTTTTATGCTTTCATCTCCACACAAGTAAATGGCTCTGTCTTAACTCATGAAGACATAGAGCAAATTGATGAAGATGACTGGAGGAGATGGATATAAAATGGCGATAGCTCTTCTTAGCATGAGGGCTAGGAAATTCTACAAGAAAAGCGGCAAGCCTATTCACATCAATGGTAGTGAAACCGCAGGCTTTGATAAGAAGAAAGTGGAGTGCTTTAACCGCCACAAGTTTGGACATTTTGCTAGAGAATGTAGAAGACCAAAGACCAAGGACAACAGTCTACTTGGTACAAGCAAAGAAGGAACCAACTGTGGAAGAACCAAAGGCAATGTTGGCTATTGATGGTGTGAGCTATGATTGAGTTTCATGGTCGATGATCAAGAGGAAGAACCATCGATGTCGCTCTTGTTGCTCTTGAATTTGCTCTCATGGCTTTCTCTCGACTCGAGGTACAAAACTTTGAAAGTTGTTCTAAAACATGTAAGGTCGCTAGAGAAGTTGAAAGGCTTAATGATTTATATTCTAATGAAAGACAAGAGTTGTATCGCTAATTATCTTGTGTCAAATCTTAGGAGAGCTATAGCAGATTAGAGAAACAAATAGATCACTATAGAGAAAATGAGACAAAATATGATGATGATATGATTCTTCTAGAAGAGGTAGAACATACAACAAGCTGTGAATGAAGCATACCAAAAGGAGTTTGAAAAACTTCAAAAGAAAATGAAAATGTCAATTTAACTTTAGACACATGTTATCATCGGTCTAAGTCAATTGATAAAATTTGGAATACTCAAGTACATAGTAAAGTTAAGTCCGGTATGGGTTATAATATTGTGCCTCCACCACTAAGAGGTGTTCCATCACCTCGTGTATAGATTTAGCTCATACATGCTTAGAAGAGTTTCGGGACCTTGAACGTGAATATGGTCCTTTAAAGGACACAATGGTGAAAAGTGAGGAAGAGATTAAGCATGAAAATGATGTTTTGAGAGTGCTAGTGACTCATCCGTTATTGATGAGAATGTTAAAAAGAACGAGAGGCTACTATCCCAAAAGTTGTTAATGTCATACTGGAGGAACCTAGGAAATCGCTTAATAAACCTAGATCAACTGTAAGGTATGCCGAGATGTATAGGAACAAGCCTCACGACTCCTAGGGGTAACGGAGGAGTTGGAATCATGTTAAATCTCAACAACTAGGTAGTGATTTTGTGATGTACAATAAGGCATGTTATATCTATGGTAGTTTTGATCATTTACATGCTTATTGTGACTATCATAACGGGAGAAGGAAGTCCATGGAATAAAAGGGTGGAGTCTAACGTGTTTCAAAATAATGTACACCCTAATTCGCATTGCAAAATGGTCCCAAGAGCAGCTCAACTAAGAAGTGGTCTCAAAACTTTGCCATCGCAAAAATAGTTAACACCGCCACCCTAAGTCACCGTTAAAAGTGCAAAGTCCAAAACAATTTTGAAAAATCAGACAAACAGGAAAAGTACTTTTCGTAATAATAAGGTTCATTATAACGAATAATGGGTACCTAAAATGCAGACTAGCTACTAATCGCTCATTCAAAAGTTACCACCGCAAGGGTTGTAAACAAGAAAAGGGGGACATGGGCAACGCCGTGAAGGCCTCAAAGACGTTGGGAATGGAAACCCAAAGGAACTACCTCTACAACCAATCCCAATGGTGTATCAATGAACTTTGATAGATTTAACTATATTGATACACGAGGCGGATCCAAGTCAATCATGGCTTGGGTCCCCAAAAGAAACTAACTCTTTTCTATTATGTGCATGAACATCCAAGGACAAAAAGATCGATCAAGGATATCTGAGATAGTGGGTGTTCAAGGCACATGATCGGCAACAAGTCCTATCTTTCGATTTTGAACATTATGATGGACAAGATGTCGGTTTGGAGTGGAGTTAATGGAAAGGTTCTTTGTAAAGGAGTAATCAAACCGGTAACTTGGACTTTGAACTGTATTATGTAAAAGAGCTTAAGTATAATCTTTTAGTGTGTCACAAATGTGTGACAAGAAGAACAATGTTCTTTTACCAAAGATATGCTTTGTTCTCTCTAAGGACTTTAAGATGTCGATGAAAGTCGATTCTTCTTAAAATTCCTAGAAAAGGCAACCTATATAGCTTTGATATGAACAACATTGTTGCTAAAGATGATTATGCTTGCTTGCTTGCAAAGGTCACAGTGGATGAATCCATGTTATGGCATAGAAGACTTGGTCATGTTAACTTCAAGACCATTAACAAGATTGTCAAAGATGGTTTGGTGAGAGGTTTACCTCGTAAAAGATTTGAAAATGATCAAACACTGTGGCTTGTCTTAAAGGCAAATAACAAAGAGCTTTTGCAGTGTCTAAGCCGATTAACTCTATTGCTCACCCACTTCAAATGTTACATATGGACTTATTTGGTCCTCGTGATCCGTGAGTAGCTTGAATCTCAAGAAATCTTGTCTTGTAGCGACCGATGATTTTAGCAGGTTTATATGGGTTTTCTTTCTAAATACAAAGGATGAGACAACCGGCATCCTTAAGATCTTTATCACGTATAGAAAACCAATATGATATGAAAGTTAAAATTATTAGGTGTGACAATGGGACGTAATTCAAGAATAGAGTTATGGATGATTTTGAGAGATAAAGGTATTAAAAGAGAATTTAGTGTTGCTAGAACTCCTCAACAAAATGGTGTTCTTGAGAGGAGGAACAGGACACGATAGAGGTCGCTAGAACCATGTTGGCGATTCTAAATTGCCAATCACTTTTGGGTCAAGCAGATTAACACCGCATGTTATGTGCAAAACATGGGGTTTTAGTGGTAAAACAAAGAACAAGACACCTTATGAATTCTTTGTAGGTAGACCACCTATCCTTGACTTCATGAGACCATTTGGATGTCATGTATCTATTCTCAATACCATAGATTATCCGGGCAAGTTGATGAAAAATCGATGAAGGGTATTTTGTTGGTACTCCATGGTCAGAAAGCTTTTAGAGTATTTAACTTAAGAACCCAAAGATTGAAGAAAATCGCATGTGGAGTTCAGGAAAACAAAGTTAATCTCAAAGGAACCGTCCGTAAAGGTCGTTTGATCTTGATACTCTAACAAATACTATGAATTATGTGCCTGCTTTCTACAGAACATCTTCTTTGATTTTGCGTGTTCGTAAGAGTTTTTGATGATGATGAACAAGCAAGGATCATGCGATGATCAAGATGAATTCGATCTACCTCTTTGGGACTATGCGATAATGATGATATACCAAAAGCGGAGATGCTCATTCTTCTAATGATTTTGGAAACGAAGGAAGAAGCAACTTGAATGTCGAATTAAAGCGGTGGAAATTGATTCCACGCTAGGCCGTAAGTTTCCACCGCAACACCGATGGATATTACAACTCAAGTTATAGAGGAAGCTCAAGCCAATGATGTTGAAATTTCAAATATGCCAAGTGAGATTGCGTTCCTCGGACTCCCACACTTCTATTCATAAATCACATCCTCTTGAAAATGTGATTGGGATGTCTATTCACCCGTGAAGACTAGAAGACAAACAAAGATGCCTGATGTCCATGGATTCATTAGTAAAATATATGATCTAAGACTCATGAAGGAAAGAATGAATGTCTCTTTATTTGTTTTAATGTCTCTTTATGTGTTTTCTGTCACAAATGGAGCCTAAGAATGTTTACAAGGCACTTGAAGATGAAAGTTGGGTGGAAGCAATGCAAGAAGAGTTGCTCCAATTTAAGCTTCAAAAGGTTTGGGTGCTTTGTGATTTGCCTTTTGGCAAGAAGGTAATAGGTACTAAATGGGTGTTCAGAAACAAGAAGGATGAAAGAGGAATTGTTATCGAAACAAAGCTAGGCTCGTGGCTCAAGGATACACCCGGGAGAGGGTATTGACTATGAAGAAGTGTTTGCCCCAGCTTGCACGAATCGAGGCAATTAGGTCGTTTCTTAGCTTATGCATCCTTTATGGGCTTTAAAGTTTATCAAATGGATGTAAAGAGTGCCTTTCTTTATGGGCAGATTGATGAGGAGGTTTATGTTTCACAACCTCCAGATTTGAAGACCCCGAATATCCTAACAAAGTATCTGTGGTAGTTAAAGCTTTGTATGGCTTGCATCAGCACCAAGGAAATGGTATGAAACCTTAACCACTTATCTACTTGCTAATGGGTTTCATAGAAGAGGATCAAACTTTGTTCATCAAGAAAGACAAGAATGATATCTTGTTTGGTTCAAGTGTATGTTGATGATATCATTTTTGGATCTACAAAGACAAAGATGTGCAAAGAATTTGAGAAACTGATGAAAGAAGAATTCCAGATGAGTTCTATGGGTGAACTCACATTCTTTTTGGGACTTCAAGTACTACAAAGGCCAAATGGTATTTTTATCAATCAAGATAAATATGTGGATGAGATACTAAGGAAGTTCAAGTTCACTGATGCAAAGTCATCTAGCACCCCTGCAGACAAGACTACACATCTACTCCTGAAGGAAAATAGTGGTGAAGCGCTTGATGTGCACATGTACAGTCTATGATTGGCTCTTTGATGTATCTTACATCATCTAGACCAGACATCATGTTTGCGTGATGCGCCGTGCTGTGTTTCAAGTTACTCCCAAGTTCTCTCACTGACCGTCAGAAGAAGATTTTCGATATCTTAAAGCGCTCCCACTGGGATTATGGTACCCTAGAGAATCGCTCTAGATTTGGTTACTTACTCGAGATAGTGACTACGCTGGAGCTAGTTTGGATAGAAAATCTACAACATGTGGATGCCAATTTCTTGGCAACAGATTAGTGTCATGGCATAAAGGCAAGAAACAAACAATGGTGGCTAATTCATCAATCAAGCGGTAGTATGTGGGCCGCAAGTTGTCAGTTTCAAGTTTTATGGCTTCGTAATCAACTTTTGGACTATGGGTACAATTTCATGAATACCATCATCCATATTGACAATAGCATATTCATTTGCATCATTAAAAATCCTGCTCAACACACAATGACCAAACATATTGAAGTTAGACACCATTTCATTAGAGATTGCTATGAAAAGGACTAATTCAAGTTGTCAAAATTCATACCGATGACAACTATGCCGATTTATTAACAAAAGGACTTGATGTAGGAAGATTTCAAGATTGTAACAAGTATTGGAATGCTAAATCCATAAAATTCTTGTCAAAATGTTCTCTCGTGTCGAGGGAGGTCATGGGTACTAAAATTGTTGTATGAGTTTGTATATGTTTGCTTGTATTCTTGTTTAAGTTTTTATGCAAAGATAGATGGAGTTGATCTTAAAGGTGTATAATCGAGATACACAACAAATGGTTATTGATTCACCATGTTTAATCCACATAAGAATCAACTAGTCCCGAGCAAACCACATCGGTAAAGACTTGACAAACCGCTTATGGTTGATAGTTTACCAAAACTATATGGTTATCAACTCACCATATTCTTTATGATTAAGAGTTGGCTAGTCCATAGCAAACTACCATGGTAAAGACATTGATTGATGTCGAAACACAGTCAAGCTTAATCACACAAGCTAGCCACTTGTGAATGGCTAACCGTAATAAACTTAAACCGCCGTAAACCAATACAATGAAGATCGAGAATATAATGAATTCGGTCGTTAAGTCCCACTTGAGACTCAATGGTGTGTAAACACTGATCGATGATAGAATGATCACTAAGGATAGTGATCAGTAAAGGTTTTGATGAATTATTACACTACCGATTGATTGGAAAGGAATTTGATATGTAATTGGAAAGCACAATGATCGAGACAAGACAAACGTAAAACTTACGCTTAAAACTACGATACGCACAAAATAAAAAGTGAATCTAAGAAATAAAAGACCTAAAAATATAAAAATAACATTTTGGAATCCTAAAATAAAAGAAAATTATTAGAAAAGAAAATTATTTTACAACTATTTATTTAATTATTATTAATTAAAACTATTTTAACTATTTAATAAATACTCTAAAATAAAAGAAAATATGAAATAAGGCTAGAAAAATAAAATTATGATATAGAAAATCTAAAATATTATAAAACTAATTTTAAAATTAAAATATATTTTTCACACTTTTATCTAATTATTACTAATTAATTATTATTTAAAATACACTTAAAATCTAGAAAATATAAAATAAACCTGGAAAATGAAATTTTAACTTGGAAAATCTAAAATATGATAAAACTAATTTTAAAACTGAAAAGATATTTTTATGCTTTTTAACTATTTATTACTAATTATTTAATACTTTTAACTATTTAAAATTATAATAAATACTAAACAGATAGAGAAAAATATGAAACTTTTTCTAAAAATAACTTAAGGTGACAGAAAACTAAGAAAATATAAAACTAGATTTGCTTATTAATAAGTCGAAAAGAAAATCAAAAGCTTAATTCTATTAAATAAATGCTATCACTATATTTAAATTGATGTTTTTCTGGATTTTCTTTTTGAAAACTACTTAACTACTTAAAATATGAAACTTTAACAAACACAAAAATTTTACAAACTTAAAATAAGCAGTTTGAGAAGCTTATAAGCCAACAGTGAGCTTAATGAGCTTATCTTGGTGAAATAAGCTCAAACAAGCTCACAAGCTGAAACAGAAGCTAAAATAGGATGCAAGATGCTACAAGCTACTCAAATGAAGTTAAAAGTCACAAAGAAGCAAACTGATAAGCTACTAAAAAGGTAATAAGCACTTATGATCAACACGAAATGGGACAAAGTTAGAGCTTATTGCAAATTTCTAGCAAACAAGTTCCAAAATAAAACTTAAGCTTGAGTTCTCAAGATGGCAGGTTGGCTTTCCAAAGAACCAAGAATCACAAGCTTTGACCCACTAATAAGCTCAGTGCAAGCTTATCAAGTTGGACTACCCAACTGCATTGTGGCACCATTTCGCATAAGGTACTCAAAAGAAGCTAGTTAAAAGCACTTTATAAGTCGATTGAAAGAGAACTAGTATTTTCTAATTTAGTTTAGCAACTAAAATTTAATAACCCAAAAGATTTTAAGCTAAAACTTACTATTAAACACACAAAGGAAATTATCTTTTATTCAAAACCACCAAATGGAAATATTTGACTTTTGATTTACACTAAAAGTTTGACCAAAGTGAACTTAGGATTGATCTTACTTATTAATTATGATATATTAACCTAAAGTATGATGAAATCAAGTCGAGTTATCAAGTTTTGAACAACTATGATGATTTCTACTTCCTAAATCCTAACAAAGGAACAATCTAGGTGATATCAAAGGTGATTTTGACTATTAAACTTATGAACACCGGTTTATCTTGTTTGCTCGACTATTATGACCAAGTGTGACTCAAGACAACAACAAGTACAAACTCAATCAACCTCTAACACAGCTTGAACAAGTTGAACCAAACAACACTTTTAAAGACTGCTTTGTAACTTTTCAAAGCAAATCACAAATTTAAACCATGAAACCGATTGACTTTATATAATCATTGAATAAGACTAAATAAGCTTGAACCAACAGTGATAACAACATAAAACTAAGAATTGATGATGATGCAATTTTAACTGTTAAAACTATATTTTTATAAACTACAAATTAAAAAGAACAAGTGACTGATATTAGTGATTAGATACACTTAACTATATCTAATGAACATAAAGAAACAGAAATTCAAGCTAATGAACAACTACAACAGTAAAATTCCAAAATGATCAAAAGTGCTTACAAATAGCTATCCAACTGAAAACCAAGAAATAGGAACCAAGAACACTCCTATAGGCTTACCACTAAGCCACTAACCCAAGGCCATCCAAAATTCACCTCGCCCAAATTGTGAACACCATTTCCATGGGATTTTGATTTTCACTAATTATTTGGTATTTTTGGTGATTTTTGCTTTTGATACTAAACCGATTTTATTGTTTCTAAAAGCTTGAAGAAGCTTTCTAGAGCTTATGTGGCTTATTTAGTCCAAGATAACACCTTACAACAACAATTGATTCACATGAGATTTTTGAAATTGGAAATTTTGCATAAAATGAAAACAAGTCTTATAACTGAAATTGATGTTTACAAAAGATTTATTACACAAGGAAAACTTGAAATATAAAGCTTTTTAAGTTAAAACATACACTGAAAATTGAATTTAAGCTAAAACGACATTAAAGAAAACTAAGTTATTCTAGATATCTTGATACAATGCATCTCCCCACTCCTTTATAGACTTTTGAACTCGATGACATCTCGATTGTTTCCCACCAATTTCCAATTCTGGATCTCTCTAACTCATCATATCCGTCCAAGTGGATTTTTGGCGCCAAAATAGTCAAGAGCGCTGAGGTGTTTTAGTCAATAAATGCGTTTGGGTGTTAGTGGAGGTGGATGGGACAAGGTAAGTGGGGATGGAGAAATGGGAAACCATTACCGGTTTGGGTTTCAACAGGAGAGAGGAGATGAACAAGTAGGCGGTATTTGGCGCTTGACCTTTTTTGACCGCTTGATATAACGGGCTGGGTTGGGCTTGGTTTGGGCTTAGCCGGATAATGGATTGGATTTGTGATATAAAGGGTCCGCTTGGTATAGAATAAGCACAAGGACCAATTTTGCAATTTATCCAAACTTCAAGGATCTAAACCGAACTTTTCCAAACTTATCACAAGGACCAAACTTGACAAACATTGATAGTACAAGGACTCTTTTGCATAAAATTCCATTTTAAAATATCCAAGGACTAATTTTGACATTTTTCAAAGTTTAAGGACCTTTTCGCTATTTGCCCAAAGAATCATTCAAGGACCGATTTAACAACTTAGAATATTTCGTGGACCTTTAATGATAAAATTCCACATTTTTGATTCCGTGGACTAGATTTGACAACTTTTAAAACTGGGGACTAAACCGCCAATTTTGCAAACTTGATACATTATTCATCCGATTTTGATATTTTGCATTTAAAACACATAAAACACGATTTGTGATATTTTCATCATTTTAATGCATTTCGAGTGTTTTCAGATGATTTTGCAGCTTAGATTGTACAAAATGATGAGTATTTAGACACTCATCGATATATCAAACCGTTGATAGTCGGTAGTTTGCTAAAAACTATGATAAGAAAAATCTAGTTTTTATATGTTTTATTTACCAACGCTTTGAAATTTCGTGAAAAATTACCATCGCTAGTTCACAGCTTCCACCGACAAGTGTTATTTTACCATCGTTGTTCTAGCTGTTATAACCGATTATGTCAAGAATTTATTTTTACTAGCCGCTGAAAGTAACCACCGATTTCCATATATATATAGGGTTAAAATTTTAGAAGATTATCTACTTTCCATATTGTTATTTATCCGCTTAAGATAAATACTTTCTAAAGATAATTTTTCTCATGCAATAATCTTAAACCATAACCCTATATATCTTCTCTCTCAATTGGCTAGTTATTCCTTCAATTATTAATCGACATAATATCGCTTTTCATCAAAAGTTTCTATGGCACCATTAAAATTTGCGATGAGCACAACCAAGTGGCCTACCTACAAAAGTCTAATGAGAAGAGTGGCCTGCTTTTCATCGACGTGGACTTTCTCAATACTACCCATATAAGGTATGCTTTGCTTTAAAACCCACAATCTATATCTTTCAAATCAAAGCTTTGGACTTCGCTAAGTCCATAACACTTGAGAATGGAGATACACATGAAACAAATGGATGCTCTAAGAGCCAATGTGGATGGGGTAACTATTGATGTTACCGAGGCATCCTTGAGGAGAGTTCTCCAATTGGGTGATCTCAATGGTCTCATCACATTACCTATGCCCGAAATTCATGATACTTTATCATCCATGGGTATGATACCACCGACAAAAAGGCTACTTTCAAAAGAGTGGTTTTGTCCCCAATGGAGATTTTGATACATACTCTTTACATTGTCTCACCAAAGAAAATATCTTATGAGCAATTTAGTTCAACCATGGCTTACCCTTTGGTTTGTCTAGTCACCGATAAGATTTTTAATCGGTCAAATTATCTTTTCACAAGTATGACCGCAATGTAAAGAGTTCAACAAAAATTTAATGTATTCAAGGTTTGTAAGCAAAGGCTAAATGAGTTTCAACCGCAACCCCATACAAATGTTTATAAAATCAGCTTGTCTTAAGCCTAAAGTTTTTCAAAACATGAACAAAGATGGCAACATGATTTTACACTCTCCTTCCTCAAATGCTTGCAAAGATTACAATTGAACAAAACACACCCATAATCTCTCGCTCCACACATTGATTATACTCCACTGCTTTCGGACCTATGAAAGGAGGAGCAAAACCACCTTCTTTCATGACAACACAAAGATGTTTCTCAACCTTTGGTCTAGGAACAAGCAGTGGTGGTTCTAGACTTCAACCTAGTCCAACTAGGAGGAATTCGAGCCAATGCCCCATGATTCACCTCTCCCAATGTAACACTTGGAAGTGACGAGGCAAGGCAATAATTGAATTGATCGCTTTTTGTACAAAGTTAGTCAAGGTGTTGAATCTCTACGTATGACTTGGCACATGTCAAGAAGAAGCATGTCAAGGATATTACACATTTAAAGAAGAGATTCGACCTTGAAGAAAGAGTTGCAGGGGTTGAAAAGCACAAGAAAACCGCAGTTGGTGATCTCATTTTCATCCTCACCTAATGATGGTGATTCAACCGGTTTTGATCAAGATTGGGTAATTCTCCCAAACAGGGAGGAAAACAAGTGTCGAAACTCGTGGAGGAAACTTGATTTTGAAGATGAAGGGTTTCTAGTAAAGGAGCAAAGGAAGTCGATACTCATGGAGAGCAACTAGAGCAAGATATTTTCGCATCGAATCGATTTTACAAGGATTCAATTTCCACCGCTTTCACAAATATTCCCACGGATGAACATAATGTTGCCACTGCAAGTGAAGAAATTGATAAACAGAAGAAAGACAAAGGTAAAGCAGTTATGGAAAGTCAAGAGCAACCTGGAAGAAAGATTTCAAAGAAAGAACAAGTTCAGATTGCTCATGATAAAAAAGTTACTGAAAAGATAAATGAAGATGAAGTTGCTGAAAAAAAAAGGTTAAAGAAATGGAGATTGTAAGCTTTATGGAGGCTAAAAGGCTAAATAGAATGGAAGATTCTCTAGAAGATCCACTTTCCAATGTTTAACCTGCAATACTTAGAGAGAAGACTCCAGAGTTTAGCTATGTTTCTTCGAAGAAGATATTGAGTTCTTGATTGCTAATAATCCAATAATCAAGAAAAGGCAATTGACCTTGTAATCGATGCATCCTTAATCAAGATCAAAGAACCGCCATTGAAGGATTTCATTCAAATGAAGAACAATCAAGCACTTCAAGATGTGATTAGTACAATCATAAAGGGTCAAAGAAACAAAAACAACCAACCAAGGCACAAATTATTTCATACATGAAGACTTATTGTTGTCATGTTGGTGGTTGGAAAAGCATCAATTCAAAAGAATGCCTCGATAATAAAGTTGAAGGTATCTACTATGAGTTCAAAACATGATAAATATTTTATTGCAATGGGCTCAAGAAGAAAAAGAAGGTTTCGGATTGATGAGAAAGGCCAAAGAAAGTGATTCTCGATCATAAGACTAAGGTTGTCAAGAACAAGAAATTCCTACCGAGAAATTCATCAAGAACAACCGATCGGAATGATTGTGATTGTAGAAGAAGATTTTTATCCATAACCACCGCAAGTAAGACATCCTATCATTGATCGGGAGGTTTACATTGCTAGCAATTTTGCTTCAACATGGAAGATCACAAGGCTAGGTGGTGAAACTTCATCATTCATGACATTTGAAGATCTCATTAAAGCTTTTGACGAAATGACCTTGACAAATTATGGAAGTTAGTTCGAGAAAGGTTTGATGCTCAAGATCTCAAAGATACGGAAGGAGATCCATTATGGATTAATCTTATAAGGCTCTATGAACCAGATGTTAATGATGATTTGAAATTCTCATGTACATGTCCCGTACTAAATGGTTTTATTATGACTCATGTGAAGTTCATCAAGTTTCTACAAAGAAATGGAGTCGATGTATTCATGCTTGCCGAGAAAGAATATCCACTCGTGAGTCGGAACTCTCACAAAGGATGTTATGTACAACAATAAGAGTTCATGAAGACAATGAGAAGGTCGAGCATTGTTACATAGGCTTCAAGATCAATGTTCCGAGCTATTCGTATGTTAAGAAAGAAGTAAAGTGTTTGATTGAATTCCAAATCCTTGAAGATGATGCAGATTGAAGAAACTTATTGATTTGCAGAGAAATCATAAGTTTAGGGAGGATTGTTGGTAATTATCTCGTTACCACGGATAGTTGTGGTTTACATCGCTGAATACACTAGCAAGGAAACGATACCACCGCCGGTAAATTATTACCATCGCTATAGAGAACGCTGCCTAGATAAGTATAGAATAGATTTTGTGTATATTCTATATTGTTAGCTTTATACTTATCTTGTAAAGGACCCTTGTTGTATAAAAGGAGGTCCTAGGTCATTGTCTTAGGTACTTGTCTAATTACCTACGATACTCACAAAGGCTTCAAGGTGTAACCCTAGTGATAAGCAAGATCACTCGTATTATTCATTAATAATATCGAGCTTAAGTTTTGTGTTTAATCTGTGTTTACTTACAATACATCATACAATCCGCCTTCTAAGTATTACTAAGTAAATTCCGCGTGCTTAATAATATTATACAAAATATCATTGACACAAGGTGTGTGTCCAGATCCATCAATGGATATTACCCATTTTGGATGTCATGCATGATGTCATGCAATGGGTCATGGGTTATGCATCAAGATCCATAGGTTATGGGTTATGGACTTGGTTTTGGGTCATGGATAGTCCAAGTCTTTACTAGTTTACAAGTTACATGTATTTTATAAAATGTAAGTAACTAATGTTACCTAAGTGTTTTTATGAAATGGTTTTGGTTTTATGTAAACTTATTAACCAAACATGTTTAAGGTTTATTTGTTTAGTGAAATGAGTTAGTGATACGCCACGCAACGCTGCTCGGGTTCAAAGAAACTTCCTTTCGTCGAAAGAAGTTTTTCAACACCCCAGGCAAAGGAACCTAATCGTTGTAGTGTAGTATTAGGTAAGCCACGGTATTGATATCGCTCTCTGGGGAATAGGAATGCTAGTGAGAAGTTACTACGCTAAGGTTAAGGTCGAGGAAGATTATTTTTATCTTTTTATGTTTTTAGAAATTGAAAAGTACGAATCTCGGGTATTGGATTTGGGGTTTGGTATTTCACCGATTACTCTACTATTATCTAATTATCTAAACTAAGGTGGTGGTAGTCTATGTCTAATTAATGTGTGCTTGTATGATAGTTTAAAGATGTGTTTACTTAGGTTTTACTACTCCTTAATTATCTCCTATTGATGGTTGAGTTGTCACGCCCTTATTCTTAGTTGCGCTTGTGTGTCTAAAGTTGTAGGGTATGCTTCTCCCAACTCTTTGAACTTACCAAAGGGTCTCGCCTACAAAACCCACTAGGATAATAAACTCTTACTCTAAGGCACTCTTTGGATGGTTTAGCTTACAACTACTCTGTAATTATATTCTAAGGTTCACAAAGATGAATCAAGCATTATACACAACGAATGACCTATCGCATTACTAGATCATTAATCAACTAAGATAAGAAACAACCAATCAATATTCAATAATTAAGTTTCATACTCCCTAAGCAAACACACAAATAAATTAGCTTGACATGGAGAACATGCAAGCATACACACAAATAATCAAAGACATAATTGAATTGATGAAGTAAATACTTATCTTGATGTAAGATAGGGTTTGGAACCCTAAAATACCTGATAAGACACCCTTGGTTCGGTTTTAGGTTTTACCCAAAAAGACTCACTTAAACCGAAAAATTCGGATTCTATATATAATATTACATATGCGACGGCCACCTTATGTTTTGTGACGCCGCGTGTCGCCGCCATTAGGGTTTCGCCTTGGCCACGTTAACCTATGCGACGCGCCACCTTATGTCCGTGACGCCGCCTCTTCGCCTTCCGACGCCGCTTGGTTGCATCTAGGCCGTTCGAGTCAGCGACGACCTACTCTTTTAAAGTCCGACGCCGCCCTTCGAACTAGCATTTTCTCTTCCGAGTCATTAAATTCCTCCGACGGCGCGCACTAAGCAAGGACACCGCCGCCTGCTTTCAAGAAATTTGAGTGTCTCGATTCGACTTTGGCCATTTTCTTCAGATATTCGCTTTTCGTCCAAATAAGTGCCATTCCAGATTTTGCCTTCAAGAGACCTAAAAGTGAAAAGGAACGATATTAAGCAATAACGGATAAAAAGTGATCAAATAAGGGTTAAACGACCCTCAAAATGGTACCTTTTAAAAGCTTATCAAATATCCCTACACTTGTTATTTGCTTGTCCTCAAGCAAATGTGCTTTTAGCCAATTAATTTATAAGTTGTGGGTCATGAAGCATTGATTTAAAATGGTCTACAAACATATAAGCCCCAAGAAAGTCATAACAAGCACGGAATTACATACTAGCACCTCACATGGGGTGTTTGGATACCACATCTCTCGGGTGTATATATGAAATATAACAAATAGGAAATGGAAGATAAACACTCATTAACCGGTCCTAGTACATAGATTACCATAGGCTTGAGAATAGATCAAACCTCCATCGCTTGGCGAAGCACCTAGGAAAGACTATCAAAGAGGTCTTTAAAGGGTTGTAATGTTAGGCTTACTAGGGAAACAAGGGTTTTGGGATAGGCTATTTAGTGGTGGCAAGTCAAAATCTCTATGTTAAATGCATACGAAGAATGGCGTTAAGCCAAGACTCGACACTCTAAAACTCTAGGTAACTAAATAAACAAACATAAATTTAAAGGATAGATGTAGGATGGTAGCCTGTTTTTTTTTTTTTTTTTTTTTTTTTTTTTTTCAATACACTTTACTCTACCATCCCCTACGGTAACATCAAAATGATAGGGATTTATAGGCACATCCCTACACTTGAGTTTTTATTACTCTAACACTAATTTGACCCGAATTGAAAAGATCAAACACTGGGGTACATTATTACGCAAACAAAGGAATTTGAATTTAACGCTCCTTCCCGTCATTTCATAAACTTTAACTTTTTCCATGAATCCCAATCGTCCCAAAACTCAGATACAAAGGATATGACTCGACTTAGCAACTCATGCAAGCAACCGATAATTGAACTAAGGGTTTAGGTGATAACAAACATTTGCACTAAAAGTGATCGTGATAAGGGTAGGCTAAGGCGATTGGGTGTATATTTTGGGGTGTAAACAATGCTCTTCATTGATATTCAAAAATCGAAACATCACGAGAACCGCGAAAAGGATAGGCTCGAGGGTTAACTAGAGGTATCGTACTAAAGATGAGTACAACGCAGTGGTGCGGGGAATTACTCAACCGATGTGGAAGAAGTAATTATATTACGGTATCAAACAAGGGTTATCCTAATGCCTCTTATCATTTAGTTATTCCTAACTACACAAGTGTAGTCTCACTTATGATCTCAAATGCATCACAAAACAAGTTCTAGAATCTAATATACTACCGGTTCACACTCTAAGCATTGAAGATGAATGCTTTAATTCCTACTAATCTAAGGGCGATCCTCACATTTTGGGTGGAATTTGGTGGTGAAGGGTTTTGTGCTAGTCATGCAACTTCCTATCCGTGAGACGCTTTGTTAAGACTAATGGCCCACCCTATATGTCATGAAAATTTTAAATTTGGTGCCAAAATTACCCTAACCGACATTTTCTCATGGTTTATTACACAATCACAATTGACAAAGCAAATAATCAAGGATAAGCATAGTTTCAAAGTTCCTGCTTTATTTTTCCTCCCTACATTTAAACCGAACATTGTCCCCAATGTTCCCCGAAGTATCAAAGTTATGATAAAAGAAGGTAATCAAAACTAAAGAAACTAATACTCCCCGATTAGCTCGGTAGATCCGTGTAAAGTGGTGGTTAAACCTTTCCAAGAATTTATGCGTGAAAAGCTCCTTCCAATCTTGTGTAACTTCTTCTTGACAAACTAAACTCGCACACTTGAAGAAAACAAACGAAACCTTCGCAGAAAATCGGCGGTAATAATATATATAAGACTCGATTTAAACTAGGATATAATGTCTTGTGGAATGGATGTTTACAACTTCTAAGAAAATTAAGACCGAAAATTCCAAAATTTATAAGTAGCTCGTAAAACGAGAAAAAGTGATCCGATTTTTTACTCCTTCCCGACGCCGTCAGTTTCAATCTCGACGCCAGTTATCCCGACAAAACTGCTCGCGATTTTCAAAAAAAAATTCGAAAATTTACATCTTTTGAATCAAAAATTTCGCAAAACATCCATTATGACTCGATACAAGCATTTGACTCGAACAAACAAACATATATATCTTTGGTTAATTGTTATTCTCATGTTTACGCTTTTTTGAAAACGCGTGTAATCCTCCCACACTTATCCCTTATGTAAAATACCTTTATATGCAATTAAGACGAGGTTAAAACAAAATAAAGCATTTTACAAATTTAAACATGAGGATAAACAATTAATAAAAGATATATGACACTAACAAGCAAACAATTAAGCATGGGTTGCCTCCCACTTAAGCGCTTTTCTTTATTTAAGAGTCTTGTAGCTAGACTCTTAGTCGCGCCCCTACGCATCGATATAAGTAAGTCTATCCTCAACAATGTCGTAAGGATCAAACTTATCATTCAAGTTCCTAGTAGTACGCTTGTTAAATATGTCTTTTCAAACTTCTCACCATCGGGATCATAGATTTGTATCCTAATGTGCCACTCTCCATTACCATCACTAGGCGGTCTATCCCAATCCCATTTGTGTTTAGATTCCTCAACTTTCCACTTATTCATGACAAGGTTAACGGCAAGCTTCCTAGAACCCTGGCCATCTTCCTAAATACTAAGGCCCTCGAACGGGTTCACTTCCATGTCCCTAGCCATTTCTTTTTCTTGGAAAGTTGCTTTACTAGTGAAGGCTTTATCTAGGTAAAAGGTCTTTGGGGCCTATTAGGTTCTTATCAATCCAAGGTCCATATCTAGAAGGCTCTCTATCCAACCTAATCTCTTGTGGGATTTGCTCATCCTTGTAGTACGATGCTTTTTGACATCAGAACCGATCTAGCACTCTCTCCTACCACTATCTTGGACATCTTACAATCAATGATGGCACTAGCTGTAGCTAAAAATCCTCTTCCTACTAGTAATGGGCATGTCGGGTCCTTATTCATGTCTAGCACATGAAAGTCGGCCAAAAGAGTCAACTCTCCCACGCAGTACTACCATGTCCTTTATTATTCCTACCGGACGCGCCACACTACCGTCCGCTAGACCTAAGATGGTTTCATGGTTCTATTTTACCTAAGTTAAGGCTTCATGGAGGACAACGGAACAAGATTGATGCATGACCCTAAGTCGGCTAGAGCGCCGAGTGGTTTGAAGTTCCAAGCCTACACGGAAGAGTGAATAGCCCGGATCGCCTAACTTCTTAGGTAAGTTGTTTCGCACAAAAGCGGACCCATGTTTTCCAAGCCTAAGTTCTAACTCATATTTTCTTTCAAAGCATTATAATAAGTGCATGACCTAAGACTTCAAGAATCGGTTTTTCTTGATGGAGTTCCTTGTACCTCCTCTAAACTAGGTTTGATTCTGGTCGATGGGTTTCTCAAGAGGAGGTTCTACCAATGGTGCCGCCCTGGTACCTCTTGGATGGTTTGGAACCCTTTTGATAGCATTTACCGAGTGAACCGTCAAAGTGGTGTGATATGTGCATTCTCCCATGGTGAACTAGAACATGAAGTCGACGCAATCGAATTCACTTTGGGTTCTTTATGGTATCACTTGGGAGTGCTCCAACTTCCCGCTCATTGAAGGCTTTTAAGAGGGCATCAAGTTTGTTTGTCATCTCGCTTTGTTTTTGCTTAAAATCGGCTTCAAGCTTATTCAATCGAGTCTCGATGACAAAATCTAGATGCGATTGCCTCAAGATTAGCGGGTTCCCGGTATTAAGAGAATTGAACCTAGTGGGTGAACTAGATGAGCTTTAAAGTGCTTGAGTTTTGGTTCCACTTAAGGTTAGGGTGATTTCTCCATGAGGGTTATATGAGTTTCCTAAGTTGTTTTGTTCGGTTTGAAAGTGTACCACTTTCTCCCGCCTCCGCCGGCACGCATGGAGGCGAGTCCGCAAAGCTTGTTCGGGAGCCTTGTGCAATCACGAGTGTCATGGGGACCACCGCATAACTCACAAGGTAGAGTGATTTGATTCACTTGACGCGAGGACTTAGGATTTTGTAGAACTCACGAGGAATTTAACTTGATCTTCAAGTTCGATCATCCCACGGTCGGAAGGTTGTGAGTCGATGGAAGGCAAGGAGATTGCCTTGACGGTTTTAGGTAGCTCATTGGGGTCATCCCAACTTCGCTGTCGAGAGGGCAAGGTCCTCTATTATACCCCATGATTCTTCCCGGTGAGATCACTAAGTTTTCCACCGCCGCTTGGTCAATGGATCGCTAGTGGGAAGTTGACATGATCATAAAAATTTGGACTTGGAGCCAAAGATCAATGCCGTGATGAGGACTTTATGAAGTAAGTCCTTGAATCGGGTCCATGCTTCAGAGAGGTTCACCTTGATGTTGTTGGAACATCAAGATGTCATTCCTAAGCTTAGTGGTTCTCCCTGGGAAAAATCGAGCAAGGAAGCGAGAGGTAAGATCATCCCAACTTGAGATGGAGCCATGGAAGTCGCCAAGCCAATTACTAGCTTGGTCCCAGAGAGAATTGGAAGAGACGCAGCGCGGGTCTCCCGAGTAGTAGCATCAAGGTCGATGGAATCTACAATTTTGAGGAAATCCTCGATGTCGATTGGATCTTCGAAATGAAGTCCATGGAATGCACATCCGCTTTGCACCAACCGGATGGTGCCGGATCGCAGGCCGTAGTTTGGGCTTGGTCGGGAAGCTCAATGGTGTTCCTATAGCCTAGGTGGCTTGGTCTTGAGTATTCTCCAAGAGTACGGGCTCTTGGCGGGTCATTTGGCGCGGGTTGACGAAGTGGTGGTTGGTTATCACCTTCCATGATGAAAAGTGATGGGGTTACGAACAAAGGTCACAAGAAGGGGATAGACCAAGAGGAAGCTAAAATGAGAAAAATTTACTTGATAGGAATCAAGCAAAGAAACCTAAACGAGGTGGACTACTAACTAGCTATTCTATTCCCGCAGCGCGCCAAAAACTTGATACGCTTACGCAGCCGCTGCTCGGGTTCAAAGGAACTTCCTTTCGTCGAGCAAGTTTTTCAACACCCCAGGCAAAGGAACCTAATCGTTGTAGTGTAGTATTAGGGTAAGCCACGGTATTGATATCGCTCTCAGGGAATAGGAATGCTAGTGAGAAGTTACTACGCTAAGGTTAAGGTCGAGGAAGATTATTTTTATCTTTTTATATTTTTAGGAAATTGAAAAGTACGAATCTCGGTATTGGATTTGGGGTTTGGTATTTCACCGATTACTCTACTATTATCTAATTATCTAAACTAAGGTGGTGGTAGTCTATGTCTAATTAATGTGTGCTCGTATGATAGTTTAAAGATGTGTTTACTTAGGTTTTACTACTCCTTAATTATCTCCTATTGATGGTTGAGTTGTCACGCCCTTATTCTTAGTTGCGCTGTGTGTCTAAAGTTGTAGGGTATGCTTCTCCCAACTCTTTGAACTTACCAAAGGGTCTCGCCTACAAAACCCACTAGGATAATAAACTCTTACTCTAAGGCACTCTTTGGATGGTTTAGCTTACAACTACTCGTGTAATTATATTCTAAGGTTCACAAAGATGAATCAAGCATTACACACAACGAATGACCTATCACATTACTAGATCATTAATCAACTAAGATAAGAAACAACCAATCAATATTCAATAATTAAGTTTCATACTCCCTAAGCAAACACACAAATAAATTAGTCTGACATGGAGAACATGCAAGCATACACACAAATAATCAAAGACATAATTGAATTGATGAAGTAAATACTTATCTTGATGTAAGATAGGGTTTGGAACCCTAAAATACTGACAAGACACCCTTGGTTCGGTTTTAGGTTTTACCCAAAAGACTCTCTAAAACCGAAAAATTCGGATTCTATATATAATATTATATGCGACGGCCACCTTATGTTTTGTGACGCCGCCGTGTCGCCGCTATTAGGGTTTCGCCTTGGCCACGTTAACCTTGCGACGGGCCACCTTATGTCCGTGACGCCCTCTTCGCCCGACGCTGCCTTGTTGCATCTAGGCCGCCCGAGTCAGCGACGGCCTACTTTTTAAAGTCCGACGCCGCCCTTCGTAACTAGCATTTTCTCTTCCGAGCCGTCATTAAATTCCTCCGACGGCGCGCTAGCTACAGCGACGCCGCCGCTTTTGTTTTCAGAATTTTGAGTGTTTCGATTATGACTTTGGCCATTTTCTTCAGATATTCGCGCTTTTCGTCCAAATAAGTGCCATTCCAAAGATTTTGCCTTCAAGAGACCTAAAAGTGAAAAGGAACGATATTAAGCAATAACGGATACAAAAGTGATCAAATAAGGGTTAAACGACCCTCAAAATGGTACCTTTAAAACCTTATCGCTAGTAAACTTTGGCTCAAAGCTTTACGTATTTTATTTATTTCGTTAAAATGATTTTATGCTTTTTATCGAAAAAATTAGAAGATCGTAAATATAAATAAACGTTTTTGCAAGTTATTTGTATTAACAAATTCATTAGCAGAATGAGCACTTTTAACACTACATTGAGAATTGTTTACCTGGTTCTTAAGAGCTGGAAAACTATCTGCATTCAAATCACCATCAAAGCTCCTCTAATTTCCTTTATTCATAACCCCCACAAACCCTTGATTTACTCCACTTAAAACTCACATCCTCATCCTTACTCTGTTTCTGATCTTCATCTGTATCATTATTCCTTTCACAATTAATTTTAGGTATACCATGTACAATATCCCTAAATTTAACTGGAACCCTAATTACACTATTATTTTTATTTTCTAATTGATGAATAGAGAAATAAAAAAACTGCACACAAGAAGCCCTAATTCGAACAAAATCAAGTCAAAATCAACCAAAATCGAAAAACTATGTTAATACAAATAAGCCGTAAAAACGTTTATTTATATTTTACGATCTTCTAATGTTTTGTCGATAACAAACGTAAAATCATTATAACGAAACAAACAAAATACGCAATTAGTTTGAACTAATAGTTTCTAACACACTTACGTTTTCACATAAAACACTAAAACAAGTATAAGTGATTTTATGATTTAGCATTACATATGTACAACAACTAGTGTTTACATATTTGGGTAAAATATTCACATAACTAGTATGTAGTATATTGGGTAATACAAATGGGTAGAAACTTAAGTATCACAACCCATCGACCAAATACATTGAATATAGTCAAGTACAACCCAAAGTCCATGACCCATGGAGCTTGACCCATAACCCATTGCATGACATCATGCTTATATCATATATGGATAATATCCATAACCCATGGTATTGACCCATACCCATGTGACTAGGTGCATTGCACTCTAAAGATACATTGTATCTAGTTAAAGACCCATGGATCAACCCATGAGCCATGACCCATAATCAAAATACCCATGGGTAAAGAGGAGCGTCTCACGGATCCCTAGCTTTACGCTAGACGGATCCCATGTGGGAGGGATCCGTGGGATCCGGGGAACAGTAGACATTTTCCTCTATAAATAGTAAGCCATTTCTTCATTGTTTCTCACCCCTTTCCAACATACTTTCTCCCTGAGTTAAAAACTCTCTAACCTCATATCCAAGTGATCTATGTTTGTAGTTTTGTGTTTGTGTGATTCTTTAGGTTCCTCTTAAAGGCGAGATCACCACCTTTGAAGTCAAGCAAGCTCAAGTCCATGAGTTGCCATGCTTCCTCATCATCAAGGCTACTGAAGTCTTCTTGTTGATGATTCTTTTCTTTCTTCTAAGAAGTGTAGTGATTGAAGACATTAGTGAAAGATGTCTCAAGTATCAAGACGAAGACATTAGTGAACGTGTCGATCGTCCGTATTGTAGGCATTTGTGAAGGGTGCCTAGAAGCCAAGTCACAAGACATTAGTGAAGGGTGTCTTCAAGATCTAGTTAAAGGCATTAGTGAAAGGTGCCTTAGATGTACATTCGATATGGTGTGTTTCATGTACAAGATAGATTAGATTAGATCCAAGGATATTGATATCCTTGATGATGTTGTAATAAGGAGTTGGTCTCCTTTGGGATTAGTCGTTGGTGTAGTGTGGGTTGTAGTTCCTCCATAGTAATGGAACTAGCGCTAGCCTAGTACCTAACAAAGGGTAGGCGAGATTGTGATAGTGTGGTTCACCTTGGTGTGAAAGAACCCGTGGTTAGCCTAGTACCGTAAAAGAGTAGGCAACGCTGAAGGTTTCTCCACCATAAGGAGTTGGTGTCGTAGTGATTACGAACTCGAGTAGTGACTCGGGGAGTGGAGTAGGCAAGGAAGGTGTCCTTGTAGCCGAACCACTATAAATACTGCTGTGGTTGTGTGCTTTTACTCTTATCTTTTCATTACATACTTTTACATGTTTGTTTATCAACATCCAACACACATCCAAATAGATTGACATAAGTCGATCTAAAATAGTTTAGAACAAGTTTTAATTAGCAAAACTATTCAACCCCCCTTCTAGTTTTCCACAAACTAAATCGATAGGAATATGTAATTTGTTATTTTAAATCGATTTATCGGATTATAAATGAAAATTAGGGAAGAAAAGAAGTCAAATTAAGAAATTTGTGTAAAATGGAGAAAAGAAGCTAAAAGTTTGTTAGGCGGTTATGAGAGAGCTTTGTTTAAAGTAGTCGACTTTAAGGTTAGTAAATTGATCTTAACTTGTTATGTAGCATTATCATAATATTTCTTTATGGTAATGGTTGTATGTGTTAAATGTATGGGAAAAAGTATGATAGCTAGCTTGAAGTAGAAAATATACAATCAATTTATTGTCCGACAACTTATGACACAAGTACGTATTTTGAAGGTATATGTCATGTATTGTAACGTATTGTTTTTTGGGCAACTTGTATTGTTTTTTGGGCATCTTTATGTTTTTTGGGCAACTTGTATTTATACACGAGGATAGTTTTGTCATTTCATATTTAAAAAAAAAAAAAAAAAACAAACGCCCACACAAAACACATATTTACGGTACATGTCCTTTAATGTCTTCTGTTCCCAATCACTTTCTTCTTTCTTCAATACAATTTGTTTAACAAAATCTTTCTTTCTTCTTTTGGTCTATTGACTTCATATCTTTATCCCAATCTTTCTGCTTTTGTTTAGAAAATATGTCTGACAATATCCCACTGGATGTTCAACTAGATATCATCCGTAGGCTACCTCCTAAGTCTATACTCCAAAGAACGTAGTGTTTGCAAGTTATGGAAGGCTAGTATAGATTGTGGAAGCTTCATCTTTAATTACGGTGTTCGTCCGAATGATCGGTGTTTATTTACGCTAACATTCGATATGGGTGACCAAGGTTTTGTGTTAGCTTTAGATGAACAAATTAATCGCCACGCCACTTAATCTGATTTAATGCTTTCATCTATGATTACAGTTGGCAATTCTAATGGTCTTTGGTGTTTTGTCTATGGTTCTAATCTAATGACTGTTATTTGGAACCCGGCAATCAAAAAATCACTTGCAGTATTTGTCCCGGTTTACACGCATCAAATCGAACGTCAAAAGATTTGTTTTGGTTTTGCCGTCCGTCCGGACACTCTTGACCCGACGATCGTGAAGGTCTCCTATCCTGTTTTCGAAAGTGGTTTCTGGTATGTCTCTGTCTTTTCTTTGAACTCGTTAAGGTGGACAATCCTTGAAAATTTCCACCCCCTCGTGAAACTATCAAATTGAAACGTAAAAGTCATGCGCTTGTAGGTCGCTTTTCTATTGGACCGGGAGTGAAAAGTTAACTAATGAGGACGGTGTTATTTATAAGATTTATATGTTGATTTCTTTTGATTTGGTAACCAACCAATTTAAAGTTATAGACCTACCACAGATTTTAAAAATGAACTCCCGCCCATTCAATGTTTTCGATCTTGGAACCTCTCTAGTGATTTCGGGACGATCATTGGTGAAGACATTCCATTGTTTTATGGATGGTTGTTGGACGTCAATGGTTCTTCCATAACATCATTTAGAAGCCTATTCGCCATCCCTACCCTATATTCGGTTCGCTTGCTTGGGTTTACAAAGGATCAAGCTCCAATAGTGGAAGCGCATAACGCCAATCATTTGGGTCATCGGTATTTGTGTACAACAAAGAACTTGAATTATTTGTCCGCATGGGAATGTTAGGAGATGCGGGATCTTTCTACATCGCCCATACAAAGAATCTCTTCTTTTGTTAAATCACCTGCACCATGTTGTTTATAGTATGTTTTATTTTTATTTTTAACTTACCATTCTATTAATGTTTTATTTTTAACTTACACCATTATATTCATGTTCAACAGTTTGTTTCGAAGGTTAGGGATCATGCTTAATGGGAATGAAGCTTTGTGGTTTTAGTACGATGTCTCGTATGTGAAGGAAGCATGGAGTGGTTAGCTTTTTTTCGCGACTTGTCAATTTTATAAATCAAGTGGTTATATATTATGTAACCATTAAACTCATAATTATGTAGTAATCGTAATATGTAGTAGGTTGTTCGTATGAAACGTTGTATGTCAACGTATTTACTATTTCCTATGTTCTTTAATCCCATTATACATCTTTGTTTAACTGGGAACTAGCAGTTGTTTCCAATAAACAATGTGGCAACTAACTATTCTACGTAGGGCAACTTCTTTTCCTTTTTTACTACTTTTATAAACCAAGGAGTCCTTCTAGTTGTTACAATTTGTATTCTACAATCAACTAATAACTACCAACTAGTGACTATGCACACTTGAACTTAACAGATTTACCATTCAACACTAGTACAATTTAACTAGCGCTTGTAAGTTTAATACTAGCAAAGACTAAACCAATATGTCTCTATTCAGCCCGAATAGTAAGACCAACACCTACACAAGGGCACCGAATGGTATCAAGAACACCTACACACGGGCAAAGACAAACACGGCCATACACAACAAGATTAACGACGGTGGCATCATTTCGTTGATGTGTTCTATCACAAGCAAATGGTTAAAATAGCTAGCAAGAGTAACTCAGATAATCGGCGGTTGTAAGTATACAACCAATTCGCTTTTACTAGCGGTAGTAAAATAACTATAGCGGTAGTAAAATGACTAGCGCTTGTAAGTCTACAACCACTTCAGCTTTTACTAGCGGTAGTAAAATTAACTATAGCGGTAGTAAAATAACTAGCGCTTGTAAGTATACAACCAATTCATTTTCAATGTTTGGCGTTGCTTTCATGATTCAATGTTTTCAATTTTACGTAGTTATTTCATTTGTTGTATCATCAAAATACATACCTAACTTTGAACTTAGTTTAGAGACTCATTAAACTCACCTTTCACAAATTTTTCACAAGAAAATCTAAAAATATTCTATTTAAAGTATCACAGATCAACATTAAAGGAGGCGACGCTTTGTTTTCTCCGGATATTTGACTTTTAATGTAGAAGACTAATAGGTTTTATTGGGCCCATCAAATATTTAACTAAGACATGACCTAGATAAGTAAAATGGGTTTTGGCCATTTTTACGGACCAAATTTGAAAAGCTTGTATCTTGGGCGCGAATCAATGAACCAACCCAACAACCACATATAATGATCATAACACACCCTCGCTCGACCATCAATTGCAAATCAACAACCCTCATCCAAAGCCTCCTGTCGACAATTAAAAAAACCAACAAAATTTCCTTGAAAACCATGTCGTTTCGAGCTAATGTTATCACCATTATGAGAGATTATATTAGCAACATGCCAGATACAGTGATCGGTAACATTTTGAATCGGTTGCCAATAACAGAAGCGGTGAGCACCTCTATTTTATCTACAAATTGGAGGTTTAAGTGGACCTTGCTCACCGAAGTCATAATTGATGAGGATTTCTTTTATTATTTAACATATAAGTTTGATGGGAGCCATGTTACTAGACTTTTAAATCACCACGGGTCCCATAAAAAGTTTGTCTTCTCAGAGATCCCAAACCGTTGTCTGGAATGGAAGACTTGAATTATGAAGAGATTCGTGATTGGCTTATGTTTTTGGCACTGCAAGGAATTGAGGACCTGACAGTTAGAAACTGGTATGGAGAACCAGTTACATTGCCAACCCAACTTTACGGCCGTATTGAATTGAAACATCTTGAAATTCATTGTTGTGATTTTCCTAGTTTGGTGTTTTTCACTAGTTTTCCAAATTTATTGAGCTTAGAATTGTGTTTAGTCAAATTTCTTACCGGTACAGTTTGGGATTTAATTGCTGGTTGTCCCTTACTTGAGTCTCTTAGATTGGATGTTGAGAGTACAAACGGGATGAAACTATGGAATCTTGCAAGTCTTAGGAATTTGAAGAAGTTACATTTGTCATTCGGTATTTCGAATGTTGTCACGACAATCATAGCATCCAATATCTTTCACCGACAAGACTTCCATCTCGAGACCCTTACATTGATTTTGACTATTGCACGGTAAGACCGCTTTGAGATTTACACTTCTAATTTTACAATGTTAAATATATGTGTAATCAGAACGACATTTAATCTTTGAAACTAACCCAAAACTCGACTGTTGTAGTTGATGCGTGATGGTAATTCCGTGATGAATGTCCCTTTGCCGCTTGTATCCTCGTTAATGAATCTAAAAGGAGTTGATTTTGGCGAGATCATATCGTGTCACTCATCGTCCAAATGATTCATGGATCTCCAAACTTGAAAAAGCGGAAACCGAGTAAGTGTAATACTTTATTACTCTATTTCATACGTATCAAATAAACATCCAGAACCGCCATGTTTTTCTATCTCAATACTATTTGATTTTCCAGTCGCACACACGCTTAGTGTTTTACCTTTGGAACAACCTTCATTTGATTTAGACACAACCACATTCGGTCATGGGCGATTCGATAAATGATTTTTCGATCCTTTCCTAGATCACGTAATGAATTACACATAATAAAGTTTATACTTGCTTGTTCCACGTCGTTAAAGAAAATGTATATCGTACGCCGATTTGATGGACGATGGTTATGATAATATCAAGACGAATTGGGAGTTCGCTAGGAAGCTGTTGAAACTCCCCCGATCTTCCGTCACAGCCGTTGTAAAATTGTTCTAGTGGTTGTAGTTTTATGTATGGTTTGAATACCTGCGTCAATTAAATTTGTGTACACAAAGTTTGGTGTGTCTGTTTATCAAGGGTTTATGTAGTAATCGTAATATGTAGTAGGTTGTCGTCTGTATGAAACGTTGTATGTCAACGTATTTAGTATTTCCTCTGTTGCCATTATCCATTTTTATTTCATCTCGCTAACTAGCGCTTGTTTCCAAATATCAATTTGGCAACTAACTGCTGAACGTAGGGCAACTTCTATCACTAGCGCTTGTTATAATAACTAGCGATTGTGCGATAATACTAGCATTGTAAGTATACAACCTATTCGGTTTACTAGAGAGTCAAGTATAATTAGCGTAGTAAAATTAACTAGCGCATTGTAATTTGGCAACCAATTCATTTTATAATTACGATATTTAATTTAAGTAATCAAGCATAAAAGCATTGTACCATTTTTTTGACGTTTAGAAAAGTCGCATAAACCTCAAAATAATCAACTCACTCTACACATCTAATAACATGAAGCGTTATGTGCTTACGTCAAACTGATGATAAACTCACTCTACACATATAATCAACCAATTAGCAGCAACCAATTGTGTTGCTCTTTATAACAATTTTGTGGTATTTTTAAAATCCGTGACCTAACAAAAATTATGTAACATTTTTTAATCTAACTAGTTACAATACATCGACATTTCCGTTTCATCAGTGTTCACTTGAATAGTATGTTTGAAAACAAATATTAATGTTTACAAATTAAATTCACACCAATAAGTTATGGTCTATAAAAGACCTACATATATTATTAATACACGAATACATCGAATAGTATTAGCGAGTACAACCTTGGAGTGTATCGACTCTAGCCCGGACCTCCTTTTATAGGCTAAGGAGTCCTTTACAATATACAGATAATTATACTTAGCATACTTATCTAATACAAAACATCCTACCCAAGAAATTCAAGAATGTTACATATTAAACCGACACAATCATACTAGCAAAGTGAAAACTACATTAGCAGTGGTTTGCTCTTTATTTTATCCCGCTACCGCAAGCTCGCTATTTTACCTTGACCTCGCCTATCCAACCCGATCCGCCAGATTGGTAGACGACACTTGCTTCGGAAACGGGCACCAATCAACAGAGGACTGAGACCATAATTTTAAGCCTCTCTTTGCATATTCTATCACTCCTTCGACCCAATACCCATGATTTACTTCCTTCTTCCGCCGGGTAGAGCGAGGTTAAGTAATCGGTCGAATTTGAACATCCCAAATGGCTAATGAGAGTCTAATCGGTTTAAACTCCCACCTTTGGTACGCCATATGGTCCGGGCATGCTTCCACAAACTTCAAAGGACACGGGTTTTGGGTGAAGGAATGTTGTGAATGGTCGCGGGATGTGTTATTAGTCGTCATTCTCGACAATTTAGAAACGACTAATTGTTATTAGTAGTCATTTAAGAACATGTTTCAGTTGTGGCAAAGAATCGCTTGCGCTTATGTTTTTGTTTTGGGGGTAAAGGTTTAGGCTATGTATGGGCTTTTGGAACCGACGTGCGTGGGCAACGGGTTAACATCTTCAACTTCTCTTTGGTGTTTTTGTTGGTGGAGGAATGGTTGTTTTTTTATGTGCTTTCCTTTATTTACGCGCGTATTTAAAGCGAGGATTTTACCGTTTGCACGCGGTATAATTAATTTCCACCATTGTTTTGTGGGTAGGCACGTTCCTAGGCTCCTACCCTTCTATTTTTCCTACTGGATTTGTCCCAAAATTTCTAGGAAGGAACGTGAATATTTACTTGCGATTTGTTCACCTTTTTTGGTATTTGGATAAGCCTTATCCGTAATTACAAACCGCTTGAATTTATCGGTTTATTATCCTTTTTGTACCGAAAGTTTGCTATGTCTCTATATACTTTTTTGGAAAATGTAGCTTCCACAACCGTTGTTGGTTTTGGAAATGTTGCTTATGCACGCTTGACAAACTCAAGTAAATCATTCATATCGGCGCTTTAAATTTCACTTTTAAAATTTGAACTTCAACTAGTCAACCTTTAATTCGCAAAAACCATATTGTACTTGAGGACTTTTTTTTATTATAACCGATTTGGAAAACACAAACAAAGTTGATATTTGCGTCGACACTAGCGGTGGTTTGAGCGAACCTAGCAAATGGTTTGTTAAATCAGAAAGTGGTTGCAGATTAACATATGCATATAATTGAGAATTTGTTCAAACCATGTAGCCTCCTTTGGTTTTTCCAAAACGCAACCATGTTGTGAGTTGCAGCAGAAGAGTTGGGCACCATTGATGTTTATTTCAAATTGATTGCAATGCATTGTTAGGTGTTGCGAATTATGATGTGTGGGTCTAAACTATGTTTTGCCCTAGCAGCTTGTAACTCTATTTTTTATCCCCAATTGAATCCAAATTAATCAGACTTTCAAAACAACTGCTTTACTCTTGTAGCAGCTTGTTAGTATTTTTGGACGATTTATCCCCAAATGTGCTATTCTAATCAAGAACGCAACCGTTATCGCCATCTACTATCTAGACACGACACCATTTTTGACGCTTAGAAAAGTCGCATAAACCTCAAAATAATCAACTCACTCTACACATCTAATAACCCAAGCGTTATGTGCTTACGCCAAAGTGAAGATGTTGACGTTTTACAATAACTTATGGTCTATAAAACACCGGATATAATATTAATACACGAATACTCGAATAGTATTAGCGATTACAACCTTGAAGTGTATCGACTCTAAATATGCCGAAAAGTTATATCAAACTCTAGCCCGGACCTCCTTTTATAAGCTAAGGAGTCCTTTACAATATACAAGATAATTATACTTAGCATACTTATCTAATACAAAACATCCTACCCAAGAAATTCTAGAATGTTACATATTAAACCGACACAATGATACTAGCAAGTGAAAAACTACATTAGCAAAGTGGTACGCGACTTAATTGTGAGTGTGGATTCCTTCTTTTTGCTATCATTTTCTTGAAGGATTTCCGTCGTTTGGTTCTCCGGGCGGCCGATTTTCATATGGGATTCCCCAGAAGTTCGATAGGCTTCTCAACGGGTGTCCTGTAACCGCCCCTATCGCGCAGATCGAAGAGCTTTTAGTGGGTTGCTTTTCCAATCCGCGCAACTTTTATTTTAGAGCAATGGTAGAACCACAAATAATTCGTAAAAATACATCCACACCGACGTGATAGGTTTGAATTGGAGTGAGGAGAGAGAACTGTCACAAAATACACCAATCATCCCTACACGATAGCATGGGCTTTTTTTATGAATTATTTATGTGGTTTGCTCTAAAATTTATCCAAAGGTCTCGCAAGCTCGCTATTTTACCTTTAACCCGTCTATCCAACCCGATATGCCGTGATTAGTAGACGACACTTGCTTCGGGTCGGGATGCAATCAATGAGGACCGAGACCGTAAATTTCACCGTGTTGATTTGACCCTCTCTGATTACACATTCTACCACTCCTTAAGAAAGACCCAATACCCATGATATACATCCTTCTTCCGCTCGGGAAGAGCGAGGTTAAGAAAAAGGACATGGGTTTTGGTTGAAGGAATGTTGTGAATGGTCATGAGATTGGTCAATTTTGTCGCCTTAGGAACGACTAATTGTTATTAGTAGTCATTTAAGAACATGTTTCGCTTGTGGCAAGAATCGCTTTGCGCTTATGTTTTTGTTTTGGGGGTAAAGGTTTAGGCTATGTATGGGCTTTTTGAACCGACGGTGCGTGGGCAACGGGTTAACATCTTCAACTTCTCTTTGGTGTTTTTGTTGGTGGAGGAATGGTTGTTTTTTTATGTGCTTTCCTTTATTTACCGCGCGTATTTAAAGCGAGGATTTTACCGTTTTGCACGCGGTATCATTAATTTCCATTTATCGTTTTGTAGGTAGGCACGTGCCTAGGCTCCTCGGCATCTATTTTTCCCTTTGGATTTGTCATAAAATTTCTAGGAAGGAACGTGAATATTTACTTGCGATTTTCTCTCCTTTTTGGTATTTGGATAAGACTTATCCGTAATTACAAACCGCTTGAATTTATCGGTTTCTTATCCTTTTTGTACTAAAATGTAGCTTCCACATCCGTTGTTGGTTTTGAAAAGTTGCTTAAGCACGCTTGACAAATCAAGTAAATCATTCATATCCGCGCTTTACATTTCACTTTTAAAATTTGAACTTCAACTAGTCATTTGGAAAATGTAAACAAAGTTGATATTTGCGTCGACACTAGCGGTGGTTTGAGCGAACCTAGCATTGGTTTGTTAAATCAGTAGTAGGTGGTTGCGATTCACATACTTTCAAAACAACTGTTTTAACTCTTGTAGCGCTTGTTAGTATTTTTGCACTAGAAGATGGTTTAACATTCTAATGAGCAAACGCAACTGTTATCGCCATCTAGTATCTACACACGAAAATTTCGACAATCAAGTTTAAGTTATTGGGCAATTTCGTTTGAACCTCGTGCCACCTTCCAATTTGCAACTGGGCAACTAAATGGCATCATTGGGCAATACTTGTTGTACGATCGGGCAACCATAATTCTTAACCATATGATCATAAAGGATACACTTAACAAAGATAAACCTAATAAAGACTAAGTTTGGCATAGAAGCACTATCGCATGGTTGGCAAGATAAACTCATAATTATTTTTAAAGGAAACAAACATTCATAATGTGGAACCATTCCTTGTGCACTAGCCCTTTTTTCTATGATCTCGAACCTCTTTCGCCGTGATAGAAACACGCTTTGTTAACTTCCTTCTTTGAAAGGTGTTGCACTACCGCACCGCATGCCGCCCTCTTCCCGCCATACCATGTTTTTGAAATAAAATTGTGACAAAGCTCGTAGCTCGTGCACAATGTAGACGCCCATGGATCCATTCTCATCAAGAAGGTCATACATTCGTCGAACGTCATTGTCTCGTGTGCAACAATGTTAAACCATCTTCTAGTGCCTTATTTGGTGCAAGATAAAATAAAGCCCATTTTCCCTCCAATATCATTCAAAACATGATCAAGCACCCGGTAAATGCAACCCTCGTGGAGCTAAAACACCGACATCGCAAGGAGACCGCCTACATAGCGGAGTGGTGAAATTCAAATTTCCGTTGTGGTGCACTTTAAATATGACTTCTTTGGTTTCCGCCATGTCCTATAAAACATAAACCCTAATAACAATTTCAATAACTTTTAATTAAATAAATATTTAATAATAGAATATAAAATATAAAGTCGCATGCTTATTTATATTCATGTATTGTATAAATATATGAACGAATAAGGTAACAAAGTACATACGGGAGTACAACAAACCCGGATTTGTTTATAAAAAGAAGAAAAGGACAACGATTTTTTATTTGGATTCTTCGATGAAAGTGTAAGCATCCGCAATGGCAACTTGGTGAAAGACTTTTTACTATTCTAATAAGATATTCAAATGACTTGTTCCATTGTGGCAATAACTTTGAAGAAGACTTTTACAAAAACACTAGTAAAGACTTCAAGTGTTTGAAGCTATTGTCAAAAGCTTTTGTATTTATAAAATTTCATTTTTCACCCAACATTTATGCAAATGGCGTTGGAGTAGTTGGTTTTGCAAAAGCTTTTTCTTTGTGTCAAGATGGTACATGCACCCATTTGCAAACACCAATTATTACAGCTTAATTGTACTAATTACAAATTGTCACACAAAACTAAAACACCTTTTCGATTCTTTATTTAAAGACATGATAGACCGAAATGGCGTGTTCTTTGTTCAAAGAGAATGGTAATTGCTTCAAGAGAATGGTAAGCCGGGAAAGACTTTCCCAATAGAAGGAAATTTTAGAGAGAAACAAGAGTTGATTGATAAGAGGAAGAGAATGATTGAACAACTTCCGAGTATGAATGTGAGTATGAAGATATGAAAGCGCATTTCAAGAGGATCAAGATGATAATGCTAATTTGGAAGCAACGTGTGAAGAGGCGATAGCGATTTTAAGATTTACAAAGATTATAATGTCGATGTCAAGCGAAGTATGAAGAGATGCAAACCGCTTTTAAGAATTTGAAAGATCATAATGTCGTTGTCAAAGCTAAGTATCAAGAGATGGTTGAATGTGCCAAAATCTTATCAACAGACTAAAGAAGTTGCAAATTGATGTCGATGATTTTAGGATTATGAATGTGTTTTGTATATGTTTAAGAATGTGCTATTTTGGACCGATTAGGTATGTAAGGTAATAAGTATTTATCTAATTAACAAGGTACTAGATTATCGCATCAAATTTTATGTTATGATTTTATGATATCATTTGTGAAAACATAAATAATCAAAATAATAGCCAATCTCGATATGCTTCACATGCGAATATACTCTAACTAGACTTAATTGCAATACTAAACTCAAAATTCCATTAGTTATTGATATTATTCACTAGGAAACATAAATTTTCCAAACCTCAAGAGTCAAGATGATTCTTTAAAGGTCGCAGTTGAAGAAAAGGAGAATGAGGGGCGCAGCAACCACTTCCAAGATTGTCGCATCCATCGCTAGTATTGGAGTAACCATCGCCGCTATTATTATACCCACCGCCAGCTCAGACGTTTCCACCGCATAGGCAACCATTGCTACAATTATAACCACATCAATAACACCAACACCAAAACCAAAAAGGTCGACAATGAGATTGCCATACAATTGGTCAACCAAAAGCAATCTCACCCTATCCCCGCACCTAGACCTATTGCTAAGACTCTAAACATTGGTGAACCTGCGTAAAGATGTAGTTACTCAAACCGATATTGGAAAGGGTAAAGGATTGCAGATCCAACTTTGGTGTTTCAAAGTACAGAGGATCGAGATAGCTTTTGATGAAAAAACCACTCCTTATTAGTCTACAAACCGCCACTAAATTTTTAATGAACCAAGTAATGTTACATACTTAACTAACGACATCTAAGGTATCATACCCTACATAATTACGAATCGATACACATAAAAAGAGCAACGGATTATAAAATGGAATTAACACCTATCTAACATAGCTATTCATCGAATAACAAAACGATTTATTATAACACGTAACCAATTGGAAATAATCATATGTAATAAACAACGAGAACAATATTTACGCACCATATTTGGGAACATTTTTTAAAACTTGATCAATCGAATGTGGTTTGCAATCAACACCGTAGCTTTAAAGATGGTGACATAACCGACGTTACAAGGAAGACAGGGGTGACGAAGAAGACGGTTTGATTTGTGAAAATAGTATCATGAGAAGCAAGAGAAACCGATAACTATGGATGCTTTATTGGTCAGTGACTTTTGATTTTGAACTCTCTTAATTAATGGATCTTGTACTTTTACTATTCAAATGTGTACTTTTTGTCTAACGAAATGACGATAGAACCCTTTTAAAATTATACGGTTGCCCACCGCTTTTAGTTGCCCAAAACAATACCTTACACATACGGACACTTGTCGCAATGTCGATGAGTTGCCCAATGACATTTTGGTGCTTTGCCCTCGGTCTATTTTCAAATTAAAAATAAAAGTGGTCTAGAAAGTGATATGCATCGAAGACCAAGATGTATTCATAGTTTCTTCGAGTTCTACCTTTACATCTTTGGTCTCGCCTTGAATGGTAAAACATGATTGTTCTAGTATGCACATATATTTGTGAATCTAGGGCCCCAAAAGGATTATTAGTGTACAGCTGGCTAAGATTTTAATGCTTTTGTCGTAATGCGGCTAAGTATCACTAGTGATATTTCTATGTCTGATTGTTGTTTTAATCTGCTCTGTATCATATGTGTGGTATCAATTGTGATATTTGTAGTATCACTTATGTTATTTTGTTTATTTCGATAAGTTTTGATGTTTTCTGGTTAAACACTATTTAGATGTCATGTATAGTACCATTTGTGATATTTCATTGCTATTGTTTTATAATCATATTAGTTTTTTTTAAAGTTGTGATGATACCCTATTTATTGTGTGTTTACCTTTCTTTACAGCTTCTAATAGTGTGAAAACACCTAAGTCATTTAATCATCATGAGTTTATTGACACCCCGGAGATAAGTTTTTAGGTTCCTAGAGTTTCGAAAGCGCTACCAAGATTCTCTAGGCATTGCCCTGGGTGCGTGACCCCGGAGACGGCGTGTTTCGGAGATGGTGTTCTAGAGGCGGCTCCATGAAGGTGAATCACTGCAATCAAAGTCCGATTTTACCTTCTTTTTAATCTCTATTGTTTGATGTATCGCTTGTAATTCATAGCTTTTCAATATTTAAAAAAAAACTTATGCTCAATAGTTTGGAATGATTTTTATGAGGATTTTTGTGATTCATACAATTATTTTGTATCTGGTATCACTTGTGATATTCTGTTAAATTTAATGCAACACTTTCTTTGATTTTTAGAATATGTTAAGTTTTTTATTTTGGTAGTTTATTTTTATTTTTATACATATTTGGTATATGTAATATGCGGTGTTATATCTTTTGCTATATGAAACATTTTATTGTAACACAAAATGCTAAGAGTAATATAACATGTGATAAAAGAGTAAAATGCTACATTAATACATTTCCATAAAAATGATCATACAAGTCACTTAGTGATTCCCAAAAGTAGTACAAACTCTGGCACCATGCAATGTGGCTCTGGACCTAATAGAGCGCACCCTTCTTAGGTTACCCTAAACTTGCATTGCATTTTTAAACTAAGCAACTTAAGGATTGCTTCTTGCTTCACCTGCTCCTTTTCCAGTCATCTTTGTTTCATCTATCATTCTCTTTATCTAGTCATCTTTATATTTTTTATAGCAATCTTGTCTGCACAATCAGACATCATTTCCTTTTTTTCGTTTACTTGATGTAGAATTATCTTTGCTGCAATTCTTCATAAAGTTTCATATGGATTATTTATCATCATGTGCCTCGCAAGCACGTCCCTTTGGAAATATTAATAGGTCATGATTATTAGAGACCAATATATACTCATTTATCATTTGTGATATTGTATTGCACTTAAAAAAAATATGGAACATGTTGTTCGGCTTTTAGAGGAATGTGTAATATCGTGAATCATAGGTGATATCCCAGGTGTATCACCTGTGATATCACAGGCATGTTGACTTCTTCTATTTGTTGAATCAGTGGTGGTGATGGAGGAACATGTGATACGGTGTTAAACCTATCGAAACATGCACACTTTATCAATTAAGAAAATAACTGCATTACAAATCTAACTGAAGCATGTTACAAGCTCAATATCTCTTGTGATTTCTCATATTATCACAACATTCATCACATTATCACAACAATCCCTCAATAACTACCAACTACCACACTTTTATTGCTAATTTTTTATGTATCTCATTCTCATGTTGTTCAACTTTTTGAAGGAGAATTTGATATCACATGTGACATCACAAATGTGTCACCTTCTTCTATTGGTTGAATCACGTGTGATATCACCGATTTTATCACTTGTGATATCACATGTGTTTGAGCTTCTTCAGTTTGTTTGTAAAGATGTTGTGCTTTGTTTAACCATAGCTTCTTCAGTTTGCTGATTCAACCATAGCTTTTTTCAAATCCCGTTGCAAAACCTATTGAAATACGCACAATGTATCCATTAAATAGGAAAATCCAATCACAACTTAAAAAATAAGCAAAATCACACTAAATAACTATGTGTTTAAAGCAAAATCAACTTGTTTAAGCTATTTAATCTAACAACTTAAATAATAAGCAATATTGCACTATAATAAACAGCTTATCAATAACTAAAACACAATTATCATCCACAAAAAGAACATAAAACATCAAAATTATGATATAAAACAAAGGTGATAAAACACACAGTAAATAGTATGTCATCAAAACTTTTAACAAAATACAAAATACAAAATTTAACTATGATTATAAAACAATAACAATGAAATATCAAAAATGATACTATACATGACATATAATAAAGCTTAATACAAGTAAACAAACAAAAAAAAACTATCAAATAAACAAAATTTCACAAGTTATAATACAAATATCACTAGTGATAATACACAAATACAGCTTCAACTTCAAATATCACCATGATATTACACGATGATACTTTCACTCACACATTTAATCAAACACTCACAAGATTCACGATACAAAACTCAGAAAGAACTTAGTTCACATTACCAAATAAACTAAATACCACTAAAACTACATTTTTGTGATCAATAATGAACATTCTAATAAAATGTCACAATAATTGGCAACAAAACAAATAAAACAATATAAATAACAATCAATTACCGATCTAATCACGAACATTCAATTTATACCGTACATTTAACCATTTTTTCAATCGAAGTCGGATTGGTTCATTTTGACCAGAATCTTGCGGAATCAACTTCCTAACGATAGATGCTTCCATTTGGTTGTGATTTAACAAGATTTGATAGTTAATTTATGGTTAATCATGGTTGATTTTTGATTTAATTGCTAGGTTTCAATATTAGTAGAGAGAGAAAGTGGGGCAGATGTGTGATTTGGGAGAAAAGTGCAGAATGATAGCATGATGTAATTTACACATCTAATCATTCTGCTTTTTTGAAAAGTTTACATTATTGGTCTCCCATGGTTTTTTTCCTTAATTTTTGTTCTTTTGATCCAATGATCAAGATGTGTCCAACGATAAATTGGAGAAAGAAGCAACTATTGTGATGGACAAAGTATTTAGAAAAGTAATTTGAAATGTGAACAACTAAAGATATACTCCGTAGTAATAAAAAAGATAGATATTGTATGGAAGGATAATAAAAGCCGTACATTGTCTAGCACCACGTCTATCGGTTACAAACTCCAACACCACACCACATGGATCCCACCTGTCATTTCTTTTTTTAATAACCAAATTCCACCACATTCATCGCCTATACATACACCCCACCCTATCTCTATCTCTATCCCTAACAACACTTGTTGCAACACCATTATCATCATCATATAACCTTCACAATCTGTTATTTGATCGGTTTGTATTTGTAACATATAATATTAATCAATCATGTCTTGCGATGGAGGGTCTAATGAGATCATGCTGTTTGGGGTGAGAGTTAAGATTGATCCCATGAGGAAAAGTGTTAGTATGAATAATCTGTCGCAATATGAACAGCCACCTTTATTGGCTAATGATGGTAATAAAGCGGATGTTGTTGTGTCTGCGGATAATGGTTATGCGTCTGCTGATGATGTTGTCCGACATCAGGCTAATGGTGGCAGAGAACGTAAACGAGGTTAGATCTTATATCTGTTTTTTATTTCATAATATGTTTGTTGTTAGAATTTTATAATATGTTTGTATATGTAATATGTTGATACGTGAATTGCAAAAATGATGATATTCTTATTGTAAAATGAATTGCAAAACATCTTTTTTAGGTTATCCGAGTTAATTTGCAAATGTAATACAGGTAAACATCCCCAAAACGCAATCGAAACACCCTCTAAAACAGTTTATTATTGTATTTGGATTCGTTATATAAGTATTCCAATATATGATATATATAATCAATGGAATAATTTATCCTTGTGTTTTAGTGATAAAAAGATATGCGGTGAAACCGTAAAAGCATTCAGTAGTGCTGCTTTTTGATAAAACAGATACGCATAAATTGTTTTAAGGTAAGGTGTTACGTACTTTATTCGATTATTTCTGAGTTAAAGCACTTTTGAATAACTGTTAATGCAAACCCACTAATTATAAAAGTCAATCCGAAGTTTTGAGGTGCTTATTTAAGATAGGTTATTTCTAAAAGCAATTAGAAAAACCTATAGAGAAAGAGATACTAACATTTTTGTTTGTGAGCTAGTGTATGTTGCAAGTATTGTTTCAAATATATGTAATCTGAAGTTTAAATTACTAATTAGTTGGCTATTAATTACGTACAGGAGTTCCATGGACTGAGGATGAACACAAGTTGTTCCTCTTAGGACTACAGAAAGTAGGCAAAGGAGATTGGAGAGGAATATCAAGGAATTTCGTCAAGACTCGTACACCTACACAAGTTGCAAGCCATGCTCAGAAATACTTCCTTCGTCGTAGCAATCTCAATCGCCGTCGGCGTAGATCAAGTCTATTTGATATCACGACTGATTCGGTAAGTCTTCACTATTCAATAGTTATGTTTCTGTCGCTTTTCAAAAAAGAATAAAAAATGTTTAATTTAAGGTTGAACCATTCAATTCATGTTTTTGGTCCTATTGTCGCAATGATCAATTAGCATTCTTGGATGCATAAAAGTATTTCGGGTTGTTGGGGTTGTTTTGGTAAACGGGACTGCTTATCAAACAAAATCTGTTGATTTTATTTAGCAAGTGGCTTATTCACTAGCAAATATAGTTTGGATAAGAAATCTCAAAACACCTTTAAAACCACCCTTTTTACCTCAAAATAAACTAGCCAGATAACTAGATAAGCAATCCCAGAGACCCTCTTGTAGATTATGAAATATAATCCAAATTTTGAAGTTTTTTTTAACAGAGAGTCATAAGTGATTAGTTAAGAGTGATTTACATAAGGACGCATGTCATACCCATGAGTATAAGATTATGAAAATGACTAAATGTAACACTTTTCTACATTATATGATTAGGTTGCTCCTATGCCAATAGACGAACAACAGAGCAATGAAGACAACAAGGGTCAAACAGTTCAGCAACCATCAATGCCATCAAGTGGATTCCCAACCTCAACCTTCCCAGTGAATGTCGTCTCAGTTCTACCGCAAGTACAGAGCGAGACTCCAATGCAAACAATTTCATTCAGCAATGGCGATCAAGTCAACAGTGGATCAACACTACTTGTTCACCCAGTCCCCGTATTCTCTACACCTAATCCATCAACAAGGGTGGATCTTAATCTAAATCAGAAATACGAAACAAACCCGTCACAAGTATCTCTGAATCTTTCTCTATCATTCGATCAAAATATGATCAGTGTTAATTAAAAATCTTAAACATCAGGAACAATAAGAATAGGGAAAGTCAATAAGGTAAATTAGCTATTGACTTCAATATTAATCATATGTTAAGTATCTATTTACTTTTTTTTCTGTTGTATGTTACCCACTCCCATATTTCTTTTGTAACTGGAAAAAAAGGGACTGAATACAATAACAGTTCCATTTTGTTTGTTATATGTGAGTGGGACTTGATATAATGTATGGTTTGTAGAGCATGGGGTCAAATATCTACCAAGTGGAGATCACATGTGCTGAGTCAATTGTGTAGCCCTTTGATGTCATATACATATTTAGTAGCAATAATATATTGATTGATTGTGTTGTTGTAGTGTGTGGGGTGTGATACAACTTGGGTTGAAGGTCCAATTGTGACATAATATAATAACTGTATATTGAAACATGATTCATGCATGGTGGATCAACTAGGTTGTATTTGGTCTGAATTAGGTTTCATTCAGGGCATTGAAGGTTAAAAGAACTTCAACCAACTATGTCACAATAAACAATCACAAACTATTTCATATGTCCTAAGCAGGATTTGAACTCACAATCATTTAGTTAATGAGCTTCTTGCACAACAAGGATACCTTTGAGACACAATCCTTTTGGTTAGGAACATTGAGCTTTATTTATTTTTGTATATACAACCTATGTCAGACTAATAAGTAACAACAAAACTAAATTTTATTATGGGATCAAACAGAGATAATATTATAAAGTTTTTATTAAAAAAGAAAATCAGACTTTGCTAAACAGTGAACACTAAAGGGGGTGTGTTTGTTTGGAGTTGGAATTTGTATAGATTTGTAAAATTGATTAGGATAAAACAAAATATTTATTTATTAGTTTGTATTAAAAATATATGTATATTTGTAAGAGAAAAAGAGTTGAGCATAAAATAAGATCTAGACTATGAGATATTTTTTTAACATGTGGCCTTAAGATATAAGTTAAAAAATTAAAAAAAAAAATAAAGAAACAAAAATGTGAGATTCTTGTGCCATTTAATGAAAACATTCTCTTCATTTCCTATTTTTGTTTTGTAGGAAAAGAGAGTGAGTTTATTTCCACAAAACAATGGAAAATTTAAAACGGTTTAGTTTGAGAAACATGTGTTTCGCTTTCCATTTTGCAAAACTAAAAACATGTTTAAGTGTTGTTATTTTCTATCTCAATTCTCTATTCACCTCAGAATATCATAAAAACATCTTCAAAACACAAAACAAATATTATAAACTAACAAACTAAATTATAAAATAACTAAAAAATCTAATACGAGAAAATAAAGAATTAAAAAGTTAAATATAACATCAAATAACACGAAAAATCTTCAAGTCGACTACAATTCGACATAAAACACATTAAATTTGACATAAAGCATAATTTCCTATTTCATCCGCTTTACTAAATTATAAAATAACTAAAAAATCTAGTACGTTTTTACGCCGCCGCCTTTTACGTTTTTGTCTATTTTTTAATGTTTTCGTAATTTTTCTATACGTTTTGTCCTTAATTTTACGTTGTCGCTTTCACGCCGACCGCTTTATTATGTTTTCACGCCGTCCTTCGCTTATGTTTTTTTACGCCGCCATTTTAAATTCTCTTTCATTTTTACGCTTTAAATTATAGTGTTTTCATCCATTTTTACGCCGTCCATTTTTTGTTTCGTCGTTTTTACGCCGTCCGCTTTTATACTTTTTGTTCGAAAGCACGTTGTCCGCTTTTACGCCGCCGACGAAACCCAAAAAGGTAAAAACGGACGAAAACGTAAAAATTCGCATTAAAACGTAAAGAATCGGACGAAAACATAAAAATCGACGAAACGTAAAACCAAACGAAATGTAAAAATAGATGAAAAGTAAAATAACAAACGAAACGTAAAAACGGACGAAGACGTAAAAGATGGTCGAAACGAAAAACGGTTAAATTGTAAAAATCAAACAAAAAGTAAAACCGGACTAAAACGTAAAAATTGAACGAAACGTAAAAATCTAAATAAATCATAAAAACGGACGAAAACATTAAAAAAAAGACATAAACGTTAAAAAAGGGTCGAATCGTTAAAAACGGTAAAACGTAAAAATCGGACGAAACGTAAAAACGCATTTAAAACATAAAAGTACGAAATAAAACGTAAAAAAAATGGACGAATAAGGACGCAACGTAAGAAAGCGGACGAAATGTAAAAAATTGGACGAAACGTAAAAATGTATAAAAACGTAAAAATCGGACGAAAACGTAAAAATGCATTTAAAACGTAAAGAACGGACGAAAACGTAAAAATCGGACGAAACGTAAAAATCATGAAAACGGACAAAACAAACTAAAACGGATAAAACCGACAAAAACGTATAAAACAGCATTTAAAACGAATTAGTGTATTTTAAAGGAAAATAGGTGAAAACAAAAAAAAGTGTTTTCCGGGCCACAGATTAAAGTTGAAATAGAATTTTTGTTTTGTAGAAAATTTTATCGAAACACTAATTAACGCGATCTGCTTTTTTGCTTTTCACAAAACATTTCATGAAAAAGCAAGATTTTTCCTCAACTAAACGCACCCTTACCTTTTCACTATTCTATTTCTTAACCCCTTCTACCAAACTACAAATTTTAGACTCAACAAACACCTTTTAGTCAAAACTCACATAACAAACACCTCCTAAAACTTCTATCATTATCAAAATATAGAGGGCCTAGTGAGATGTAGATTTGATTTGTTGTGGGGTGTTCTTGATTTTGTGTAGTGATAAGAAAACATGGTAGGGTAGGGTAATGGGATAATGTTATCCATCCATCCATTCGGTATTACTTTTGCCCCTAATATGAGGGTTGTTGGTCATATGCCACCACCATGTATGCTTGCTAATTTTTGCTTTTAATGCTAAGGTTAGGTCCACAACCTCTTGCCTTGATAAAAGTAAAGGCACAAAAGTTGGATTTGATCTGATTCCTCATTTTTGTATAAAGGGATTTTCTAAAAGTGATCTAAATCTTGTAAGAACTTAATTAGAGATGGTGCTATGGCCCCAAGCTTGAATGCCATGCGATAGCTTGATGAGTCTTTGTTATCCACATTTTAGCTCGGCTTGAGGAATATCTGAGTTTGATTCAAAAACTTAAGTAGCTTACACAGTGAAAATTGGAAAACGTTAGCATTTGGGTAACCTTATTTGTGCAGCAGAGCCTTATATAAGGATGTACGAGGTGTGCTATCGTACATGGTCTCAAATCTTTAGGGGCCTCAAAATATACATCACGTTATATATTATGGGCCTCAAAATTTACTTCCAACAAAAAATGTTAATGTAACAGAATTTTATGACGTAAATATTTGTTAAACTTGAAGCTAAATTATCAAAATACCATGATTTTTGTTTCAGTGGTTAGTATGATAAATCTATAATCGTCATGTTTAGTGATCACAATTACATTTTGCACAAGGCCTCCGTTAGCTTAGCTACGTCACTGTTATGCAGTTTATAAACTTACTGCATTATCAAAAAACAATAAGCACTTTTAATTTTTTAAATATCCAAGCAACTTGTGGATTAACAACTTAAACTCAAATAAGCTGCTTTTAAGATGTTATGGTGGAGGTGCTTGATCTGAAAGAGCTCATTTGGTCAAAAAGTGATAATGTGATAGACATAAGCACACTGGAATAAGCTAACCTTTTGAGTTATGTCCAGTAAAGCTCGATCTTGATAAAAAAAAAAATATCAACCCACATATGCACAGGCCTAAAAATATCAAAGGAATAGTTTCATGAGTTCATCATGAATTTAAGCTCAGCTCTTTATATGTTCACAGCTTAATTTTAAACTCGAATGGAGTAAACTCCAAATTAAATGATTACTTCAAGATTATAAGAGTTTTTAAGCATATATAGTATTTATTTGCATATTTAGATCAGTCAAACAACTTAAGTTCTTGATAGCATAAAAGATAGTATAATACGGAGTAATATTAATTTGTGGTATCGAGATGTGAACTTGAGGTGTGAACTCCATGATTTCTGGGATAGTGTTTAACCTTAACCTTGTCAAACTACTCCTCGTACTTGAAAGACCCAACAAATACTATTCTCTACAATTGGTTCTCCTTTAATCTAGTACTTGCAAGTTTGATAACCTTCTCTTGGGTTATCCAAGAGTTGTGAAACCCAATCAAACATTTTGAAAAAATGCTTTGTTTTGTACTAAGTCAACTTTCTAGTAGTTAGCAATTCATCATTTTAAAGTATCTAAAAACTTAAAACGTAAAGACTATGCAATCGCAGCTTTGTCTCCAAATTATGACGCATAAAATTGATCCAAGATCGCTCGTTTTGCCATTCAACCTAGCTATGACTAAACTTTCTGAATCTTGACTTGTGATTCAAGTTGTATTATTTTCTTAGAATTGCAGCTAACTATATCCCACAACCAATACACTACAAATCTATCACGTATGTCGTAGAAAAAGGCTTGAACCCACAATCACTTGGTTGTGGAGCATTATCACATCACACGGGTATCACTAGGCTACAATCATTTGTCTTAACTCTGAAGTTGCAATTTTATTTGAGTAATACTATGTTTTAGTTTTGTTATGAGCGTAGTTACCTTCCTCAAGGAGCCTAAACTTACATGTCTGATGTCTCTAAACAAGTTCGCACAGGAGGATCCTATACGGTTACTTGGATCTCTTTAAACCATGTATGCATATGTCGCATTGTCTACCCGTCGGGCCAAGGTAGAAAAACAAACCCCAAAGGCTTTTAGGAGCTGGTATGCCGCAGGTCTATATTTTCATTCAAAAGGTTGAGCAAGCTCAAACTAATAAACCTTTAGATCTGTTTAAACTGGATTTCATATATTATTCGTTTAAGATAATGACCTTTCGGCACATCCATAACGGCAAGCTTTCATAATAGGAAATTAGTTAAAGTACAACTTAACGGTGTGCATCAATATAGTTTTATATTTGAAACTAGTTAAATTAAGTACAACCAGAAAGTAAAGCTATGTAGAGCCAAACATCCAATTTGCCACAAACATGAACAAGTGCCTCCTTACATTGATTTAAAACACTTGACCTCATTGGATGTGTGCAATTGCTGCTGGCCACCATTGCTTTTCCTCAACTAATAAACTTTTAACAGACTTTCAAAAAAAAGCTAGAACAATATCTATAAACTAATGAAATTTTGATAAAGTTACCCCCTTTTCATTTGTCCAACCAAATGGATTCATTATACAGAGATGACAATTTTGACATGTTTACCTTTTAATGGTCAGGACCGCTCCCGGATTTTGGAGGCCTGGGCAAAATTTGCTAATGGACCTCAAAGTAAAAGCTAAATGATAACTTTATTCTTTTTAAACATACAATGAAAATCATTTACGCGGAAATGTCATTCTTCAAGCATACCTATAAAAAATGTCTTTGTTTTTTATGCATAATATATATGAATTTTTAATATCACGTATAATTTTATACATCGAACATAAATTTTACGGCCTTAAAAAATTGAGGGCGGGAAGGCCCTATTAATGGTTATGAGTAACCTTTATTATATGTGTTAAACAAATTACACAAAACAAAAGTTGTTCGAAGTGTATTCTTAATTACTACATTATATCATCTAGTCATATTACTTATGCAAGATAAGATTGTCATTGTAATGAGATAATTTTACATAATACATTTACTGCTAACATAAATGAACAAATGCATTAGCAGGTTTGATCCTTATGACAAATTTACTCTATTTGATATTTTATTTAGTGATTCCATTTCTGTCATTTATACATTATTAGAATCTTTATAGCTTCTTGCTTTTTTCCAAATCAAGATACATGATTCAGTTATCAATATAAGTTTCAGCACTTGAAGTGTAATTACTTTATCGCAGCCCAAAAAACGATCTTTATTGAGTGGATTCCCTCGAAACATCTCAATAGAAAACTGCAGATTTCTAAACTAAGTAACATATAATTATTACAAGATAACCAATTCTATTTTATTTGATCTGATAAGATTCTATTATTTTGTTAATACTAATGGTACATGAAAAACCTGAACAAAGAGTTACCTTTCTTTGTTTATTCGTCTAATATACAGCCTTTGAAGTGCACGAGCAACACGTATATGATCTTTAATTCTTTATGTCTATTATTTAAATAAGCTTCAATCACTTAAGCAATAATAGGGTATTGTTCCTTTTAGACTACAAGTAGCAGCCATGTCTAAAAAGAACATCCATAAATCAACCTTTTCACTATAAGTTCCTAGGCATATGCCACTTTCTTTTTCCTTACCAATTAAGTAGTTTAGAAGAAATCCATTGGTATAATCCACATCAAAGTATACAAGAAACTTTAACAAAAGTAATGAGAACACAACTTATGAGTATTTGTGTGCAGGCGCTTCTATAACCAGTGATGAAAATAGCACCTGAATTTTTGTAGTAGCTAATAAATTAAAGTCACTAAGAAAAGTTTAATTTCATAGGAATTAATTAAGTGTAGGCCGGATTCTCGAAGCAAAGAGAGTCATTTTTGTTTTATACGTGTATCGAATGTGATATCGAGGGGTGATCTTCCTCCATGATTCGCGGAATAGTGTTGAATTAACCTTAACCTTATCAAACTACTCCTGGTATAACTTGGAAGACCCAAGAAATACTCTATCTCCACAATAATACACTTGATTCTCTCTTCTGAGTATCTGGAACTTGTAAGTTAGATAATCTTTATCTTGGATTACTCAAGATTTGGCTGCCCCGATCAATTACTTTGTATTAAAAAAATGTTGTTACGTAAGTCAACTTTCTACTTAGTTTGCAATTTACTAATTTTAGATTGCTCACTCATAAACAAACTTGGAATGCAAGCTTTGGTTCTGGATATAAGTTGATCCAAGATTTCCGTTTGACCTTTCAAGTAAAATCTCGAGGTATTAATCGAGCTTTACATCATAACAACCCTAATGAGCTAATTTTTATTCAACAATGCCACTTGATATAAGTGGATCCAAGGTTTTTACATCTGCCGTGGATTAAATTATAAATTTTTAACCTACTTAACTTACTGTTTGTTGACCTATGATTCTAAAGTTGCAAATGTGTTTGAGGTGTTAAATTTTAGTAGTTAGTTAATTAGTTAGCTTACCTAAGGAGTTGAAATCGACTTACCTGTGTCTATACATGTTTACAGGCAAAATATAAATAATAAATCCTACTAATTTGGTTCCAAATCAATTATTCATAGGTCGAATCAAGGTAGAAAACCCAAAATCAGAATTGTTCCAGGTCTGCAGGAGATGTGCCAATGTATATAATCTTTCAAGGAAGTGATGAGCAAGCTCAACTGTCATACATTTTACATCTATTCAAATTCGACTTGATTTCCTCTATTCATTCATGATAGTGACCTCGGCATATATATATCGACTGAGTTTAAATGATCTTAAATGAGTTAAAGTACAATAATGCATCAACATGTAGCCTTTTTACATAAGATTAGTTAAAGTATAACCATATATTGAAGCAATGTAGAGTCAAACACTCAATTTGCCACACACATGAACAAGTGCCTCATTGCAATGATTTCAAGAATTGAATTTATGCAATTGCTGCTCTCAACCGTTGCTTTCCCTCAACTAACATTTGTCAAGTGTTCAATGAGATACATTATACATTTTTTTAAGAATATTATATCTCTACAGATCCTTACGAATGTCCAACTGACTGAATTTGGAATAGATTGTTGTCCCAGCGGGGTTTTAATACACGAACAAATTAAGTAAAACGAAAATAACAAACAACAACTGATCCAAATGGCTTTTATTGAATCAAAGTAATGGTTTCTCAATGTATTGTACAATATATCTGGTTGCTTATGAATGAAACAAACAAGCCCTATTTATACATGTTGAAGCGACACCCTCTGATGTATCTCCTGCTTCTCGAACCGTTGTAACGTTTGGGATTGAAACATTTCCACCAATATAACCGTTTACAGCAGTTATTAGGTTTGTGTTAAACCTATTTGGTCCTTGTATCTTCTAAAGTATACACGTAGCCCCTCCTTCTTTTACTTAATCAATAACGAACGCCTAAACTTCGAGCCATGACTCAAGATTAGTCCAACAATCACCCCTAATCTTGATCATGCTATAGCAGCCCTTCATACTTCATGATTCGTCTTCGTAGAAAGTCCTTGTCTTTATACTTTGGCTTTTTGCTCATTCTTTGCTTGACCTCTTTGTCTTGAATGTCTTCACATCTCTTGTATTCTTTGATTATTTCAGCCGCTTCTCTTCGTTGATTTCCACCGCTTTGTCGGTCGCTCTCTAGTCGCACTTATTCCATCACCGGCCTCTATGCCTTCTACATAACCTCTTCTTAGCCTGCAAGAACTTCCATCCCTTCAATCTCTAGTGGGATCCTAGTCTTCATAGCTTCCTTGCTATCTTCTTCCAACGCCTTGGCTTTCACTAGCATCGCTTGCTTAGGTTCATGTACTAAACTTGGAATCTCCTTTGCAGTCTCACAATAACTATCCAGCACCTCATAAAGTTCTCTAGTCTCTATGTCAATCTTACTTGAAAATCTTAAACTATTGATAGCTTCTCGAATATTCTTTAGACATTCTACACTTGTCATCTTATTCTTCATCTTGTTTTCAAATGAACTCTCTCGTTCATGCATCTTCTTCTCGAACTCTAGCGTTCTCATTCTGAACTCCTCCTTGAGTTCCTGTTTCTTTTCTTCAAAGTCATGAAGCATTTCATGCTTCCATAACTCCGCTTACTTTTAAGCCGCCTCAATTTCGACCTTAAGTCTTCTAATCTTTCATTTGGGATTTCATTCTTCTCAATGATAATTCCCTTCCACCTTGGTTCTTCTTCTGAAGATGCCTTTTGTAGTTCATCCTTATCAGTCATAGTTGCCATCAACAATGTAGGTTCGTTGTCTTCTTCTACAATGTTTGTCTCTTCTCTTTATCCTTCTCTAGACAATTTCTAGCAATATGTCCAAATTCATGGCAATTATAACATTCTACACCTCGTTTTCCTTTCTTGAAGCGATTTTGATCTCTAGAGTCTTTTTTTCTCCAATCACGATCATCTCCATCCTTGCTTCTAACATTTGTTGCCTTTTCGTCACACCAATTGTCTTGAGACGAATTAGCTCTTCCTTGTTCACTGTTCTTAAAACCTTTCCCATGACTCGACATGTTGTCATGTTTTGTGAACAATAACTTATCATGATCGTCACTAGGGCTTCCTTTAAAGAGGTTTACTCTTTCTTCAAAGGATTTTAGCCTTCCAATTGTCTCATCTAGGGTTGTGTTTTCTAGATCAGAAAATTGTTCTATGGCTGCTACAATCAGATAAACCTCTCTCGGCACCGAACTTAATAGTTTTCAGACTAAGGTTTGTTGATCAAAAGTTGATCCTAAGCCGCTAGCCCTTGTAACAATACTATTGAGCTTTGCCGAGAAAGCATCAATACTATCATCTTCTTTCATCTTTAACATCTCAAATTCTGTTTTGAGAGTTTGTAGCCGTGCTTTTTGCACTCTATCTACACCTATGTGCCAAGTTTGTAGTGCTTCCCAAATTTCTTTTGCACTCTTACAACTAGCCACTTGCAAAATCATATCCTCTGGTAATGCCTGGTAAAGATATGCAGTTGTAGCCATATCTTTCTTTATATCCAGTTCATCATTACCCTTAGGTTCTATTATTTCCCAAAGCCCGTTTGCCCTTAGTATGGTTTTTATACGCAGAGCCCATACTGTGTAGTTTGTAGGTTTTAAAACAGGAAATTGAAATTGAGTAAATGATGTAACCTCCTTGTGAATTACGATTTCCTTATTTTTATCTCCTGACATTGTGCCTAAAAACTATTCCTAATTCTTGTAGGAATCTAGGAAATCTTATAACTTCAACTAGGAATCAAAAGCAAAATTTCTAATCTTATCTATGTATAATAAGACTAAAAATTATAAAAATTCAGATTTTAGTTTAAAATATAAAACCCGAATTCTGCGATTCCTCCACGATACGATTTTCTATCCTTGTTGTTTTTCGGAACCCGCAAGAACACCGAAATGTGTCCTTTTCCTTCCTCGTACAACCAACCAAACGCATCCCTTGGTGTCTTCTTCCTTTTTTTATTTCGTTCGAACCCGAAAGTAAAGAAAAATCTTTCATTTGTTTTTCTTTTCCGAAGCAGTAACCACAACTGTTCCTCTTCCTTCTCTTTCCTTTTCAAACCACTAAAAAAAACAACAAACCAATGTTTTGTTTCTTTTTGCCCTTCTTTGAAACAACCCAAAACAAAACCCCGAACAACGTCCAATTTGTTGTCCTTTTTCGAAATCAGTAAACACAAAGGTGTCAATCCTTTTGTTTTTTTTTTCCGAAACCAATAAACACCAAAAGTGTTCTTCTTGCTTTTCTTTTCGAACCAGCAAGCACCAACAAAGGGTTCTACCCTTTATCTCCTCGAACCAGTAAACACCAACAAAGGGTTCTTCTCTTGTTTTTTTTTTCAACAAAACAAACACGCCCTTGGTGTTCTTCTTCTTCCTTGTACAATCAACCAAACACCCTTGGTGTCTCCTTTTTCTTTTGTTCGAACCGTAAATCAAAGAGCCAACTCTTTCCCTTTATTTTTTTTGTGTTTTTTTCAGCAGTAAACAAAAAAAAAAAAACGTTCCCCTTTCTTCTTTCTTTTTCGAACCAGCAAAACACCAAACCTATGTTTCTTGTTTTCTTCGTCTTCGAATCAAAGACGTAAACAAAACCACAAGTACTTTTTCTTTCGCCCTTAATTTCTTCGCCAAGGAACAAAAGTTCCTTCTTTGTTTCTGCCTGAATCCAAATAGCACTTGCTGTTTTGTTTGCAGAAAACAATTCGACCCCAACTTCTTCTTCCTTCCTTGATCTTCTTTCTCGATGAAACGAACCAAGCTCTGATGCCAATTTATTGTCCCAACGGGGTTTTAATACACGAACAAATTAAGTAAAATGAAAATAACAAACAAAACTGATCCAAATGGCTTTTATTGAATCAAAGTAATGGTTTCTCAATGTATTGTACAATATATCTGGTTGCTTATGAATGAAACAAACAAGCCATATTTATACATGTTGAAGCGACACCCTCTGATGTATCTCCTGCTTCTCGAACCGTTGTAACGTTTGGGATTGAAACGTTTCCTCCAATATAACCGTTTACAGCAGTTATTAGGTTTGTGTTAAACCTATTTGGTCCTTGTATCATCTAAAGTATACACGTAGCCCCTCCTTCTTTTACTTAATCAATAACGAACGCCTAAACTTCGAGCCATGACTCAAGATTAGTCCAACAATCACCCCTAATCTTGATCATGCTATAGCAGCTCCTTCATACTTCATGATTCGTCTTTCGTAGAAAGTCCTTGTCTTTATACTTTGGCTTTTTGCTCATTCTTTGCTTGACCTCTTTGTCTTGAATGTCTTCACATCTCTTGTATTCTTTGATTATTTCAGGCCGTTTCTCTTTCGTTGATTTCCACTGCTTTGCTGGTCGTTCTCTAGCTGCACTTATTCCATCACTGGCCTCTATGCCTTCTACATAACCTCTTCTTAGCCCTGCAGTAATTTCCATCCCTTCAAATCCTGGTGGGATCCTAGTCTTCATAGCTTCCTTGCTATCTTCTTCCACTGCCTTGGCTTTCACTAGCATCGCTTGCTTAGGTTCATGTACTAAACTTGGAATCTCCTTTGCAGTCTCACAATAACTATCCAGCACCTCATAAAGTTCTCTAGTCTCTATGTCAATCTTACTTGGAAATCTTAAACTATTGATAGCCTCTCGAATCTTCTTTAGACATTCTACACTTGTCATCTTATTCTTCATCTTGTTTTCAAATGAACTCTCTCGTTCATGCATATTCTTCTCAAACTCTAGCGTTCTCATTCTGAACTCCTCCTTGAGTTCTTGTTTCATTTCTTCAAAGTCATGAAGCATTTCATGCTTCCATAACTCCAGTTTACTTTTTAAGCCAGTCTCAATTTTTGACCTTAAGTATTCTAATCTTTCATTTGGGATTTCATTCTTCTCAATGATAATTCCCTTCCACCTTGGTTCTTCTTCTGAAGATGCCTTTTGTAGTTCATCCTTATCAGTCATAGTTGCCATCAACAATGTAGTTTCGTTGTCTTCTTGTTGGGTTCAAGAATACCCAAACCCCTTAATCTAGGATTTGAATAGAAAATAACCCAAGTGCTTAGACCGTTAAACACTAACATGTCACCGAGTGCATAGTCTCAATGAGCCATCTTCGTGACGCCAAGAAGAGACGCAGAAGAAGTCTCTCCACCAGAAGATGTAACTTGAAGGGTGAAGATCGAGTCAAGAAGAAGATGGTGGATTCGAAGAAGTGATGACAATATCTCACCGAATCCTCAAAACTCTCCAACTATAAACATCAAGACAAACCGAAACTAAAGACTATGAAGTCTCAAGAATGGGCCGGAAAAAACGGTTATGCTTGAAGCGATAAAGACGGAGTGCTTATCTTCAAGAAGTCAACTTTCCTTGAAAGGCTCAAGATCAAGATCGACAAGTAGAAAGTGGCTTGGTCTCTTTACCTAATATAGTCTTTAGAATGAGACAAAATACATCAAGATTTTGTCTTCGCAAATTGTCGCTTGTCACTTAGGAAAAGTTAAACTTATACTTGTATAAATAGCTTAAGAGATGGAGTGAAAGTTTAAGCTTGTGAATTGTAAAACACACATACACGTTAAAGCCATCTTTCACTCTTCCAAATACAACTTAATCCCCGAGATAGCTCAGCTGGTACTTGTAGTTGTGGTCGACTTAGCTCGAGCTAGAGAGGAGTTAAAAACACTTTGTCATTTCAATCCCTAGTACTGTTCCGCAAGTACTAGGGTAACATATTCTTTTGATTCATTTCTAATAAGAATATGATGTTGAAAATTACTCTTTGTGTTTTACTTATATCTTTTCAGTCATTGATTCACTATTAAGTTATTTTAGACACTTAACTGTTTTTTAAGATAGTGAATAGGGAACAACAAGTGGTATCAGAGCAAGGTCGATTATAAAACTATTTTTTAAGCCGCCTAAACGCTTTTAAATCGTGATCCTTAAATGGGTGAAATTGATGTACCCCAACTAGTCGATAAAAGGGTGGAGCTTATTCATCCTGCCCTAGACTTGAAGTTGGTAAATTCAACAAATGGAAAAAGCGATGCTTTGTTATTTGATGGGATGGAACCTTATTAAATCAAGTGTATTAATGAAGGTCCATTTATCCCAAAGACTCAAGGTTTTCCTAAACTCAAGCTCGATGGACTCTGGATGAGAGAAGTGGTCAACCACGACCAAAGGCTCAAAAGTATCATAATATCTTGTCTTCCCGACGATATTATGGAGTCGCTATAAGTTGTAGTACGGCCAAACAAACTCGATGACCGGTTCATAGTCATGAAGGTTCATCCGATACCAAGAAAACAGATTATGGACCGAAACTTGAGTATAATACCTTCGTGGCTAAGGACTCGTAAACTCGTCTCAAACTTACACCCGTTACAAAACCCTACTAAATGAAATGTCAAATGATGGTGTTAAGTTGTCCAAACATGAAATCAATGTTGGTTTTGTCAATAGTCTTCCGAGAAGTGGTTGAATTTCTCGTGGACTCGTGAATGCTAATCATATCCGCACCCTTGAACTTCCCGAATTTATGGGAAATTTGTCTATGAGGAAAACCTCATCAACAGACGATACCGACTTAAAGAAGTCTCAGAAGTCAAGAAGTCCCCACCACCACTTCAACACCAATATCAACCGCTTTTATTCTAACAATGTTGTTCAAGATTTTCGTGAAAATTCGATGATGAGCCCGATGAGAGATCAAGTGAGGAGTACCTAAATGACCGAAACCGAATTTCGTGAAAGGGCACTCCTTGCTAACTCTCAAGGTTTATAAAAGAAACAAAGGTTTTTCAAATGCTAAAGCAAATGAGGACACCGAATGCTTTAAGTGTCACAAAATGGTCATTTTGCAAAAGACTGCTTTTCAAAACGATTTCGAACCCTCTTACAAACCATCGTGGTCAAATCACCATCGTGTTTTAGCAAATTTCAACCAAAATCTATCGGCCTCATCAAAACTTTCAAAAAATCGAACAAAACAAACTGTTGATTTTGAAGCTAAGTTTAGGAAAGTCAAAGCTAAGCTTGCATTGCTTGAGGCCGCCCCTCGTAAACAACAAAAATGCTCAAACTATGCGGGTAAAAACAAAGGCCTTGTTGTGAAACCTTCGACCGGGATGAAGAGCCGCCTCATCTCGATGATGAAATGGTGCATGTCAAGTAATCGATGGCCCTCGGAGGAGGACAAGCTAATGTTGGTAAAAATCATGCCAGAAATGGAGAATGGGTCAACATTACAATGAAGAAGGTAAATATTTTACTTTCTATAGATGATGACTCGATTGGCGCTCTATATAAATTATATCAATGTTGATCTTAAGTTTGTAGAAGAGCAACGATTAAATCTTTTTCAAAATATAACAAGATAAGTTTTGAACTAAACAAGTGTAGGGATGAACTACTACTTTTGAAACAAAATAAGCTTGAGGCTATCACCTTGCAAATTCAAAACACCGAATTAGTTAAAAGAAATCGTGCACTTCAAGATGAACTTAAGAAAGAAAAGGATATCATTGCTAGTTGGATCGCTAAGAATCCAAGAGTCTTTGATGTCATGAGAGCCCCTAGTAGCCAAAAAAAGAGAGTCATAGGTGAAGATCATCTCCCGACTCTCATGACAAAGACCGATCTCGATAAGGTTTTAAATGTACCTTTTGAGGGTCGTTTAAGCCCTTATTTGATCACTTTTGTATTCGTTATTATTTAATATCGTTCCTTTTTCATTTTTAGGTATCTTGAAGGCAAAATGTCGGAATGACACTTATTCGGACGAAAAGGCGAATATACGAAGAAAATGGCCAAAGTCAAGATTCGAGACACTCAGTCATTGAACCGAAGGCGACGGCGTCAGTGTTATCCGCGACGTCCGACAACTTTTTGACGACTCAAGAGCTAAATTGCTCATTTACAAGTGATGGCTTGTGTTTTAAAAGAGTAGGGCCGCAACTCGCACGGCCTAGATTTGATCCGACGAAGTCGAGAATGGAGGGACGGGCATCACAAGCATAAGGTGACGCCGTCGCAAGACTAACGTGGCCAAGACAAAACCCTAATGACGGCGAACCGATGGCGCCACAAATCAAAGGTGACACCGTCCGACTTGTAATCTTATATATAGAATCCGAATTTTTAGTTTTCGTGTGTAGTCTTTTGGAGTAAAACCTAAACCGAACCAAGGTCGTCTTGTACAAGATTTTAGGGTTCCATACCCTATCTTACATCAAGATAAGTGTTTTACTTCATTAATTCCATTATGTCTTCAATTAATTGTGTGTATCATGTTCCCCATGTCCGGCTCATTTACTTGTGTGTTTGCTTAGGGAATATGAAACTTAATTATTGAATATTGATTGGTTGTCTCTTATCTTAATTTTTAATGATCTAGTATTGTGATAGATCATCCGTTGTGTAGTTAATGCTTGATTAATCTTTGGTGAACCTTAGCTTATAGTACCTAGAGTCATTGTAGGCTAAACCATCCGAAGAGTATCTTAGTGTTAAGTTTATAAATCCTAGAGATTTTGTAGGCGATAACCTTTGGTAGTTTCAAAGAGTTAGGGATAAACGCATACCCTACGACCTTAGACACATAACGCGATTAAGAATAACGACGTGACAATTCAACCATCAATAGGAGATAATTAAGGAGTAATAAAACCTAAGTAAACACATCTTTAAATCATCATACGAGCACACAATAATTAGACATAGACTACATACACCTTAGATTATATAATTAGACTAATAGAGTAATCGGTAGAAATACCAACCCCAAATCCAATACCCGAGATTCGTACCTTTCCATTTCCTAAAACATAAAAAGATAAAAAGAATCTTTCTCAACCCCAACCTTAGCGTAGTAACTTCTCACTAGCATTCCTATTCCCCAGAGAACGATATCAATTCTCGTGGCTTACTCTAATACTACACTACAACGATTAGGTTCATCGCTAGGGTGTTGAAAACTTGCTCGATTTAAAAGAAAGTTCCTTTGACCCGAACGACGCGCGTAGCGTTATCAAGTTTTGGCGCCGCCGGGAATAGAATAGCTAGTTAGAGTCCACCTCGCTTAGGTTTCCTTGCTTGATTCCTATCAAGTAAAATTTTTTTCCAATTTTTAGCTTCCTCATAGTCTATCCCCTTTCTTCGTGACCTTTGTTCGTAACCCCATCACTTTTCATCATGGAAGGTGATAACCAACCACCATTCATCAACCTACCACCAAATGACCCGCCAAGAGGCCGTACTCTTGGTGAATACCGAGACCAAGCCACCGGGCTATAGGAACACCATTGAGCTTCCCGACTAAGCCCAAATTACGGCCCCGCGATCCGACACCATCCCGCTGGTGCAAAACGGATGTGCATTCCATGGAATTCGTTCAAGATCCTAATCAAGATCTTAAGGATTTCCTTAAATTGTCGATTCCATCGACCTCGATGCTACTATTCGGGAGACCACGCGTCTGCTGCCTCTTCCAATTCTCTACGGGACCAAGCTAGTAATTGGCTTGAGCGACTTCCCACCGGCTCCATCTCAAGTTGGGATGATCTCACCTCTCGCTTCCTTGCTCAATTTTTCCCACCGGGAGAACCACTAAGCTTAGAATGATATCTTGATGTTCCAACAACATCAAGGTGAATCTCTACGAAGCATGGACTCGATTCAAGGACTTACTCCATAAAGTCCTCATCACGGCATTGATCTTTGGCTTCAAGTCCAACTCTTCTATGATCATGTCAACTTCCCCACCAAGCGATCCATTGACCAAGCGGCGGTGCAAAACTTAGTGACCTCACCGCGGAAGAATCATGGGGTATAATAGAGGACCTTGCTCTATGACAACGAAAGTTGGAATGACCCCGTGAGTTGCCCAAACCGTTAAGGCAATCTCCTTGCCTCCCATTGACTCACAACCTTTCGATCGTAGGATGCTCGAGCTTGAAGATCAAGTTAAATTTCTAATGAGTTCCTACGAAAATCCTAAGTCTTCACACCATGTGAACAAAGTTTCTTCCTCGTGTGAGCCGTGTAATGATCCTCATAACACGCGCACTTGCACAAGATTCCCCGAACAAGCTTCCGTTGACTACGCATCCTCGCGTACTAATGGAGTGGGAGGAAGATTCCCTACAACACCCGGACCTAGGACTTTTAATGACACCCGAGAAGCATGGAAGGGCAAGCCCGACTTTTATTGGGGACAAACCAAAGAATTCACATCCAATGATTTCTCATGGCCCCCATCTCATGACCCTAACCAACAAAACATTGAGGGGATGTTGCAACACCTAGTCGCATCCTAAGAAGCTCAAATAGCTAAGCTCTCGGACCGTTTTAACCAACAACAAGCCAAGATGGATAGGAAGATAGATAACCTCTTGAAAGCCATGACCAATAGTGATAGGCCGGAAGGTTAATGCTATCTCAACTCCCGAACCTTCCGTGTAGAGATTAAGGACCCAAGTAAGCTAGCTAAGCATGTTCAATTCGTCAATACCATCACCTTAGCAAAACCTAATAGAACAAATGACGGTTTAACCATGAAACGATACTTGAGGTTAGTGAAACACCTAGGAATGGAACAACCAAGGAAGAAGATGAAGTAGACATTGACTATTTCAATAAGTTTCCTATGGAAGAAGAACTATCTTGCCACCCTCACTTAGTGCGTGACCTCCGTCACATGTATGTTAAAGAAAGCCCTAGGATCAAGTTTGGGAACCCTTGGAATCTTAACATACCATGTTGCATAGGAGACCTTTTCGTGGCAAAGGCCTACATTGACCGCAAGTCCCCAATAAACATAATGACTAGCACCTACTATAATTGGGTAATGAAGAAGCCTATCCCAACTAGGCAAGATCCCGATAATCCTAGGGTTAGTTGCAATTTTCTTGGCAGAGTTAAGGGATTGCCCGCTCATGTAGGTAGTTTCATGTTTCCTACGGATTTCATAATTGTGGAAGATATTAGTACGGCCATAGATCCTAGCTTGTCCCACGTTATTTTAGGGAAACCTTTCATAGAAAGCACCGGATGACTTATGATCCCTCGTTAGAATAGTGCGATTCAAGGATGAGACCGATGACGAGTTTACCAAATGCCGCTTAAGATTGAGAAATTTTCATCACTCTCCAATGATGAAAAGAACTTAAACTATCGGTCTACTATAGGAATAAGAAGGATAAGGAGAAAGGAGTGGATTATGTTATGGCTAAGATTTGCGGTTTCCATAGGGATTGTTTGAACTTAGGACCGAATATAGAACCGAGTGGGAGAGGACGAACTCTTAGAAAGGTGCATCATAGGGCACTTTTACAACATGGAATCACCCACTAGAGACCGCCATGAGGAAGAAGGTAACGGTAATGAAGTTACGTAGGGCACGACTTCGAGTCTAGCTACAAGACTCATAAATAAAGAAAAGCGCCCGGGAGGCAACCCATGCTTAATTGTTTGCTTGTTTGTGTGGTGTATCTTTTATTGATTGTTTATTCTCATGTTTAAATTTGTAAAAATGCTTTATTTTGTCTTTAACCTTATCTTAATTACATATAAAGGTATTTTACATAAGGGATAAGTGTAGGGAGGATTACACACGTTTTCAATAGAAACGTAAACATGAGAATTACAATTAATTAAAAGATATACATGTGTGTTTGTTCGAGTCAAATGCTTGTATCGAGTCATAATGGATGTATTGCAGAAATTTTTCCAAATTCTAAAGATGTAAACTTTCCAAAATTTTTTCGTAAAATCGCACCGCTTTTTGTCAGATAACCGACGGCGTCAGATCACAACCGACGAAGGCGTGAAGGAGCAAAATAATCGATTATTTTTCTCTTTTTCGAGCTACTTATAAATTTTTGGAATTTTCTGTGTCTTAATTTTACGTGAATTTCAGAAACATCCATTCCACAAGCATTATATCCTAGTTTAGTAGAGTCCTATATATACTATTACCGCCAATTTTACGCCAAGGTTTCGTTTGTTTTCTTCAAGTGTATGTGTTTAATTTACCAAGAAGAAGATACATAAGATGAGAAGGAGCTTTTCACGCAAACGTTCTTCTTGAAGAAAGATGTAACCACCACTTTACACGGATTCTACCGAGCTAATCGGGGAGTATTAGTTTGTTTCATTTTAATTACCTTCCATTATCATAACTTTGATACTTTCGGGAACATTGGGGACAATGTTCGGTTTAAGTTGTAGGGAGGAAAATAAAACGGAACTTTGAAACTATGCTTATCCTTAACTATTTGCTTTGTCCAATTGCATTTGTGTAATAAACCATGAGAAAATATCGGTTAGGGTAATTTTGGCACCAAATTTTCAATTTTTCATGACATATAGGAGTGGGCCATTAGTCTTAATAAAGCGTCTCATGGATAGGAAGTTATATGACTAGCACAAAAACCTTTACCACTTAAATTCCACCCAAAATGTGAGGATCACCCTTAGATTAGTAGGAATTAAAGCATTCATCTTTAATGCTTAGAGTGTGAACCGGTAGTATAATAGATTCTAGAACTTGTTTTGTGATGCATCCCGAGATTGCTAGTAAGACTACACTTGTGTAGTTAGGAATAACTAAATGATAAGAGGCATTAGGATAACCCTTGTTTGACACCGTAATATAATTACTTCTTCCACATCGGTTGAGTAATTCCCCACACCCTTGCGTTGTACTCATCTTTAGTACACGATACCCTAGTTAACCCCTCGAGCCTATCCTTTTCGCGGTTCTCGTGATGTTAAGGTTTTTCGGAATATCAATGAAGAGCATTGTTTACACCCCACCCCCAAATGTACACCCAAATCGCCTTAGCCTACCTTGTATGCACTCACTTTTAGTGCATTATTGTTATCACACTAAACCCTTAGTTCAATTATCTAGTTGCTTGCATAAGTTGCTAAGTCGAGTCATATCCTTTGTACACAGTTTTGGGACGATTGAGACTCATGGGAAAAGTTAAAGTTTATGAGATGACGGGAAGGGAACGCTAAATTCAAATTCCCTTTATTTGCGTAATAATGTACTCCAAGTGTTTTGATCTTTTCAATTCGGGTTATTTTAGTGTTAAAGTAATAAAAACTCAAGTGTAGGGATGTGCCTATAAATCCCTATCATTTTGTTGTTATCGTAGAGGATGGTAGAGTAAAAGTGTATGAAAAAAAAAATTGAAAAAAATAGAAATAGAGAAAAAAGAAAAAAAATAGAGTGATGAAAAAAAATGAAAAAAAATATACGGGCTACCATCCTACATCTATATTTTAATTTATGTTTGTTTGTTTCAGTTATCTAGAGTCTAGAGTGTCGAGTCTTGGCTTAGCAACGCCATTCTTCGCATGCTTGTAAGCCTAACATTATAACCCTTTAAAAGACCTCTTTGATAGTCTTTCCTAGGTGTTTACGCCAAAGCGATGGAGGTTTGATCTAGTCTCAAGCCTATGGTAATCTATGTACTAGGACCGTTAATGAGTGTTTATCTTCCATTTCTAACTTGTTATATTTCATGTACACCGAGAGATGCGAGTATCCAAACACCCCATGTGAGGTGCTAGTATGTAATTCCGTGTTTGTTATGACTTTTATGGGCTTATATGTGTTGTGGATTATTCTAAACCAATGCTTCATGATCCCTAACTTATAAATTAATTGGCTAAAAGCACATTTGCTTGAGGACAAGCAAATACCAAGTGTAGGGATATTTGATAAGGTTTTAAAATGTACCTTTTTGAGGGTCGTTTAAGCCATTATTTGATCACTTTTGTATCCGTTAATACTTAATATCGTTCCTTTTCACTTTTTAGGTATCTTGAAGGCAAAATGCTGGAATGACACTTATTCGGAAGAAAAGGCGCGAATATACTGAAGAAAATGGCCAAAGTCAAGATTCGAGACACTAGTCGTTGAATTGAAGGCGCATGCCGTGTTATCTGTGACGCCGTCCGACAACTTTATGACGACTCAAGAGCCAAATTGCTCATTTACAAGTGACGGCTTCAAGTTTTAAAGAGTAGGCGTCAGAACTCGCACGGCCTAGATTTGATCTAGACGACGCCGAGACTAAAGAGGACGGCCACAAGCATAAGGTGACGCCGCAAGACCGACGTGGCCAAGACGAAACCCTAATGACGGCGACCCTACGACGTTACAAATCAAAGGTGACGCCGTCGCACTTGTAATCTTATATATAGAATCCGAATTTTTAGTTTTCGGTGTGTAGTCTTTTGGAGTAAAACCTAAACCGAACCATGGTGTCTTGTACAAGATTTTAGGGTTCCATACCCTATCTTACATCAAGATAAGTGTTTTACTTCATTAATTCAATTATGTATTCAATTAATTGTGTGTATGCTTGCATGTTCCCATGTCCGCTAATTTACTTGTGTGTTTGCTTAGGAATATAAAACTTAATTATTGAATATTGATTGGTTGTCTCTTATCTTAATTGTTAATGATCTAGTATTGCGATAGATCATCCGTTGTGTAGTTAATGCTTGATTAATCTTTGGTGAACCTTAGCTTATAGTACCTAGAGTCATTATAGGCTAAACCATCCGAAGAGTATCTTAGTGTTAAGTTTATAAATCCTAGAGATTTTGTTGGCGATAACCTTTGGTAGTTTCAAAGAGTTAGGGATAAACGCATACCCTACGACCTTAGACACACAACGCGATTAAGAATAAGGACGTGACAATTCAACCATCAATAGGAGATAATTAAGGAGTAATGAAACCTAAGTAAACACATCTTTAAATCATCATACGAGCACACAATAGTTAGACATAGACTACATACACATTAGATTAGATAATTAGATGAATAGAGTAATCGGTAGAAATACCAACCCCCAAATCCAACACCCCGAGATTCGTACCTTTCCATTTCCTAAAAACATAAAAAGATAAAAGAGAATCTTCCTCAACCCCAACCTTAGCCTAGTAACTTCTCACTAGCATTCCTATTCCCCTAGAGAACGATATCAATTCCGTGGCTTACCCAAATACTACACTACAACGATTAGGTTCACCTTTAGGTGTTGAAAACTTGCTCGATGAAAAGGAAGTTCCTTTGACCCCGAAGACGCGTGAAGCGTTATCGCCTCCCAAACCATTTGTGTCCGGTGGCATGATTATCAATGTGTTGACTACTCCCAAGCCCGGTGATTGGATTGATCGGGTTAATCCCGATAGTAAGCTTCCTAACTTCGATTCGGAAGAATTCTAGAGCTCGAAAGTCAAGCTCTAAAGAGCATGCTTGACTTCGATGTGCCCAGACATTCGAACACGCCTATGAGTCCAAGGTAATCTCAAGCACCACTTCCACCCCTCGAACCTCTTCGTGGTGCCGCTCCTAGCTCGAGCTTACTCGTTACAATTCAATCCACACTCAAGAAAAGAAAGGTCCGGACTTGGTAGAACCATCCTAAAAGACCATCAAACCAACTCAACAAGAGTCTACTCCCACCGAGACTTCCACATCCTCGATCCCCACCAAGCCGACCAAATTCGAAGAATCGATCGAACTTGTGAGGAAGCTAACCGATAAGATGGAATCCATCAAAAGTCCTGAATCAATCAAGGAAACAAAGTCGCCTTCTTCTAGTTCCTCAAAGTCAAAAGCCATCACCAAACCAAAGCGAAGTGTGATCTATGCCACTATACCGGTCATACAACCGATAATCATTATAGAATCCTTTTTGTATGATGCGCAAAAGGAGGATCATAGAACTTCGATCACTTACAACACGTAAGTTCTCTCAAGAAAGCAACTATACCAAATTTGGTCATCGTGATGCTTCAACCTCAAAATATGCTCAAACGTTTAGAGCTAAACCCTTTCCTCCTTGCCCACACCGTGGCTTTAATGATCATCATCCTAATGATTTTCTCATGAACACATGTCGTGATATTTGCCGAAATCCACCAAGAGACATCCCAAAGATGACGGTGTCATTCAAGCAAGGAGAAGTTCCAAGCAACCCGTAATCACCGAGTCATCCTCGTTTCAAAATGCAAAACTCGTTGTAGCACAATGCACTCAACCACCGACCATGAGTCAATTGCCAAATTTAAACAGACCTTTAAGCCCAAGCCCACTAGTATGTGGGTCGAAGAGAAACTAATCCACTTTACTACTTGTGCAGAGACACGCCAGTGGAGCCTATCCGGCATCTAGATAGTGGATGCTCAAGAAGCATGAATGGTGTTAAGGAGTATCTCGCACAAGTATGTAAAGGAACCAGACCCAAGGTAGTATTTGGTGATAACTCATCATGTCCCATCAAGGTTATGGTTCAAAGACCGTAATAGAATAGTTTTCTAGAATAGCTTATGTCAATGGTCTAAAATACAATCTCATCGTTGTCACCAACTCGTGATGCAAAGTACATTGTGCAATTCAATGACAAACAAGGTACCATTTTCAATGCCAACAAAGAAGTTGTTTTGATAGCTCTAGAAGGATGATGTTTATGTCTTAGACATGTCAACTCTCTCAAGATGGAACTGTCTCTTTGCCAAAGCCATCGAAACATCAACCTGCTATGGCATAAGAGACTCTCTCACTTAAACTTCAAAAATATCAACAACCCGGCAAAACAAAACAAGGTCCTTGGCTTACCATCACCGGTTTTTGCAAAAGATAAACCATGGTCACCTGTGAAAAGGCAAACATCAAAGAGCATCTTTCAAAATAAAACAAAATTTCTCCATCAAAAGTCGCTTCACCTCTTGATATGGATCTCTTTGGACCGGTCGGCCCTAGATCAATCCAAGATGAGAAGTATACACTTGTCATTGTTGATGAGTTTTCAAGATGATTGGGTATACTTTCTTTCCAAAAGAGTCAGCAATGAAACTATAATGTCATTCATCGTGAACATTGAAGACCGTAATGACATTATTGTCAAACAAATCGAATCGACAATGGTACCGAGTTCGAAATGATGAGCTTGAGAGTTTCGTGATAAAGGGAATCTCCCAAAATTTTCATCTCCCTACACCCCCGAACAAAATGGGGCGGGTGAAAGGAAAACAGAACTCTCATCGAGGTGCAAGAACCATGTTAAATGGCTCACCTCTCAAAGCATTTCGGATCAAGCGGCCAAGACAAACTGTTACACTCAAAACAGTCAATCATTGTCAAAAGACATAACAAACCCCATATGAGATATTCAAAGGTAGACTTCGATATCGTTTACTTTCACTGTTTGGATGTCTGTGTTTATTCATAACCACAAGGATCATCTAGGCAAATTTGATGCTAAAGGCGATGATGGATACTTTCTAGGTTACTCACCGATCTCCAAAGCCTTCGTGGTATTTAACACAAGGAGACAACAAGTCGAGGAAACCTTTCATGTCACCTTTGATGAGAGTTTAGAAAGCATCGTGTTTACCAACACTTCGAGGAGGAAATAGGAATTGATAACTCATCAAGATATCCTCCCGATGAGTATAACATCAATTCAATTCCTCATACCAAGGCGATGTCGACATCTCATATTATGTCTTGCCTCACAACCTCGTCACAACTAATTATCGGTGAACTCATTGATAATCAACTACATCCCCATTGGGATAGGTAACATCGAACAAAATGTTCGTGAACCCGTGATTCATGAACCCCAACTCGAACAAGACATCTCAACAGATGTTCTTAATGATTCTGTGGCTCCTACACCGAACTCACTCCTCGAGTTTCAAATGACCTCTTCAAGCTCGGATCCCAGACCACAGTAAGTGGACAAAATCTCGTGATATTGAACTTGTAAACATCATTGGTGAACCCACTGAAGGCATGCTCACTAGAAGCATGGTTGCTAATTTAACTGCAGCCTCAGCCAATGAATGCCTATATGCTGATTTCCTATCAGATATAGAACCTAAGAGTGTCACTGAGGCTCTAAAACATCCTAGCTGGGTTCAGGCTATGCAAGAAGAACTTCAACAGTTTGATAAAAACAAGGTCATAACCTTGATCAAATGTCCTCAGGATGTCATTGTCATAGGAATGAAGTGGGTTTTCAGAAACAAACCGATGAAATGGCATCGTCATTAAAACAAAGCTTAATTGTAGCCAAAGGTTACGGTCAACAAGAAGGCATTGACTATGATGAGACATTTGCTCTGTTGCAAGAATGGAAGCCATCAGATCTTCCTTGCATATGCTACCTACATGAACTTCAAAGTTTACCAAATGGATGTAAAAGTGCATTCCTAAATGGTGAACTAAAGGAAGATGTGTATGTTCAAGAACCTCCGGCTTTGAGAGTAGTGAATTCCACGAATATGTCTCAGAAGCTTGATAAAGCCCTTTATGGACTAAAGCAAGCTCCTGTGGCATGGTATGAAACTCTCAACCTTCCCGATTCAAAACAAGTTTGTCGAGGAAAGATAGACAACACATTGTTTATCTATAGGACAAAACAAGATGTGACATGGTCCAAGTATATGTTGATGACATTATCTTTGGCTCAACAAACTACACTCTTTGCAAACAGCTTGAAAAGCGATGATAAAGAAGTTTGAAATGAGCATGATGGGTGAACTCACATACTTCCTTGGACTACAAATCGTGCAACCGATAAAGGAATCTCCATCAATCAAGAGAAATACACAAGAAATCTCTTGAAGAAATATGAGATATCTGATCGTGCCTCGGTGAAGACACCAATGGTCCCTCCTAACAAACTTGGACCCGATCTCACCGGCAAGTCAATCAATCAAACCCATTTCGTAGGATTGTTGGCTCACCGATGTATCTAATCGCTTCTGCACCGGACATACAATTCTCGGTCTGCCTAATAGCAAGATATCGGTCCAACCCCAAAGAATCCCACCTCACCGCAGCCAAAAGAATACTCAGTACCGAAGGGAGCCCCAAGCCTTGGACTCTATTATCCAAAGTGCTCAATGTTTGATCTCAAAGGGTATTTCGACTTAATTATGCTTTGGTCGCAACATGGATGAAAAAAGTACCTCGTGGTCCTGTCAATTCCTTGGAGGAAAACCGGTTTGTTGGAGTGCTAAAAGAAACAATCGGTGGCTATGTCTTCGCAGGTTTGAGTATGTTGTCTTTGCAGGATGTTGTGCCAATGTTTTATGGATGAAAAGTCAACTCAGGTGACTATGACATCCATTACAAAATGGTACCCATTTTCGTGACAACACCAAGTGCCATTGCAATCTCCAATAACCCCGTCCTTCAACAAAGAACCAAACACATTGATATCGATATCACTTCATCGGGGACCACATAATGAAGGGAGACATAGAACTTCATTTCATCCTACGAATATCAACTTGTCGATATCTTCACCAAACCCTTGGATGAACCTACCTTCGTGAGACCGAAAGTCGAATTGGGAATGCTTGACATTGAATGTCGTATCCGAAACCAATCTCGGTGAGTCTTTCTCCCGAAATGGTTCCTCCTCCCTAAACGAAACCCACTAAACAACCTCTCACCGAATGAGTAAGACTCATTCGGGGACCCCGACTCTTGATATTGAGCATTGAATGAGTAACTAAATGCACCAAGTATTAGTTACTTAAATGTCCTAGGTTGGTAAACACACTAATTAAATATAGAATATATGTCTTTGTATCTTACCGTCAAGGGTCCCTAATACTTACCTCATCCCACTTGGCATTAAATGTCTCTTTCACATAAAATATCCTGTGGATATTTTATTACTATAAAAGTGCACTTTTACTATTAATCGCAATCTGTTTCCTTGAAAAACGGATTTTATCATGCGGGTAGTGGAGGGTGGCATTAAATGTGGAAATTCAAAACGTTTTCAAAACCGACTTTACAAATCCACAAGTATGCACAAACTACCCTCTAAACACTCTATAAATACCCTCACAAAATCCTTATAACACACACAAAAGATTTGCTAACAAAACTCACAAAATCTCTTTTCAAACCCGAAATCTTTGTGTTCTTCAAATCCTTTTCGAAAAATCTTCTCAGTAAACCTTTACAAAAGTTTTCATCACAACTTAAGAGATTCAAAACCTTTGATTGTTCTTGTCAAGAAAGCTTTTTTCAAAACCCTAAAACCTTTTAATGGAAATGGCAAGAACACAATCTCTTCGGTTTGCATCACACGATGGGTAGGGGATCTCAAGAATATTGAATTTAAAACAAATAATGTCATAGGCAATTTTGAATACCCACAAATGTCCCAATTTATAAGGACATAATGAAATTTTGTTCAACCGCTCACCGAAACGGCCTTTGTTCGGTGTCCTCTATACTGCACTCAAAACCTCCTCGTGGAGTTTTGGGCAGCAACTAAGGCCTTTGATCCGACACCTCATCGATGAGAATAACCTTAGACCACTCGGGGAATATCTCATCGATTCGGCCTTAACGGGGACAACAATTCACCCTGGATTATAAAACATTTTGCACTTCAAGTGGTTAGACTACAACAAGGGAGTTTATGTCGCCCATCCCGAACCTCCACAATGAAGGATGGGTTAAAACAAATTGTTTTAGATCCAAAATTTTGGACAAGACCCCGGTCACCAAGAGTTCATTTCCGTGGCTTGGAGGATCCTATTCACTTTTGTGATTCAGTCCTCGGTGGGAACCACTCATTCACTAAATAAGTTAACTTTATTCGGTTGATGATGGCATACCGCTTGATGAATGGGGTCATTTGTCGACATAGGGAGATCATTCTGATGATCTCGTAACCAAGGTCCGAGCAAAACTAGGACAAAATACGTTTCGTATCCTAGGTTTGTCTCTTGTGGTTTACAAGTGTTATTGGGCTCCAATTATCCTCGGGAAGAAAAATATTGTGCTTTACCCGCATCCCGAGTCAATCAAATTTTCAAAAGGACCCATCCTTGTCACTAATATTGAATTGACGGCCCATATGGTTGTCAGAACAACCGAGGGAATCAATGTCTCCTAACCCCGCTCCTAAAAGAGAAAGGGAAGTCTCGACGGGACTAAGACCAAACCCAAGTCTCGGGGCCCCGAGGCTTCGGAGCACAGCCAAAAGGCAAAAGAAGCCCCAGATCGACCGCCACCCACCGGTGACCAAGCAACATCCACCCGGTGACAACGAATGACACCGATAAATCACAATCGGTGCCTTTGGTCCCAACTACTACTCCCCAAGATCCGTAGGAAACAAACAACCCACCGGTAGGGGAGCGCCCATATCGCTCAATGATGACATTAGCAAATCACGCCTTTGTCGAGGGCACACCGAATGATCCCAAAGACTCGGAGGAACTACACAACCCACGATAGGGATATCACTTTCACCGACCGCTAAAGGCACCGAAAACCCATCGTGTTTGAGGGGTCTCGGGGACAAAGACTGGAGGAAAGGAACAACCCACCGATATGGAACCCACAACCAATCCCGACTCCAGAGAAGGCACTGGGAAACGCCCAACGGTGTCTCGAGGGGTCAACGGGGACAAAGACTCGTAGGATTAATACCACCTACCGATATGGAACCCATCACCACCCCATTGTTAATCAAGGTCGATGTTCTTTGAGTTACTCTTTTCTCGATGAAGAACATCGAAAGTGAAGATGAAATTTATCAGTTGGAGAAGAAGTGGACGCCGAGGTTCAATCGAACAAGAACCCCACCGATCCACAAGATCATACCGAGTCACCATTTCAACTCAAGATAATGCATCGATCGCTCATCCACTCGATGAATTCAAGCGGTTTGACAATGTTCTTCCACCGACTAAAAGGCGGTGGTTCAGATGGATCACAAGAGCCTCAAGGAAACTATATCCGGAGTCATCAAACATTGTGGGATCAACACACCGAGGTCGCTACAAGCTATGCCGATCTTAGATCCGATGTGCTCACCTTCAATGCTAACATCGATGAACATAGAGATATGATGTATGACAATCTTCACAGATTGGATGAAAACTTGGCTAAATTTTTCGTGCACCTTCGTGGTGTTGGCACAAAGATAGATGAAATCGGGAATCATCAACGAAGACCCAGCTTCAATTCCAAAGTTTGGAGGCTACCGAGGCTTACTTGAAACAATCCTCCAACCTCACCGAACTAATCGAAATGCTCAAATCAGCTAATGTTCAGGGTCTTCAATCATCAGTCCAGTCTCTTAAGGCTACATTGGGTTCTTTGGAAACTCAGATGGCTACTCTGAATTAGGCATTGTCCTCTATGGCCTGGAATCTTGGGCCCAGAATGACTGCTTTGGAAGTATCTCAGGCTAATTTGGAGGCAAAGGTCACTGGTATTCAAACAGATACTTCAGATATCAAGGCAATGGTCACTGAGATTTATCAAGCCTTTAAGGGTCAAGCAGCTCAAGCTCGCCCAGTGTCCGAGGCAACTCTTGCTCTCACACATGTTGCGGCAACAGTTGAGGGGGAGAAGACTACTAAAGAGACTTCCTCTCACACCGGGGAGCCAACACCACCATCCCAATTGTACCTATCTCATCAGACCACCAACATCTTCAACAACAACAACAATGACAGTGATCACACCAATAACAACAACAACACCGCCCCTGGTAGCATCATCTTCCTTAGGCCAGGATAAATGAAAAAGAAATAATGCTAACACTACTTGAGCCTGAGAAGATTCCCTTTAAGATCAGCAACACTGAATGCATGCTCACTCCACAATAGCTAAGTGCCTATCTTGCTAAGGAAGAAAGAAAAATGAAACTAGCTGAGGAAGAAAGAAAGACCGAGAAGTTAATCGTACAAGTCATTCTTGAGGAAGTCGAAAATATTGGTATAGATCCTAAGAAGCTTGAAAGGGTCGAGCAGACAAAAGTTCAAGGACGCCAGCGCTAAGATGGTCGAAATGAGAAAGCAGTTGGAAGAAAAGAACAAAAGAACTGCAACCATCGAAAGTAAGAATTAACCATTATAATTGGACAATGACAAGTAGAAGACCGCTCGAGAAGATCATCGATGTCAAAATCATTCCTGTGTCTAAACCACGGCAATGAACGCCTACGTGGGGATGATGAAAGATATTTCGAGGTTCATGATCCCTAAAATTCACCGACTTTGGGATCATCTGAACTCGATGAACTCGGTCCAATAATTGAAAAGAAGCAAAATGCGGTGGTTAAGGAGTCGATGAAGATGCTCAAGAAAGGTATGAAAGATCGAGAGATGCACCAAAGACAACTGGGAATTCACCGCCTTTAATCGCACCACAAGGATCTCAACCTCGGTCATCACAGGCAAAAGGAAGAGGTTGAGTTCCACCGAGATCAAAGTGCTCGGACTTGAATGCAACAGGAGCGCTGAAGGTGTAAAGTTCGTGAACTATCGGTGATTGAAAATCCCGAAGAGGGCTATTTTCATTAATGTCTATGGAAACCCAATATTCCAAAGGTGGAGTGATATCGATCGGCAGGAGTGGCTACAATACTCGGCTATATTCCGTGGCCTCTCAAATTCGGACTCATGCAAATGTCGGGTTCTGTCTCGACTTAAACGCCAAGATAAGAGACCATCCCGACAAGGAAACACTCATCACCAAGAAAGTCAAGCTTGAAGCACTGGGAATCCATCCGACCGACATCATTTTGAATTATCTTTTGTACTAGTGATAGGAACCTTGTAATTTGATCAATAAATGATGTATGTTTTGTTAAAATATTCGGTGTTCCTTGTTGTATTCATTAGTAAATTCATTGTAAGAAGAAGCCATTTGCTCACTTACATCGATCAAACACTTAGGCTATTTGTATATCCAAATAGGGGAGACTGTTGGTTCAATAAATACCCAAACCCCTTAATCTAGGATTTGAATAGAAAATAACCTAAGTGCTTAGACCGTTAAACACTAATGTGTCATCGAGTGCATAGTCTCTCGGTGAGCCATCTTCAGACGCTAAGTAAGAGACATAGAAGAAGTCTCTCCACCGAAGAAGGCGTAACTTAAAGGGTGAAGACCGAGTCAAGAAGAAGATGGTGGATTCGAGAAGTGATGAAAATATCTCACTGAATCCTCAAACTCCTCTCCAACAACAAACATCAAGACAAACTGAAACTAAAGATCAAGACTATGAAGATCAAGAATGGGCGGGACAAAGCGGTTATGCTTGAAGCGATAAAGACGAGTGCTTATCTTTAAGAAGTCAACTTTCCACGAAGGCTCAAAGATCGCTCCGGTCATGACAAGTAGAAAGTGGCTTGGTCCCTTTACCTAATATAGTCTTTAGAAATGAGACAAAATACATCGATTTTGTCTTCTTCAAATTGTCGGTTTGTCAATTAGGAAAAGTTAAACTCATACTTGTATAAATAGCTTAAGAGATGGAGTGAAAGTTTAAGCTTGTGAATTGTAAAAACACACATACACGCAAGCCATCTTTCACTCCTCCAAATACAACTTAATCCCTGAGATAGCTCAATGGGTACTTGTAGTTGTGCTCAGACTTAGCCTGAGCTTAGAGAGGAGTTACAAACACTTTATCATTTCAATCCCTAGTACTGTTCCGCAAGTACTAGGGTAACATATTCTTTTGATTAATTTATAATAAGAATATGATGTTGAAAATTACTCTTTGTGTTTTACTTATATCTTTTCAGTCATTGATTCACTATTAACTTATTCTAGACACTTAACTATTTTTTAAGATAGTGAATAGGGAACAACACTTCTTCTACAATGTTTGTCTCTTCTTCTTTATCATTCTCTAGACAATTTCTAGCAATATGTCCAAATTCATGGCAATTATAACATTCTACACCTCGTTTTCCTTTCTTGAGGCGGTTTTGATCTCTAGAGTCTTTTTTTCTCCAATCACGATCATCTCCATCCTTGCTTTCTAACATTTGTTTCCTTTTCGTCACACCAATTGTCTTGAGACAATTAGCTCTTCCTTGTTCACCGTTCTTAAACCTTTCCCATGACTCGACATGTTGTCATGTTTTGTGAACAATAACTTATCCTGATCGTCGATAGGGCTTAGTTAAAGAGGTTTACTCTTTCTTCAACGGCTTTAGCCTTCCAATTGTCTCATCTAGGTTGTGTTTTCTAGATCGGAAAATTGTTCTATGGTCGCTACAATCAGTATAAACCTTCGGGTAATCGAACTTAATAGTTTCGACTAAGGTTTGTTGATCAAAAGTTGATCCTAAGTCGCTAGCCCTTGTAACAATACTATTGAGCTTTCTTGAAAGATCAACACTATCATCTTCTTTCATCTTTAACATCTCAAATTCCGCTGAGAGTTTGTAGCGTGCTTTTGCACTCTATCTACACCTATGTGCCAAGTTTGTAGTGCTTCCCAAATTTCTTTTGCACTCTTACAACTAGCCACTTGCAAAATCATATCCTCTGGTAATGCCTGGTAAAGATATACAGTTGTAGCCATATCTTTCTTTATATCCAGTTCATCATTACCCTTAGGTTCTATTATTTCCCAAAGCCCGTTTGCCCTTTATAACAACCCGTAAAATTCCGGATTATTTTAATAATATTTATCGCGTCAGAAAATTCAAATCAATTATTTTCCGACAAAATGCCAATATCTAAAATATAAAAACGAGAGGTCATTTCGTTCCTTTAGAAATAAGACACCGCACATACAATACTTGCCCACAAAGTATCTGTGAAATTTATTATTGTCCAAGTTAAAATTAAAGCATACAAAAGCTTAATCCATTAGTTATTCCGTAATAATGCAGTGAAGAAGATACAAGACTAAAAATAAATATCGAGATAAGAGAAAATACACTTTTTATCAATCACTAATAATTTACGGAAGAAAAGAGAAGTTATCTCGTGAATTCCAAAAGTCACATCAAGACGCATCTGACACCCAATTTCTAACGACAAACAATTATAATCAAATTTCAACGTAATAGTAATGTCATATTATTACATTTAAGAAATCGTTTCCAAATATATATTTCCTACATTTTTCGGTACCGGAAGTGTACGTTCTTCGATGATTCAACGAAACACGCAGAGGTTATACAGTATTAACCATAAAAACAAAAATACACTACCCTTTAACCGCCCATTTAATTACCCCTCTTTCCCTTTTCTTCTTCATCCTTTCCTTTTTCTGCTTCTATCCAAAACCAGGAACCAAAAAGAGGACTGCTCCCTTTCCTCTTCAGTCACCATAACTCATCACCACAAATTTTCAGCCACATAATCTACCCTAAGGGGACACTAGCTCGGCTGTGAAAAGACTAGAGCCAAGAATGATACTCGCCTACACACTAGGTCAAGGAAGCTACAAGACTCCATTCCCCTTCCTCATCTCTAAATAGAAGCTAAATTATCAGGAACCTTGCTCATCTCTCGCTCAATCAATCACAATCCGAAAATTAGGGTTCCATTATATCAAAGGGGTTTTCAAAATTGATAGAGGGGTTTTGTAGTTGAGGGCATAAGGAAGCTACTCCAGAAGTTAATTGTTCCAAATCACCCCGAGTCTCCTCCAATTGGGTTTCTTGGTTCATCCAGTCGACCCACAAGAATTGATGTAAGAACATACGATTGTTGTCTTTTGAATATGTTAAATTGTAATCTCATTTGTGAAATTCGAATTATATATATATATATATATATATATATATATATATATATATATATATATATATATATTTGAATATAAATTGGAAGTCTCATTCTTTAATATTGGTAAAGATTTAAATGGATAAAGGAGTTGATAATGGTGTTGTTGGAAGTAAAGGATGGGATTTGTTATCTCTATTTTTTTTCGGAACTGATAAAATGGATTAATGCCTATTGTTGTTGTTGTTCGTGGCTGTCAAAGACAAAAGACACAAAGAAAATAAAATAGAAACTGAAATAATGAAAAGCAATTTGTTATAATCGGCTTAGTTGATTTCGACTTGTTTCTGGACTTATGTCCTAGCATTTTCTTTAAAATTAGGTTCCTGACCCATCTTAGTGATCTCTCAACTGAGAGAATACCTCTAGTCGAGAAGCTCTAGTGTGGTTTATTTCGTGGATAAATCCAAGCCACCAAGTGACGAGCCACGTGCACTCGGGTAGTACTCGACTAGCACTTGTCACTATTCGGATGGAAAGGTAAAAGTCATTTGTTGTTAGTCCAACTTGCAATTTAGTTTGAATATCTCAAATATCCATTTCCTTTCCATGATTTCCGCATGACGTCTTGATGCATAAAGACTCACAAAAGTCTCATATCGTAGTCATTTTTTTTTGTCACCCAAAGGGGTGCATTCGACTCACCTGTCAAGTTGCAAGAGAGAACCCCTCTTATCGTCCTTGCATATCGTGTTTTCAGTCCCTAAATGACTACATTTCCAGCCCCTAAAAGAGCGCGTTCCACTCTCTTATTTCCTGCACCAACAAGTGCGTTTCGTTCCCTGATTTTCAGCTCCAAAAAGGGTGCGTCGGCTGCTGGTTTTCAGCACCAAAAAGTGTGCGTTTGACTGCTGAATTCCCAGCTCCAATAAGTGCATTTAGCTGCTGATTTCCAGCTCAAAAGGGTGTTATTTTGCTCAATTTAGCCCTTAAAGGATGTGTTTTGTTCGCCTATTTTCTGCATAAAAGAGCGTTCCATTCGCTGAATTTTCTGCACTAAATGGTGCGTTTGGTTGTTGAATTTTCTGCGCTAATTAGTGCGTTTGGTTGGCTGAAATTCTACACCAGCAGGTGCGTTGGTTCTGCTTAGCAGCCCCAACAGGGTGTTAGTCTTGCTGTAGCGGGAGTGTTTTGTTCTACTTGTCTCCAACCCACTAAGAGATGTTCGTTCTTACTTGTTTTCAGTCCACAGGTATGATACACGTGTACCGTCTCGAGTTTGTCTGACATATTTCACGACCCATATTTCTTTCTCAACTTGACAAACAACACTTAAATCATACCGACTTTAATGAATACGGGAAACCATTTGAAAAACAAAGACGACAAGATAATGTTTTTTTACATACCTCAACAAGTAATCTATACGAGTAACTAAGCGGTTTTATATTATTAGAAACCGGATTATAAACTTCATATCGACTTTTGCGTTAGTCAAACCGCTTAAATAGGAAATTTCACTCAAATTATACTACCTTCCTATAACTATATAAACTACTTTTACAATTCATACACGAGATATACTCCATGTAAACTTATACTTTCAATTATACATATTTATATATATATATAAACCGCGTCTTATATATATACATGACTTTTCGAAAACTATTATTATTTAGATATATTCGAAAACCACATTGTACCTTATTAATTTATGAAACACATAAATTAAGTTACGACTTAATTCTTTTGATACTTGAAATATATAACACACGTATATATATAAAATCTTCTCACCGTCAATGTCTCATAACAAATGTACATACTTTTCGTACATCGTCATCCGGTTACCGACAAACCGAAGTCTTGTTCATCCTTATATTCGTGTACCCTTCCAAGTATTATCATTGGTCACCATTAAACCAAAGTCGTAAATTCCTTCTTCAAGATTCTTTCCATGTCATACCCTCGTAAGCCGAGATCCACCCAAATCTTTGTAAATTATTCTAATATAAACGATGCCACATAAACAACAACATAAACATTTGAAAACTTATAAAGTTAGTTAAACTTTATCGAGTCTTAAACATGAAGACTAAATATCCGTACTTAATTAGGTTGCGTGTCGGGAAGCGTGCTATCACTCCTTGATTTAATTCTCTTTAGACTTCATATTTCACATTCTTAAGGTGAGTTTATAGCCTACTTTTAACCGCTTTATACTTGTTTTGGGGAAGATACATGCTCATTTTACTTAAATCATTTTACTTGTGCATTCCATGCATACTATGCTTTACATGTTTAAAGTTTTCATCATACATAGATGTTTTATAGAGCATACCAAAATGTTTGACCTGAGACGATTACGCAGCCTTAGCCTAAGTCCTTAAATCCCAAATTGCCCTTTTCATGAGCAAGTCGATTCACTCTTTGGGAGCGCAGATGTTATAAATAGATCTATGAGGGTGACTCACTGCATTCGGTTGACCCGCTTGGGTCAAGGTGAAACATATAATATCGGGACCAAGTGTATTGGGATAAACACTCGCTAATTGTATGACTTCCTTGTGCATACTGAGCTGTCGTAACGGTTGCATGAACTTAGTCTAGCGTAATACATTTAATATATGACATTATATTCGTTGTAATGTACATATACCCTACTTAGGGTCCACTAATGAAATCTCTTTTATGAAATCCTTTATGATTGAAATCATAAACTTTATGACATTATGCAAGACATAATGATCAACAAAAATCAAATTTGAAACAATGTCTTGAAGTTCCTTTTGAATAACTCTATGAACTCACCAGGGTAATGGTGACCCTTTAAGTATGTATCTTGGGTTTTGAGTGATAGCTTATCTTTGGAGGCGCAAGGCAAAGGCGTGGCGTAGTCATAGATATTACGATTTATGTATTGGGACCACATTTTATAATGGGCCATTTTCCGCACTAATCAACAATGTAAACATTGTTTTTAAGAAATGAATAAAAGTTTATTTATGAAAAACCAATTGTCTATCTTTATGTTGTGATATCAATTTAGTAGGACCCCGAATGCTGCGTATCTTCCATTGAGTATTTTGGGGTGTTACACCTTTAGTATGCTTTTTATCTGAGCCCATCTTGTGTAGTTTGTAGGTTTAAAACAGGACATTGAAATTGGGTAAATGATGTAACCTCCTTGTGAATTACGATTTCCTTATTCTTATCTCCTGACATTGTGCCTAAAAACTATTCCTAATTCTTGTAGGAATCTAGGAAATCTTATAACTTCAACTAGGAATCAAAAGAAAAATTTCTAATCTTATTTATGTATAATAAGACTAAAAATTATAAAAATTCAGATTTTAGTTTAAAATATAAAACCACGATACGATTTTCTATCCTTGTTGTTTTTCGGAACCCGCAAGAACACCGAAATGTGTCCTTTTCCTTCCTCGTACAACCAACCAAACGCACCCCTTGGTGTCTTCTTCCTTTTTTTATTTCGCTCGAACCCGAAAGTAAAGAAAAATCTTTCATTTGTTTTTCTTTTCCGAAGCAGTAACCACAATTGTTCCTCTTCATTCTTTTTCCTTTTCAAACCACTAAAAAAAACAACAAACCAATGTTTTGTTTCTTTTTGCCCTTCTTTGAAACAACCCAAACAAAACCCGAACAACGTCCAATTTGTTGTCCTTTTCAAATCGATAAACACAAAGGTGTCAATCCTTTTGTTTTTTTTTCGAAACCAATAAACACCAAAAGTGTTCTTCTTGCTTTTCTTTTCGAACCAGCAAGCACCAGCAAAGGGTTCTACCCTTTATCTCCTCGAACCAGTAAACACCAACAAAGGGTTCTTCTCTTGTTTTTTTTTTCAACAAAACAAACACGCCCTTGGTGTTCTTCTTCTTCCTTGTACAATCAACCAAACACTCCTTGGTGTCTCCTTTTTTCTTTTTGTTCGAACCAGAAATCAAAGAGCCAACTCTTTCCCTTTATTTTTTTTGTGTTTTTTTCAGCAGTAAACAACAAAAAAAACGTTCCCCTTTCTTCTTTCTTTTTCGAACCAGCAAAACACCAAACCTATGTTTCTTGTTTTCTTCTGTCTTCGTACCAGCACAGAAACAAAACCACAAGTACTTTTTCTTTCGCCCTTAATCTCTTCGCCAAGGAACAAAAGTTCCTTCTTTGTTTCTGCCTGAATCCAAACAATGATTCTTTGTTTTGTTTCTGAAAACAATTAAACCCCAACTTCTTCTTCCTTCCTTGATCTTCTTTCTCGATGAAACAGACCAAGCTCGATGCCAATTTTTGTCCCAGCGGGTTTTAATACGAACAAATTAAGTAAAATGAAAATAACAAACAACAACTGATCAAAATGGCTTTTATTGAATCAAAGTAATGGTTTCTCAATGTATTGTACAATATATCTGGTTGCTTATGAATGAAACAAACAAGCCATATTTATACATGTTGAAGCGACACCCTCGGATGTATCTCCTGCTTCTCGAACCGTTGTAACGTTTGGGATTGAAACGTTTCCTCCAATATAACCGTTTACAGCAGTTATTAGGTTTGTGTTAAACCTATTTGGTCCTTGTATCTTCTAAAGTATACACGTAGCCCCTCCTTCTTTTACTTAATCAATAACGAACGCCTAAACTTCGAGCCATGACTCAGGATTAGTCCAACATAGATTGGTCCTTATACGACTCATTTACTTATAAAGTAGTTGATTTTTGAATTAAGTTACAATTTTGACGAATTAAAAGGATAAAGGGACTCATAAAACGTTTTGCTAAAAAGAAAACGGGTCAAATGGGCCAAAAGTGTTCCAAAATGAACATTTATGATTAGATAAATTTTAATTACAGGTTATACGTACATTAACTGTTGTTAAAACTGGCCAAATTAAAAGAGTCGTGACGACCTAACTTGTTCCTTCCAAGTTGAAAAAATAGTCGTTTTGCTACAAATTTGTGTTGGGCCATTTTTCAGTCATTCCATTTTGTCACCTTAAAGTTAGAATTATATAGCTTCTTCTATTTTCCTAGCCTAGACACATTTGGCAATAAATGTAATGGACTTTCAGCACTTGAAAAGTAAGTGCTTTATTGCAGCCCAAAAGATGATCTTTATTGAGTTGATTCCTTTGAGCATTTCTATCCAAAAAAACTGCAGAATTTAAAACCAAGCGAGAAATATGTTACAAATAGGTTCTATTAGTATTAATCTCTTTGGTAAGTTTATCAGTTTGAGTGAAAAACCTCAGTAAAGAGTGAACCTTTTGGTTCTTCATCTGTTAATTCAACCTTTGTAATTCACGATTAACACGTATGATATGATGTAGGTGAACATGTGGCTAATTTGTCTTTATAAGTAAAGCATGATCAGTCACTCGAACAAAAATCATTTTGAACAATAATAAGCTATTGTTCTTGTTAGACCAACTATATGTTGGTAGAAGCACATGTTTTAAAAGAATATCAGCAAACTAACCTTTTCACTATACATTACTGGGCCTATGTCCCTCTATCTTTCCTTAACAATTAAGTAGTTTAGGAGAATCTATTTGTAATCCACTTCAAAGCATACTTGAAACTTTAACAAAAGTAATGAGAATACAAATTACAACTTTTTGAATTTGTGTGAACGCTTTAGTAGATAGGCATTGGCATTTGTGTTCGTGCCTCAGCTCTTGAACTTTTGTAATGACTTTATATGCTCCATGCTTTTTCCCGTTCAAAATACTCGTTGCGTCTAAAGTTAAACTGGAATGGAGCTTAGCAAGCACGAAATCAAAGTTTAACCCCTTCAGTGGTAACTATGGACATAGAAAATCACAGGACATACAACGTAACAAGAGGGTGCAGTGTTTGGGATTGCTCATGTAAGTGCTTAACCAACTTACTGGAAAAGTGCTAAAACAAATTGAAGTGTCCGATCGGATGAAACTGTAATACTAATGAATAAGCACTTTATGTTAGGGCAAATGATTGAAAAAAGTATTATACTTGTCACCATTTCCTTTTGTGGGTAGCGAACAAATTTTTTTGCTTTTGTGGGTACTTTTCTTTTAAATTTATCCTTTTTAGGGTATTTTCCGAATTTTTTGGACATTTTGCCCTCTTAACTAATAGAAAACTTTTTCCCGAAGGCAAAATGTCACATAGTACCTTAAAAGGATGAATTTGAAAGAAGAATACTCACAAAACAAAAATTTGTTATTCACAAAAAAAAAAGTGGCAAGTGTGATCTTTTCAATCGTTCCGCTATTAACAACTTATCTTAAGCAATACTAAACACTCCCTAACTGAAACATTTTGCACCAAACCAAAAGCTTTTATTCCCAAATATAGCAAATATGTGTACTTTCAAATAACGAGAATACAAACCAATATAGATCAGGGATTTGATACGAGAACAAGCAAACTTTACCTATCATTCATTTCTTATTGAATTAAAGCTAAGTAAACTTAAGAGTAGTAAGCCGATGATGATTGAAACATGATACGAGGTGGTGGAGGCAATACGAATTCAGAAAGATTTGTTATCTCACTAGCATCCTTGAAGTTTCTCTCACGCACTGTTTTGATAAAATCCGAAGCTTCCATATCGATATTTCTTTCATCATCTTTAATCATGTTTAAAGAAGACCTATTCGTGTGATCTGGATTTATCAAATAAGAAACACGTTGTGTGCTATCTATTGGCTTTTGTGATCTAAGGTTTTTTGGGTATCGAGGAAGAGATGGAGCAGGATTATGTGTGGCTCTAGCCATTTGTTGTGGTGGTGCACTTGCTCTAAAGCCAATCTTGGCAATAGATATGTAAGACACTTTCATGATATTTGTCATCAAATTCATTGATTTCTCACAAATGGATTTGTTGCTTCTACTTTTGTTGTTCATGGCAACTCTTGATGATAAATAAAAGAGAGATGTATGTCAATATATATGCATATGTGTGTGTATGAGGGTCGTGTGGTGATTCGGAAGCAATGGAAGGATCTTCATGGAGGTTTACTAGTCATTTCAAAAATATCGTGAAGCATGCTTGTCGAATCTTCTTTAACAGAAATATAAATGCTAAATAATAAGAAGAATTTTGTACTTTCTAATAATTCAACAATAAAACAGTTTTCTATATATATACCAATGTTCTTGTTCCTATATTGAAAATTTTCTCTAGATTCCAGACAAACATTATTCGAAACAAAATTAAATAGCAACTTCCTGGCAAAAAAGTTTACATCATGATTTGTTATTGCTATTACGTGTTTAGTTAATTAAATATAACTTATTTATTTATGTGGTAAAGTCGCTAATCTCGTTAATCACGTTGATAAGAGAGGTCGTGATTTTGATTCGCTCGGTATCTATAAAGGTGTAAAAGCTGGATAATATTCTTCTATTTTTTTTGGGTAAACCTTGAAATTGTGCAGATTATGGACCATTCACTCTCATTGATGCTTCTTATTCCTTTATGTTCGCTTTCTTATTGACACGTAAATTTCAAAACATTTTTTCATGTATAATATCTTCTATTGCCGCGTTCGTGTAAACCAACTGTTCACGTGTCTTTATATGCCACATAGCAGGACTGTTAAGAAAGCTGGAGTAACCAAATACTGAAAGATTCTGAATATATAGAAAAGCAACAAATATAACAGTGTTTAAAGAGTGATTATTTGATATAAATAATCATAACCAAATTAAAAAATCAACTATAACAAATCAGATTGCAGATAATACTGCGTGGAAATGCTTTGTTTTTTTGAAGTTGTGTTACGAGATAATCAGTTGCTTGAAGTATGACAGATTGTGATTAGTGTACAAATTTTTGTTTAAAACATGTTCAAAGGCACCTAGCCACTGCCTCAGGATCGATTCCGATGACATCCATGATCCAACGACCTTGTTGAGTTCCTTTTTTTGGGGCGGTTCCCATGGTTCCGACTTTTTAGCCAACTAATCCACGGGATTTGAGCCCACCGCCACACAGACTCAAACCGGTAAAGCCCTGCCCTTTTCAGGAAAGTTGGTGTGGCCACTTAGAGTTGTTTGCACATAGCAGAAATTGAACTTGAGACCTCTTAATAGTTACAAGCTCTATACCACTAGGCCACGCTAGTGGTTTCCTTGTTGAGTTCTTGCTTTCCATAGAGCCAGCAAGGTAAACCAGAGAGGGCCCAAGCCAAGTTCTATAGGTGCATCCCCACTAAACAAAATTTATATATCGGAATTTGATCTGATTAAACCTCTATATTTGTATCTCCTGTGTTTCCTAACCCCTAACAAGTCTCTCTAAGGTGGCCTCGATCACATTGATCACACTAATGTGTTGAATAATGTGTAAATCTTGTGCATTGTTTTTATCTTGTATATCTATACGTGTTTGTATTTGCACCCGATTATTTCCATAATCCTAAAGTGATAAGTATCAATTTTGTTGTAGCTTTCTGAAATTGATTATTTTTAATAAAGATGGTTTAGAGCTAGTGTCAGTACGGAGAAGGATCTATGTTCATGTTACCGACAGAAATCGAGCCTTTTTTGGTACATATAATGTCTCTCTTCTCATTTAGAATTAGTTTCAGTGACTAACGAAATGGAGAAGGATTATGTTCATGTTACCGAGAGAAATCAAGCCTTTTTTGGTATGTATAATGTCTCTTATGACACTTTGGGGACACCAACACCAACTCCAAATACTAAAATCTAATTATATGTTACCTAAAACATAATAATCACATAATCAGTTTTAATACTCAAACACCTCTTCGAATAACTATAATAACAAAGATTTAAAAAATAGACGTTTTATATATCATATGTACATCACAAATGACATATTTGTGGAACATGATATATAACTAATCAAGCTTGGTATCAACTATGTTATTAACATGGAGGCCAATAGGTCAACTGTGAATAAAAGGTATACCCATGATCTTTTGAGCTATTTTGTTCTTGCAAAAGTTCTTATTTTTTATTTTTTTATTATTATTATTTTTTTTGATAAAATATTAGTTAATCAATCAATAATAACAAGTAAAAAAACCACTAATTCTAAATGTGTAGTAGTAGAATATACCACTTTCTCAGCTGATACACTTTTTCAGCCTTCGTTAATCTACAATGTTTAACGATTACAAAGCAATATTATGGAGCCTAGAATTTTATAAAAAGAAAAAAAACTAAACATCAGAACCATGTGGTTAGGATCTTAATGCATAATTGGGCCAAACCATTCAGTGATCACCTCTTTTAGTGTTTTAACCATTCCTGTATTGAAACTGACAAAGTGTATAAAGTAACGAATTTTGCAAGAGAAAACTATGAAAGAAACATATTTCTAGTTTGTCCGGTTTTGATAACTGTTCTGAAAGTTAAAGTGGTTCAAACCGATTCAAAGTTCAACTCACTATCAAAATGCAACACTAAAAAAGTCTATAAGAAGCAGAAAACATTCATGAAATCATCATTTAATTATTGTCTAAATTCATGTATGTATATTTTATCTCTCTTTGGATTCAACGATGTTCTTGATGTTATGCCGTCTGATAATCAAGTAGTATTCCTTTCTTGTTCAAATGACTTACTGCTTCCAAAGTGGAACTAGAAGGGAGTTTAGCAAGCACAAAAACAAAGGACATTTAATATCATAGACTACAGTAAGAAGAGGGTGTTTGGGATAGCACACACAAGTGCTTAATTAACCAACTTATTGGAAAGCGGATAAGCAAGTTAGATTGTTTAGACGAAACTGTTAATCTGCGTATTTCATAAAAAATAAGCACTTCAAATTAAGCAACTTATTTTAAGCAAAACTAAACACCCCCTATGTGAAACATTTTGCACCAGATCCAAAAGCATTCACAGATATAGAAAATACATACACTTTCAAACAACAAGAAGACAAACCAATTAATATAGATAAGGGTTTTGATACGAGAACAAGCAAAATCATTCATTTCTTATTGAATCTTAAAGCTAAGTAAACTAAGACTAGTAAGCCGATGATGATTGAAACATGATACGAGGTGGTGGAGGCAATACAAATTCAGAAAGATTCGTTATCTCACTAGCATCCTTGAAGTTTCTCTCACGCACTGTTTTGATAAAATCCGAAGCTTCCCTATCGATATTACTTTCATCATCTTTAATCATGTTTAAAGATGGCCTATTCGTGTGATCTGGATTTATCAAATAAGAAACATATTTTGTGCTATCTATTGTCTTTTGTGATCTAAGGTTTTTTGGGTATCGAGGAAGAGATGGAGCAGGATTATGTGTGGCTCTAGCCATTTGTTGTGGTGGTGCACTTGTTATAAAGCCAATCTTGGCAATAGATATGTAAGATACTTTCATGATATTTGTCATCAAATTCATTGATTTCACAAAAATGGATTTGTTACGTCTACTTTTGTAGCTCATGGCAACTCTTGATGATAAATAAAAGAGAGATGTATGTCTATAATATGCATATGTGTGTGTGTATGAGGGTTGTGTGGTGATTAGGAAGCAACGAATGGATCTTCATGGAAGTTTACTAGTCATTTCAGAATATCGTGAAGCATGCTTGTCGAATCTTTTAACAAAAATATAAATGCTAAATGATAAGAAGAATGTTGTAATTTCTAATAATTCAACAATATTACAGTTTGCAATATGTCGATATACCAATGTTCTTGTTCATATATATATTGAAAATTTTCTCTAGATTCCAGTCAAACATTATTAGAAACAAAATTAAATAGCAAGTTCCTCGAAAAAAAAATTTACATCATGATTTGTAATTGCCATTACATGTTTAGTTGGTTTAATATAACTTATTTATTTATGTGGTAAAGTCGCTAATCACGTTGGTAAGAGATCGTGAGTTTGATTCGCAAGGTATCTATAAAAGTGTACAAGCTGGAAAATATTCTTCTGTTTTATGCTTTGAAATTTTGCAGATTATGGACCATTATTGATGCTTCTTATTCCTTTATGTTTGCTTTCATGTTAACACGTAAATTTCCAAACGTTTTTTCATGTATACTATCTGCTATTGAAGCCTTGGTGTAACTCAACGGATCACGTGTCTTATATGCCACATAGCAGGACTGTTAAGAAAGTTGGAGCAACCAAATACTGAAAGATCAATTCTAAATATATGGAAAATCAACAAATATAAAATTGTGTTTTTAAAAAGTGATTAATTGATATGGAATATACCACTTTCTCAGCAGATACATTTTTTCAGCCTTCATTAATCTACATTGTTTCATGATTACAAAACGCTATTATGGAGCCAAGAATTTTATAAAAGAAAAAAAGCTAAACATCAGAACCATGGTTATGATCTTAATGCATGATTGGGCCAAAGCATTCAGATCACCTCTTTTAGTGTTTTAACCATTCCTGTATTGAAACTGACAAAGTGTATAAAGTAACGAGTTATGCAAGAGAAAACCATGAAAGAAAAATATTTCTAGTTTGTCCGGTTTTGATAACTGTATTGAACCGGTAGGCCAACCGATTCAAAGTTTAACTCACTATCAGAATGCAACACTAAAAATCTATAAGCATAAAACATTCATGAAATCATCATTTTATTTGTCTCAATTCATGTATGTATATTATATCTCTCTTTGGATTCAACGATGTTTTTGATGTTATGCCGTCTGATAATTAAGTAGTATTCCTTTTCCTGTTCAAATGACTTACTGCTTCCAAAGTGGAACTAGAAGGGAGTTTAGCAAGCACAAAAACAATGGACATTTAATATCATAGGGAACACTACAACAATCGGATGGACGGGCGAGGAGACTTTCGCCGGGGACGCAGAGTCCCCGGCGAAAGTCACTAAACGACAAAATAAAATCTGACGTGACACATGAATACGCTGACCTGTTAGGGAAAATTCAACGAACACTTTCGGCGAGGACAAGTCCCCGGCGAAAGTACGTTGGATTTTTAACAAACTTTGACCGACTAGTCAAAATTCAACGTAACCTTTCGTCGGGGACTTGTCCCCGCCGAAAGTGTATTTCACTTTTACCAAAATTTGACCAAAGTCAAAAGCATGCTAATTGTTCCCGGGAAAATTCCCGCCAAAACTTTCCCCGAAGACATGTTCCCGGAAAAAGTAATATTTACAAAAATACACTTTATTGCAACTATTAATACATAACTAAAACCCCGATGCTTGGATAGTCTTTTCATTACGTAAAACCCTAAACTATTTTAAAATTAAAACAGCATATATTTAGTTCCATCGTCTGGCGTTATAACTCCAAACCCTTTTGTGTCATTAAACCACTTCACCGTCCATGCCTTTCTCTCCTCACCCATTTTTTGAAACCCTAGAAACTGAAGAAAAAAAAATATGAAACCCTAAATAATTGAGGGGGTTTATAAAGGGAATTTGTGTATATATGTTTAGCGAATTTGTGTTGTTGTAGCATAAAACAGGTTCTGAAAAAATAGGTTGTGACATTGTTGATTTTTTCCGAAAAAATCGAAAATTACCATTTTGCGGCAATTTTCGCAAAATGGTCGATCCTTTCCGGGGACATGTCCGCGTGGAAGTGTAAAAGCTAATTTCATATTAATACTTTCCCGGAGACAAGTCCCGGCAAAAAGGAAACACAATAGTAGCGTCGGTTTTGCGGGGACAAGTCCCAGCGAAAGATTTGCTCAGTGGCATTCAACTTCCCGGGACATGTCCCCGGCAAAAAGAGTGCCGCGTCGGACTAATAATGTAATTAGGTAATTAATTTAATGTTCAAAAAACAATTTTCCCCGGGGACGTGTCCTCGGCAAAAATAGATGCCACGTCGGACATGTTTGACCGGTGACAAATGGTTGCGGGACCCACATGTCCCCGGTAAAGGTGGTCACTAGTCCCCGGGGAAAGTTTTCCCGAGAGGGTATTACCGGGGGACTTTCACCGGGGATATGTCCCCGGGGAAAGGTTTCTCAGGGGACTTGTCCCCGGCGAGAGCTTTGATATTTCCCTGCGAAAGCCACGATTGTTGCAGTGAGACTACAGTAAGAAGAGGGTGTTTGGGATAACACACATAAGTTCTTAATTAACCAAATTATTGAAAAAGCAGATAAGTAAGTTAGATTGTTTGGACGTATTTAATAATAAATAAGCACTTCAAATTAAGCAACTTATTGTAAGCAATACTAAACACCCCCTGTTAGAAATTTGTGTTAGGGTTGTGATGATCTTGGATATCTTACTAGAATCGTGTTAAGTTCACTTTCCGCATAAAGTATTTCGACCCTATTTATGCCTAGGTTGCATGAAATCTCTATCGGGTTAATTCTAGAAGAGAAACACTTTGTGTCTAGGCACAAGATCACAAAGCAGGAACAAGAGAGGAATTGTATATGTTTTTCATATGTTCAAATGAGGCTTATGGATATGTTAATAAAACAGATGAGGATGACAGTTTTATGCAGTTAAAGTTGGTTGAAACCAACTTTTGTAACTTCCAACAATCACAACGGTTAGGAAAATGAGGGAAAAAACGGGTAAGTCATTTGGAGAACCAAATAAACCAGCAAGGGGCTCTGCCCCTTGACCCCGCAAGGGATCCCTGCCTTTTTGTCATGGTCGAAAACATATTAGCTCAACGAGTGTGCACTCCACACTTCCCTAACTCGTATCCAAGCCGAATATGAAATCTCATTAACCTCTAGTAAATCTTCATTACCTAAATGGCCATCGATGACACTAAAATCAACAACACCCCCTAAGTGAAACATCCACCAAAACCAAAGCTTTATATCACAAAATACAGTAGCAATTACATGTACTTTCAAACGACTAGCAGACAACAAAAATAGATTAGAGATTCAATACGGGAACAAGCATAGTCCAACTATCATCCACTTCTTATTTAATCTTAAGGCCAAGCAAACTAGACTAGTAGGCTGATGACGAATAAAACATGATACGAGGTGGTCGAGGCAATATGGATTCACGAAAGATCCGATATCTCACTTGCATCCTTGAAGTTTTTCTCACGAACTCTCTTAATAAAATCTGAAGCTTCCCCATCGATACTACTTTCATCATCTTTAATAATGTTTATAGAAGATCTATTCGTGTCATGTGGATTTCTCGGATAAGAAACACGTTTTGAGCTATCAATTGGCTCTTGTGATCTACGGTTTTTTGGGTATCGAGGAAGAGATGGAGCAGAGTTATGTGTTGTTTTAGGCAATGTTTGTGGTGGTGCACTTTCTCTAAAGCCAATCTTGGCTATGGATATGTAAGATACTTTTTTTGGGTAAAGGGGAGTAATCCTGCACCCTGGTAAATATATTAACCAAATAAACGTTTAAGTACAATGGATATGAGTGAAATCCCATATCTCAGCCCGTTACATAGGCATAAAGCTTACATAACAAGATACTTCCAATTCTCTAAACAAGAAAACAAACCACTACTCAAATGATATTATATGACACAACACTAACATTACTTCCTAGGACCTTGAAGCGTTGTGCCATACATGGCATTAAAGGAATCCAAATTCACGGAAGATCACGAACTTTGTTTAGCATAGTCATCAAAGTCATAGTCATCATACTCATCTTCAAATTCTTGGCCCCACAAAAATATTAGCGAGACTCATCAAATGGGTTAGCAACAACCTTATCTTGAATCGACACCACAATCTCTCACCACTTTAGAAAAGGGTTAACTCTCTTAGTAGAAGAGGTAGGCGGAATAGGAAGACCATCATCATCCACAAGAGTAGCTTTCCCATCAATAATTAGCTTTTCAAGCTTACCAATCTTCTCGACTATGGGAGTAGAACCACCATACATTGTTCCCATTGAATCACTCACAAGCTTGTGAAGAAGTCCAGTCTCAGGAGGCTTAGGCGCCTCACCAATATCAATACGAGTCCGCCCCGAGATCCATAAATACACGCTTCCTTAGTAGTACCGAAGACTTCCAGTCTTGTCCTTGTTAGTAGAAGAATCATCCACGTACAATCATCTTCCACCTCAAGAGTCCCAAAAGAGTTAGGCGTAGTAATCGGTGTATCTTTAGCATTACCACTAGCATTGCCGGTGTCTTCGTCTTTGCAACATATACCTGCTTCCTAGGTGCAAATCTAGGACCCTTACCCATATTAATACCACTAGTCATCTTCGTACCTTTAGGTTTGGCTTTCCGATTCTGCACCACCTTAAAACCATCATCAGGTTCATCCGCATTTGAGGTGGAGGAACATCATTATTCTCCTTAATACTCTTGGGACAACAAGCGTTATCATGCCCAAACACTTTACATTCGAGCAAAGGTGGCGGCTTCCATTCATATTCAACCTTTATACTTGCCGTAGTAAAACCACTATCATCCTTATTGGGATCGCCATAATCACCACATGTTTAAGCTCAAAATCGGATGATAATTCCACAAGAGCACGTGCAAAACTAATACGACCCCATGAATCAACACATGGAACTAGTAAAAGCATCTAACATAATCGGCTTACCCACTTGAGTTGCAATTAAGCTCAACCCATCTTCCGAATATGCAAGTAATGGCACATTATGCAATTTAATCCAAACGGAACTCTAGTTACCTCACTTTAGAAAGTAGCACATCGAGTCCATCTAGTGAGAATGAGAGGAGAATTGCGAATAATCCAAGAGCCCCGTTGAAGAACATTTTCAACACCCTCTTTAGAATCGAATTTAAAGAGGAAAACACCATCATCATTCTTCATTAGTTTCATAAAACCAAACTTACCCCACGTGTTGGAGACATAGTTCTTAACCAAATGAAAAGCCACATTCTTGCCAACAAAGAAGCCAACAAGTGTATTTTCATACCGGTTGAAAACACCCTCCATAGCACCTTGGAAGCACCGTATCATGATTATCAATGCGCGTCTCATTCACAAGAGGCGATTAACTTTCCTAGAGACACGTTCGGGTTTAAAACATTAGCAAATGACCTTATGTCGTTAGTGTCACTACCACTCTCATTCGGACCGTGGGTAGAAACATTCACCACGTTCATGGGTGTAGACACGTTAGGTTTATTGGTCAAATCGAATCCATCCACAAGCGTAGAACTATAGACCATAGTTTGGTACCCAAGCAGATTCGACATCACTAGCATCAACCTGATTCCCCTCGTTAATGCTAGGGTGGCGGATACCTAGCGGCGACAACATCAATTCCATCACCCTGGCGATTCAATCTAGCTTCCAACGCACTAATATCCACCCTAGCATACGGATTCGAATCCACATTCAAACCAACTTGATCGGCCAAGCTGGTGGCTGTTTTAGCAGCTTTCAACGAACCATACTTTCACTATATTTGTTATCAACTTCATCCATTTCTCACAAATGGATTTGTTGCCTCTACTGTTGTTGTTCATGGGAACTCGTGATGACTAAAAAAGAGATGTATGTTTTTATATATGTATATGTCTGTGTAAATGAGGGTCGTGTGGTTATTAGGAAGCAACAAACAGATCTTCATGGGGGTTTACTCATAATTTCGAAATATCGTGAAGCACGCGAATCTTCTATATAAAAGATATACAAATGCTAGATAATAAGAATAATTTTGCACTTTCTGAAATTTCTACAATATTACAAGATATCAATATACCAATGTTCTTTTTCAATTCTATACTGAAAATTTCTCTGGATTCCAGACAAATATTATTCGAAGTGTGATTAAATACCCAAGTCCAGGAAAAGATGGCAAATGATTCAAGTGTTTGGTTAATTATTTATAATATAATAGTTTTGTGGTAATGTTGCTAATCACGTTGATAAAAGAGGTCATGAATTTGATTCTTGAGGTATATATAAAGCTATGCAAGCTGGATAATAGTCTTCTGTTTTATGCTTTCAGATTGTGCATATTGTAGTCCATTTGCTCTCGTTGATGCTTCTTATTCTTTTATCGTTCAATTTCTTATTGACACGCAAAGTTTTAAACATCATTTGTGTATAAGAATATCTACTATTGCAGCCATTGTGTAACTATACTGATCATGAGCATTTATTTGCCACATTGCAGGAGTGTAAAGAAAGTTGGGAGTAACCAAATTTTACAGGATTCTGAATATCTAGAAAAATAACAGACATATCATTTTGTTTTGAAAGAATGAAAGTAATTATTCGATATAAAACAATCTTAATCAAATCATTAACTATAGCAAATATGGTTGCACGTAATAGTGTTTGGAAGTGCTTTGGCTGTTGAAGTTGTGGTAACCAGATAATCAGTTGCTTGAATGTATGACAAATTGTGATTTTATTATAATTTTTTATATTGTTAAACATATTCAAAAGCTTTGGTCTTATAGGTGCATTGCCACTAAACAAGTAGGGGCGTTGACAATTCCGGTATTATCCACGAGATCCAAAAACCAAATCAAACTGAATTGATTTTAAATCGAACCGAATCTGTCTAAACCAAACCAGATTATATATGTGGTTCTGGGTTTGGTTTTTGTTTTGGGAAAACGTCAACTTGGAGCTTGGAGCATGGAGCTTTTGGATACTTACATTCAGATCTTGGATATGACACTTGGCATTTTGGGTAACACTTACATTATGTTCTCAAGTTATTTTTAGAGAAGAAAGTGAAAGAAAGTAGAAGAAATAAAAAAAATATATATATTTTTTATTTTTATTTTATAAGAATTTTTAAATGAGTGATAAGGAAAGAGGAGGAAGTAGTGAAGTGAATGAAAGATTATTTGTGCATGCATGTTGACTAAATTAACTCTACAAGCTTATATCATATTTTGTCATTTTGAGAGTGTATAATTGTCATTGTTGTAAAACAACAGACCTAGTAGCACAATAAGAACAATAATTAAGATAATATAAGTGAGTATGGAAGAGAAAGATAGAACTTGATATTGGTGTGTCACATATCACATTAGGTGCCTCTATTTATAAGGACTTTAACATGAATGATATTAAGTACAATGTTGGAAGTTACAAAGTAATCATAAAGGTGGGGGTTACTAGTTAGGGGATATGAATGTGTACAATTATTATAATAAATATTCATAACATTCCCCCTTGATTGTACATCATTCAAAATACGCTTTGGATACCGCCTCATTAAAAACCTTGCTAGGAAAAAACCCAGTGGGAGAAAAACCGTAGCTAAGGGAAAAAGAGTGCAGTGCGTATTATTCCCCCTCATAATCAATTTCTTAAATGCCGCATTCCGATGCCATACACCAATTTCTTAAATGTTGACGTAGAGAGTGCCTTGGTAAATAAATCTGCTAAATTATCGCTTGAACGAATCTTTTGAACAATAATATCGCCATTCTTTTGTATGTCATGAGTGAAAAAGAACTTCGGTGAAATGTGCTTGGTTTTGTCACCTTTAATAAACCCTTCCTTCAGTTGACAATGCATCCCAAACACTTTCTCGGCTTGCTTCATGTATCGCTAGAATTTCTGCATGGTTGGATTAAGTCGCTGAGATCGTCTGCTTAACTAAACGCCATGAAATTGCGGTTCCTCCTCTTGTAAATACATATCTAGTTTGAGATCAATCATTGTGAGGGTCAGACATATTGGAAGATATGTAATCTCATTATATAACTCAAATATCTCTAATCAATATCCTATAAGATATGGACATCCATATTATAATTATCCATAACACTCTCCCTTGGATGTCCATTTGAGGATTATGCCTTGTTAAAACTTTACTAGACAAAACTCGAGGGACAAAATCTAGTGAAGGAGAAAAAATACATAATTCCTTTATACGTTCGGGGATGTTGCCTCATTAAAAGCCTTGCCGGAAAACCCTGTGGGGACAAAACCGTGGTCAAGGGAAAAAAAGTGCAACGCGTATCTTCTCTCCCCCTGATGATCACATCACTTAAGCTCATTGAGTCAGTGAAATGCAGATTAAAGTGTCTTGATAGAATCACATGAATAAATATTCTCTACACGTTGTTCGCATATTCATATTACCATATGTCATACACCTCATGTAAGTACTTCATAAGTTACTCATTGCCAACAAATTCAAAGTGAATGATATATTATATCATGTATGACCACTAGCGAGAACTTCAATCGTTCCATACGCATTTTAGTATCACACTTTTAAATCCATATTGTGATCATCATCTTTATATATCAAAGGGGTCTTTTCAGCATCACGTGACCTCATAAACATGAGCGTCATTTATCCATATAGTTATTTAGCATCTTTCTCTAGCTTTTATTATGTTTAAGGATTTCATCCTTAAGATATTCAATGAGAAAAATTATCTTTTCTTTCAAGGTTTAATTTCTAAGCATGCAATCGCCTTTGAAGCTCTGCTAGAGTTCCATCAATATTCAAATTATCAAACTATATGAAACTTACATCATATTGAAGACCAAGTCTTCTTACAAAGTAACATGGGCAAACATATTTATTTTATGGTACAATTTTCGGTGAGTATATTCTAAGGCGATTATAACATATATGCCTAATAATATGATTGATTCATTATAATCAAATAATGTTCTCGAGAACTTTTCTTATATGCTCTAAGCATTAAAAATCACTAGCATGCTTCTTGCATTTTATATCTTATAATAAAATCTCAACATTACATGAGCTCTATTTATTTATTATTTTTTTTAGACGCATATCAATTACTTATTATATTGCCAGACTTACTAAAATACATTATTGGATCCACCACATGTGAACATGTATGTGCATGATCATTTCCAAGTCTTTGAGAAAATATGTGATGCCATCACTTATAACTTTTGCATAATTTAATTATCTTTCTCATAAAGACATATTCATATCCAATAGGTTTACATATTCATTTGTTCGGACTTTAAGTCCCAGTAATCATGTCTCATCACAAGAGACTTCAATCATTCATTAGTTTTTTTTTTTTTTTTTTTTTTTTTTTTTTTTGCGTCTTTACATCTTTTGGCCATCCATATATACATCTGCACTTCCTGCAGGTATGCTTCCATGATCCTCACCATGATTATAGCGCTATCTTATTTATTTACATAATCATTACCATATCGACGTCGATTCATTACTTTTCGATTCCACACTTTACTAGATATTATATTTTATCATTTGTTGAGATCTCAAAGTTTTTCATGTACCCGGGGTTTTCAGTAACCTTCATGTCTAGTTTCTATTTAAGAGTATGGGGTCTTTATTACCTCGATTCGACCATCTTGATTTTATTGCTCCATTATATCTCTTCATTCGAGGACTTTTATTTGGAATCGATTAGTCTATCACGTTGCAGACGTGCCATAGACTTACTATCAGTCATTGTTTTTAATGTTGGGGACACACCTTTTAATTGGAGCATTAGCATCATATGTATGATCTAGTCACTTTATATAGGTCACAAAACATGTCTGGCAACTACTAGATCTGGAATGTAAATTGTCCCTTCAACTTTAATTTCATATTTATTAGTGTGAGGATCAATATGTATATTATAATTCATTCCATAACTCTCGCTGCTCATTCTCCCCCTGAATGAATTATCAATTACAACATCCCATTGTTGTGCGTTGTGGTGGATTATCAATACATGTTTCGCACATTTACATAAAACTTTAATGGGAGACATATGGTGCGTGACCAAAACCATTAAAATGGGGAGGATTCATTATAATTGTTGGCAAGATGCGAAATTTATTTCTTTATTTATTTTATAACATGCCCCAAAACTAAGACTTTTGTTCTCATAATTATTGGCTTTGCAATTAACTGACGACGTTTTATAAACGTTTCAACAAAAGCAATTCGCGTTTGAACTTGGGCTACTTTTATGTTCAACACTTATTCCAATAAGCCCAACATAAGGAAGTATTCACCACCATTTCCAAAGATACAATTTGGAAAACCATGCTCGCATTTTATAAGACGAGCCATTCATCACGCTAAACTTAAGTTGCGTCTTTAATGATCATTTTGACGATGCATCGATTTTAAAACTCAAAATGGTCCACATGGCGGATGTATAGGCCTACATACATCCCGTCATATTATTTCCAAAACTTTATAGGACATAATCCTTACTTTAGTTTGGTGGTGATAGATGAAATATTAACTTCCATTGAGAACAATAAGAACAAACAACTCAGCCTTGAAGAACCCATGGTTCTTTTATACATTTCGCATCATTATTGACTCGGCATGGTCTAACCGGTCATGCCAATTAATACAACAATATTAGCACATAAACTTATATTTACGACTACATGTGCTTCAATTACATTTTTTTTATATATAAAAAAAACTAATAATATGGAGAGCTCACATCACTCCGATTAGCTCTTTTATGCTCATTTACACATTCAATATAATTGTCACATTAGCCTTTAGCATTATCAAATATTATGCACAAAGTGAACTAGTAAAGTATGTTATCAACCATGTCTTGCATACAAACAATTAAAATTACATAATAAATAACTCATGCATACATGGCAAACTTAATTTCACAATTAGAACAACTAGAAAAGTTATTATATTTACCTATAATATTCTCTGACAACATTCACAGTAAGTAATGGCTTTGCATATTTTTGTTCATTCATGAGCCAACATTTGGATAAAAATGATTATCGTGTTAATTAAGATAGTGTGTATATATAAGCAAATTATTTCTTGGGGGCAGTTATTCATACGGTGGCTATGTTTTTATTCATACGGTGGCTACTTTTTTTTCTTTTTTTTTTTTTTTATTTTTTTTTATAATTTTGTTTATATCAAAAGCTATAAACACGAAAATGCGGGCAGTAAATATAAAGTTTAATAAGCAAAACGCTTAAAAGCGTAAATCACGAACATAAAGCGACAAAAGCGTGTTGTCTTTGAAAAAGCGGGGACAAAGAGAATATTCCACAGGACAAAGGTGGCGGGGCTATGGGGTAGCCCCCGTAGCAATAGTGCATCACGAACTAAAACATGTGTAGTCTAAAGACTCTTTCTAAAAATTTATACAATTATAAGAGATCATTTCATAAGATTCGATTCTTAATCTTATTATCCATCTAGTAATTTAACTAGTAGATGAATATACCTAGTCGTGTTTCAACTCAACCAAATTTGACAAAACAAATCACAAACATTATGTATCAAATAGCAAGATCAAACACATATGAAACCAATAATTCACTAATCATTATTTAACTTTTGTAGCTGTCATTATACGCGTACATTATAACAAGTAATGATACTTCTATCAAAAGAAAATCAATACGGACATGTGTTGAGTAATTAATATATTTAAAGTTACAAATTTATCTTTTGCAATTGAACCACTTGAAAATAAAATTTGATATCCTCATTGCTAGGAGTCTCTTTTTAATGCTTCGAGTTTATAAAAATGTTTTAGTTATCAAAATCTTTGGATAATCCTTAAATTCTATTTGAAAAAACTAAAGCATATACTCTGTAATCAACCTTTTGCAGACCATTGCGTGCCTCACGGAATGATTTTCTCAAATTTAAGAGTTTTGACACGACAATTAATAACCAAGATGGGAAAATAAAGAGCAAACATATTACCAAGTAATAATTTAATAGATGACCAAACATATTACCAAGTAATTACTCTAGCATTCATATTACCAATTGATAACCAAGATGGGAAAATAAAGAGCAAACATATTACTCTAGCATTCAAACGGATAAGAATTAATAATTTAATGCTCTTTAATAATAAAATAATAATAATAATAATAGATGACCAAACATATTACCAAGTAATTGATAAACACTAGTAAACGTTATTATTGTTAAACATATATTAACCGTGCAATATATAAACACTAAGAAACAAATACTCATCAATGATAATTTTAACAATTGTTAATTTAATTGTTTCTCAAATTTACGATAGCTATTTTCGCAAAATCTAATATTTGCATCAAACATATATATAAAACTCGAAAGTATTTATTAAAAATCATTTATCAATAATAATCCCAGTATCTCATATTAAATGTGAGAAAGAATGACTCATATAACTTATGATAATCTGCCTTTATATCAATCATTAACCAAATTTCTTTTAGAGCAAAATTAACACGCAATTTCAAGTTACGAAGAATCCTATTATGCACGTAATTCTCTCCAAAGTCAAATGTCAGTATGAAAATATGAAGATAGAAGGTAAAACAACCCATAAATTTAAACAACGCCTAATGATTCCTTTTGACATCGAATAAGTGTCCTATAATTTCTTGTTAGTTTTAGATCAACCATTCATATAATTTTATTACTCATTACGTCATCAAAAATATCATCATTTATAGTGCCTAATTTTAATTATTTATCAAAAGGAAGACAAAAAAACTTACCTCGGTAGTGTCAATATTCAACGCCAAAAACTTCACTCGACGGTATCTAATCTGTCAAAATTGAGAAAAAGAAAAACATAATTTTAGAGCGTGCTGATAACGTGTTGTAAAACAACAGACCTAGTAGCACAATAAGAACAATAATTAAGAGAATATAAGTGAGTATGGAAGAGAAAGATAGAACTTGATATTGGTGTGTCACATATCACATTAGGTGTCTCTATTTATAAGGACCTTAACATGAATGATATTAAGTACAATGTTGGAAGTTACAAAGTAATCATAAAGGTGGGGGTTACTAGTTAGGGGATATGAATGTGTACAATTATTATAATAAATATTCATAACAATGGTTGATTTTATGATAAACATTAAAAGGGGTTTTAAATAAATGGTTGATTTTATTATAAACTCTTATGGAGTTGAAAATACTTGATATTAAAATTTCACTTGCATATTGTCTTTACTAAATAAATTTAAGGAAAATGATTAGGATGCCTAATTCACATGACTACTTATATGCCTACTCCATTCATTGTTGGACACATGGATCCCACTATCTCTTCCTTTTTACATATACCATTGATTTTGCCACATGTCTTAAGATCTTTGTTAGGCACAAAATTAGGCATACCAATTAGGTATGCCAATCACTACTCTAAATTTAAATAGTTTAAATGTTATAAATTTGTGCACTTGTTGTTTCTATTTAACTTATGATTGCCTTAGAAAATTAGATAGTAAACTATGCGTGCGAATTATAGTAAGACATCATATAAACTTTAGGCTAAAATTGTCTTACTAAGTACAATGACCTTCATATGCATGTATAAATCGTTGTAAAGATATTTTAGAAAACTATGTTTTACAAAATTAAATTAAATCCTAAATTTAAGTCTTGTCATCCAATCCGTGTTAGAAACACCAAGCAACCCTTTTAGTACACTGGACAATCCAAAGGCTAATTGGGTAATTTGGGTAGTGTTGGTATACTTGACGCTCCTATAACTAATATTACACTTTTCAAATTAGACGACTTGATCAATTTCACTTCTTTTATGGATCACCTACTGCGGAGGTGAATTTGAGGCAAGGATAGCACTAAACATGTTAGTTGAAAAACTATTAGTTAGACTATAGTTTTCGCTAAAGTCTTATAAAGATCTAAGAGTTACAAGTTGTGTAATTAGTGTGTGCTAGCTACCAATAGACCCTGCACTAGCTATGGATCCCCTATCGTGGTTATGGGATGTACTCTCTGTGGATCTTAGCCTTTTTGATAGTTAATTTTTTTTATGAATTAAAACGTAGGGTTATAAATTACAAAAGGATTAATATCATATATACTAAAATGATATATATAGTGGATGACATTTAATACACAATATGTGAAAAACGTTTATGAAACGCCCGTTTTTTTTTTCTTTTTTTCTTTTTTTTAAATTTAATTAAACACATCTTATTAATATAATACATAAACGTGTACATAAGTTTGATATGCGAAAGCATAAAGCTATGAATGCAGGTGTTAACTCGAACACCCCTATTTTACCCATTTTTAAAATACAAATTTTAAATGTATACATCGGTATCAAAACTTGATTAATATAATTCTGACACTTAAGCGTAAAGTTTTAGGGCGTTAACAAGCTGAATAACAAAGTATGGTTGAGATGCTCGTCACCTATATACATGAGCATTACCGATCTCCTAAGTTGTCTTTTTAATCGACAAGCCTCGACATCCTTCAGACTTTTAACTTGCAAAACATGTAAACTGAAAATGGTAAGTCATGATGACTTAGTGAGTAAACGGGTCTGGGTCTATATCTAATATGAATCTGAAACATGAGTTATAGTCTATTTGAGCTTCTGCATGGGGTGTATAAGCATTGTTCTGGATCTAGAGCTATATCTGAATTGACACTTGCGAACATTAACGTATTTCAAACGCTATAAATGGTACGACTTATAGTCGTCTTACTACCTGTACATGAGTATGAGACTTAATTTGAATTATGAATCATAGCATGATATCTGAGCAGGTGCATTCTAACTAGACAATACTTAGTCATCCTGCTATGAGTAAAAACTTCCCTAACCAACAAGTACTCTTCTTGGGATTCTAACTTGTCATTGTACTTTTCTAACTTGGGTCATCCACAAAGGATGCTTGATTATATATGCTTGACATAATGGTTCTAAGCGTAAATCATCCCTATCGTATGCAAATAATGAAATAAGCATAGGTCACCAACAAAGGATGTTACTGAGGGAGTTCTACATTGTGCACTTTTTAGGCACGCGACATGACTTTTGGTGCTTTTCTTGAGCACCCTAAACTTGACAAATTATGCTTTTTGTGAGCATCCTAATCATGACTTGAATCACACTTGCTTGTTCCCACTATAGCTCTAAACATAACTTGATCTATAAATGTGTTTTTTGTATACTTAGGTGGATAAGATGTATCCCCTATATGGGATACGATGTATCTTATGATACACCGTAACCATATATACTAACCATATCACATGAATACGCCATATCCCTTATTTGGGATACGTCGTATCCCTTATATGGGATACGTCGTATCCCTTATATGGGATATGCTGTATCCCTGGATACGCCATATACTTGCCATATCTTAACTGTATGCCTTGATACACCGCATCCCCCACCTGGGATACGCCGTATCGATGCTACAGTAGACATGCACTAGTTTCTGCACTATTTTACACTTAGCCAAAATGCAATATGGAACTATAACTGAATTATGCTACTGAAACTCAACAAGTATGTGGCCTATAACATCTACTAAAACATATACATGAACTACACATGTGCTAAACATGAAATACTCACATAGCGAGCTACTAGTAAACCGTTACTCACCTCGACTTGGCTTAGACATTCCTCGGGCACTTCTGGACATTCCGAGACCATCTAAACACTTGAATATCATTAACTTCTGCTACAAAATCAATATTACATAGGCTACATCAAATTTATTAACTTTGACACAAAATTGGCCTTGTGCCAAACACCCCTTAATGGGTCATAACTAAGTATTAACATCGTGCTTAACATGATTTAAAACTACACAAACTAGTCTAAAATCATAACTAACATACTAATGATGAGTGTGTAAATACTCATCATTTTGTACAAAATAAAGCGCAAAATCATCGAAAACACTCGAAACACATCAAAATGATCAAAATATCACAAATCAGTGTTTTATGTGTTTTAAATGCAAAATATCAAAATCGGATGAAAAACATATCAAATTTGCAAAATTGCGGTTTAGTCCCCAAGTTTATAAAATTGTCAAAAATAGTCCACGAGCCAAAATTTCAAAAGAAAAGTCACCAAAGGTCTTTTAAAATCATAAATTGTCATATTTAGTCCTTTGGTGGAAAATCTAAAAGTTTTGAGAAAATTACAATTTAGTCCACGAAAATCCAAAATTGGTCAAATTTAGTCCTTGGAATTTTCAAAATGTCAAAACTAGACCTTGGTCTATTAAAGGTTGGCAAAACCAACCCTTTGACTACTCTTCATAATTTACATGTTTGGTCCCTTGGTTTTGAAAAATTACACATTTGGTCCTTTGTATTAATATCTACAAACCAATCCGGACCTAATAATTACCCAAGCCCAAAACAAACCCTTGGCCCAAAATCTTTACCGGTCCAAATACCCCAACCCGACCAACCCAACAACCCACCATTTAAATAAACAAACCCGCCCCCTTTCCCTGTCCATCCCCGACCACAATATGCTACACCTCCCCTCCTCGAACCTCCCATAGCCACCCTACTACACCCATTGTCTCCCTCCTCACCTACCCATCCCACCACATTAAATGCACCTCTTTTCTGTCACGATATCAAAACCAATTTTGGCGCCAAAACAAGATAAGCGGCTAAGATTGATTCTAGCCATCCAATGGCTCAGATTGTTCTTTGGGAAGTGTCGAGAAGGAGAGAGAAAGACTTTGGAGCATATAAGAAACCAAGAAGGAAGGATAGAGATAGTTAGTTTTAGTTTTTAAAATTGTATGTCGTTTTTAATTTGTATGTCTTAAGTAGTTTTCATTTGTATTTTAAAGTTAATTTGTATCAAACAAAGTTATTCAAGTGTATTGCAACTTATTTTAAGTATCAATTTCAGTTTAAGTTCAATTTCCAAATTTTATGTTTCTTGTTGAATTTTCTCAATCTCAAATTCATTGTCAAATCATTAGCAGTCTATTTTCAAGCTTAAACAAGCTCTAATAAGCTTGTTAAAGCTTTGTTTAAACTTACATTTACATCTCAAACAACTTTTGACATTGGTCAATGAAAGTCAAAGTTGGAGCAAAATGGATGCGAGGATGATATGGTTGATTCGAAGAAAGGAAAATGGGTTGAAATGGAAGCAATGGGTTGATTTATATAGGATAGTGTGTTCTTGGTTTCATAGTTGGCAAGCCATAGTGGCCATTGGACAAGTTGTAAGTCAATTCAAGTTCTTATGCATAAGAATGTATTTGTGGTTTTAATCTGGTTAAAACTTGTTCTAATAGATGTATTTAGGTTAGCATAAGTTAGTTTGATCATAATACATGCTTGATCGGAGTGTTAAATTAGTTTCAATTTGCAAAGCAGTTTATAAAGGGGTGTTTGGCATTAGTGGTATAACTGTCTTATAGGTTATTAGTAATTGAAGTTTGTTGGTTTAAGTTTGTTAAGCATATTTTAGTTCATATCTGTCTTACTTTTGTGCCTAAAACACTAAAAGTCAAAATCGGTTCTAAATCATCTCATTGTTATCTGTTGTGGATTTTGGATTTGCAAAACCTGGATTTGTGTTTAAAAGTGTTAAACAAAGCTTGCTTTGTTCTCATTTCATCAAAATACATCAACATCAGTCATTAAATTGGATCAAGTTTCATAAAAGTCAAACTTTGCATCCATTTTCAAAAGTCAAAATGTCAAAAACTTGTTTTTGCGCAGATCTTGCAGTGATTCCATGGATCTCATTAAAGCTTTCAAGGTCTGAATTTTTGGTTTACAAGTAGTTTACTAGGTGGTCTTTAAGACCTCACATCTGGTTTTAGCTTAAGCCCTCTGGATAAGCTTGTGCATAAGCTCAAAAGTAGGCCTGTTGCCTGCTCGCTCGGGACTCGGTATAAGCGAGTTTTCTAACTTTATGCAAGCTTGCATGAGCTCATATAAGCTTGTTAAGGTCTAGTCTTTTGGTTATACATAGTCACTTAGGTCTAGTTTAAGTCTTGATAATTGGTTTTAGTTTGTAGCTTATTTGGGTGCTTATTTCTTGGCTGCAAGTTAGCCCATTTTCTGTTTTAGTGCTTAAATCATAAACATCAAATTTGAGTTATCGCAATTATTCGAGTTGTAGCTTGTTGATTTCTAGTTTCATTTGGTTATTTTAGTATTCCATAGCTTACGTGATCGGTGTGGTAGCTTATTTGCTCATTTGCTTATCAAGTGCTTATTTTGATAAGCACTTGATTCATCGATTCATTATCTTCCACATATCATACTGTTTTCCAATTTTCCTAGCTTCTTAACATTATTTTAGAGTTTTCTGAAATTTTGATTTTTATAATTTGTTTTGCTATTTTTCTTGATTTAATTAGTTTTTAAGCATTTTAAATAGCATTTAATACAAAAAATTCGAAAAGGTTCAAAAAATAAGTTTTCAATTTTCTTAGGCTTAGATAAATATAAAAAGTAGAAAAAGTAATTTTCCATATTTTTCATAGTTCATTTGGTAATTTTAGTAATTTAATTAGTTTTAATAGTTTAAAATTCATAGAAAATAGAAAAATAATCATAAAAATACAAAATAGTTTTGAAAAGTCTATTTTGATATTTTAGACTTTTCCAAGTCTTAATCTTATTTTTCTAGCCTAATTTCCTATTTTCTTGTATTTTAGGTAATTAATTAATAGTTAAAAATAGTTTTAATTAGATAATTAGTTTAAAAATAATTTTCTTTTTCTATAAATTTTCTTTTATCATTAGGATTGTAAAATGTCATTTCATATTTTTAGGGTTAATATTGTGTTAGTTTCACTTTTTATTTTGTACGTCGCGTAGATTTTAATTTCGGTTTAGTAAAAACATAAAACAAAAACATCATTTTAATTATAGTGATAGCGTTTATTTAATAGATTTTATCTTTTAATTTCCTTTAATTTGCATTTTAGCCCTTGTAGTTGTTGTCCTTTTCCGTAGTTATAATAATTCACAAATCCTTTTCCGTTCAAATCTCTCGATCACTATTCGTTGATTGATCCATTGCATAGCTCATTTGGGACATAACGACCGGGAGACTCTATACTCCTCGGATCTTCATTGATTTCGTGTTTTAAGTTGCTTTAAGTCCGCCATTTTCTTACGCTTGCGTGAGAGAACTTGACGGTTTCTTGCAATGGATCAAATTTTTGGCGCAGCAAAAATTGGTTATGGTTGTGTCTTGATAATCTTACGTCTAGCAGATTAGTGATTTGGATATTCACTCTTTGTTCATACCATCCATCGTAATATATGTTTCTCTTTTCTTATCCAAAATCTTTGTTTTGCATCCAAAATATTCTTCTCATTCCTCTTATTCGTTGATTCTATTTCTCTTACCCTCTTTTGCCGTTTAATTCTATTCTTCGTATCCTCTCAACCATTTGATTCTCTTCTTAATCCTCTATATGTTTAATTCTTATGTCGACAATCGTCAACTTCATCGTCGAAATGTGTGTGGCGGTGTGGAGGGCCTAGTTCAGCGAATTTTGCAATTCGTGCGAATTATCCATCAAAAATTCTTTTCAAAGTTATTTCGACCACCCGCCACAACACGAAATACATTCTAATCTTGACAAACCGGTTCAAGCGTCGGAGCTACCCCAAGCACCCACCGAGGATTACGAGGACACTTTCTTTGAAGATAGAGCCCGTAATCTAATCGAACAAATTCAAACCGATGAAAAAGGTCGAGAATTAGAATTGATTACGATGAACCCGTTCAAACACGGTGACTAGCAAGAATGACTTGCCTAATCTTCACGTTTCTCAAGAACCGAACCGGAGACCATAACGGAAGTGGTGGAAATTGCTAGCTCTCGAGCACACCACTTGTCCCACCTCCGATTTTTCGAATGTTCTTTGAGACTTGATAGTCATTCGATCACCATGTTGGTTTTGTTGATTCTTTGAATAAACCGATTCCTCTTCATAACTCTCAAATGCAATCGTTTATTCCTTGTGTCGGTTGTGGTGAGCCTCTTATGGTTCACCATGTCGTTGGTGTACATGTGTACAATGTGGTAATGATATCCATAACGGAGTTGTTTGTTTTGTGGTTCGAGGAATTCATTTGATTATGATCCTAATCGAACTCATTTAACGACTCCTCAAACTTTTCCAATTACCCACCACACCGACCTATCTTCATATAACCAACATATCATTGTGAATTTTGTGGAGGTCCTCACCAAGGATTTGAGTGTCAATCCGGAAACACGTTTGTCTATGAGCAGTTTTCCGGTGATGCTCGAGTTTTGGTTATGACCAAAATCCATATGATTCACCATTCCGGACTCAGCAGTTTCTTGTTGTGAGTCTGTGGAGGTCCCATTTCAGCTCGATTGTCAAATAGGGAACCCAGTTCCTTGTAACAATCATGACTTTCACATGTTTGACAATTTTCAACCTCCACAGCACCATACGGCTCAAACTCCACCTGAGCCGTTGTCTCATGAAATCTCCCAGGATCTTGAAACCGCAATGAAAACACTTGAGGATATGATGAGTAATTTTAAGAATCAAGTGAGTGGTGAAAAGACCATAGGAGAATTGCTTGCCGAAGAGCGAGAGGCCCGCAAATCTAGGGAAGAATTATTAGCCCTAGAGCATGCAGCTCTAAGGCGTTCCCAATTTCTTAAGGCAGCTCTATATGATGATGACGAGGAGGGTTTTTATCCTTTTAAAGATAATATTTCTCAACCCCTCGGTCGGTTGATATTCCAAAGATTGAGATTCCATCTCAAACAAGCGCTATCACACCAAGCTCCCACTCACTCTCTCGAACATGGGGACGAGCATCTTGACCTTGTTCACGAAAAGGAATCGGACGAATTCATAAAGTCTAGTGTTGAGGACCTTGTCCCAATCCCGAGAGAGTCACGGGGAACTTCGATCATGTGTGATTCTTCTTCCCTCTTGAGTGTTCAAATGATCATTTTGAAACTTTCTCCGATTTTAGCGACGATTGTGCTTCCTTTGGAAACATCGAGTATGTTGAGGCATCACTTCCACAATCGATGTTGATCCCTTCTTGAGGAGTTCTCCGGTGAACTCACTCACATCAATCCACTCTTTGATTTGAAGCCGATCCGGGAGAGCGAAAGTCTCCTTGATAATGATCGTTCACTCACTTCTTATCCCAACAATCCAAATGAGAATGTTGATCACTTTGTTCCCGAAACATTCAAAGCTACTTTCACCAATCCTCTATTTGAATTCGACTCGAATTCACTTCAATTTCGAGAATCCACTCTTTGATACTCAGATTGAGGATAGTGATGAGCCCACAATGGAACAAGAGTTCACAAATTCACCTCATGTGAATGATTCTCTTCATGAAGAGTTCTCCGGTGAACTCTCTCATGACATATCTCCTCCGGAACATGATCATTTCTATTTTGATCTTGAGGATGATATTAGCTCGGAGGAAGGTGTACTCTATCGTATGAGTTTGCTTATTAATGATACTACCTTCACCCTTCCTCCCGATACGTCTACATTTGAGGATGAAGAATGGATCTTGATTGTTATCAAGACCTTTCTTCCTTTCCTCAAATATCTTGTGATTTCTCTTCATCTTCACTCCTTCGGGAATGAAGACACTATCTTTGACCCGGCATTTTCATTTATCATTTTGAGCGGTTCTATGTATATCTCATCGGTGTGGAACTTTCTCGTGCTTCAAATGTTTGTCCAAACATCTTGAATGAAAGTCCGATGGAGATTGTTTCTTCCACTTTGCTTCCCATGAACCAATGAATTGGGGTCGAGTCAAGCTAGCGACTCGGTAATCAAAAACAATAGCTTAACATGGGTTTTCACCCATGTTCCACTTCTTACCCTTTCTACCACCCACAGTTATATATATGCCCAATGTTAAAAAAAAAAAAAAAAAAAAAAAAAAAAAAATCTTTCTAAATAATGGCCGTAGTATTTCCTTTTACGTTCTTTGTTTCGGCATAACCGCGGTACTTTGAATATTGAGGGCAATATTCATTTCTAAGTGTGGGGGAATTCTCACGAATTTTATCATATAATTATACCAATTCCCGTTTTGGCCAAAATTTTTTTTGGAGTAAGTGTTTTACACTTTCTCATTTGGTTATCGATCCGCCATGTCTGTAAGACAAAAGGATTGGCTAATCCAGAGCAAACGGCTCTTGGTAAAGATATCTCAAATCCGTTGATATGGCTTGCAATTTGCCCAAAATTGTATGGTATTCAACTCACCATATCCTAAAAAGTGAAGAGTTGGCTAGCCCGCAAGTTTATGGCTTGTGGTAAAGGCGATGGAAAATCCATAATTGGTAATCACTCACCAAAGATAATATTGATAATTTATCTAAGAGTTGGCTAGTCCGGGTGCGGCACGGTAAAGACAAAATCAAATCCGTTGAAAGTCGGTGGTTTGCTCAAAATCACATGGTTATCGGTGTACCATGGTTCTTACTTGAACTGAAACATTTGGCTACTCCGAAGTAATGGCTTTTGGTAAAGAGATTAAAATCCATTATGTTTTCTCAAATCATTGCTAGGGACTAGCAATATCTCGATGTGGGGATTGATGAGTGTGTAAATACTCATCATTTTGTACAAAATAAAGCGCAAAATCATCGAAAACACTCGAAACACATCAAAATGATCAAAATATCACAAATCAGTGTTTTATGTGTTTTAAATGCAAAAATATCAAAATCGGATGAAAAACATATCAAATTTGCAAAATTGCGTTTAGTCCCCAAGTTTATAAAATTGTCAAAAATAGTCCACGAGCCAAAATTTCAAAGAAAAGTCACCAAAGGTCTTTTAAAATCATAAATTGTCATATTTAGTCCTTTGGTGGAAAATCTAAAAGTTTTGAGAAAATTACAATTTAGTCCACGAAAATCCAAATTGGTCAAATTTAGTCCTTGGAATTTTCAAAATGTCAAAACTAGACCTTGGTCTATTAAAGGTTGGCAAAACCAACCCTTGACTACTCTTCATAATTTACATGTTTGGTCCCTTGGTTTTGAAAAATTACACATTTGGTCCTTTGTGTTAATACTCTACAAACCAATCCGGACCTAAATAAACCCAAGCCCAAAACAAAACCCTTGGCCCAAATTCTTTACCGGTCCGTTACCCCAACCCGACCCAACCCAACCATTTAAATAAACAAAACCCGCCCCTTTCCCTGTCATCCCGACCAATATGCTATGCTACCACTCCCCTCCTCAAACCTCCCATAGCCACCCTACTACACCCATTGTCTCCCCACCTCACCTACCCATCCCACCACATTAATTGCACCTCTTTCCTGTCTCACGATATCAAAACCAATTTTGGCGCCAAAACAAGATAAGCGGCTAAGATTGATTCTAGCCCATCAATGGCTTAGATTGTTCTTTGGGAAGTGCTCGAGAAAGAGAGAAAGCAAGACTTTGGAGTGTATAAATAAAGCCAAGAAGGAAGGATAGAGATAGTTAGTTTTAGTTTTTAAAAATGTATGTCGTTTTTAAATTCCTTAGTCTTAAGTAGTTTTCATTTATATTTTAAAGTTAATTTGTACTCAACAAAGTTATTTAAGTGTATTGCAACTTAATTAAGTATCAATTTCGCCAAGTTCAATTTCAATTTTTATGTTCTTGTTGAATTTTCTCAATCTCAAATTCATTGTCAAATCATTAGCGATCTATTTTCAAGCTTAAACAAGCTCTAATAAGCTTGTTAAAGCTTTGTTTAAACTTACATTTACATTCGAACAAAATTGGACATTGGTCAACAAAAGTCAAAGTTGGAGCAAAATGGATGCAAAGGATGATATGGTTGATTCGAGAAAGGAAAATGGGTTGAAATGGAAGCAATTGGGTGGGTTGATTTGGATAGGATAGTGTTCTTGGTTTCATAGTTGGCGAGCCATAGTGGCCATTGGACCTATTGTAAGTCAATTCAAGATTTATGCATAGAATGTATTTGTGGTTATAATCTGTTAAAACTTGTTCTAATAGTGATATTTAGGTTAGCATAAGTTAGTTTGATCATAATTACATGCTTGGTTTAGTGTTAAACTAGTTTTAATTTGCAAATTAGAAGTTAAAGGGTGTTTGGTTAGTGATATAACTGTCTATAGGTTAGCTTAGTGGTTGAAGTTTGTTGGTTTAAGTTGTTTTGGCATATTAGTTCATATAAATTACTTTTGTGCCTAAAACTCAAAAGTCAAAATGGTTCTTAATCTCCTCATTGTTAATCTGTTGTGAATTTTGGTTTGCAAAATCTTGATTTGTGTTTAAAAGTGTTAAACAAAGCTTGCTTCATTTCATTTCATCAAAATACATCAACATCAGTCATTAAATTGGATTCAAGTTTCATTTTAGTCAAAGTTTGCAATCTATTTTCAAAAGTCAAAATGTCAAAATTTGGTTTTTGCAGATCTTGCAGATTGTGCATGGATCTCATTAAAGCTTTTCAAGGTCTGATTTTTGGTTTACAAGTAGTCTACTAGGTGGTCTTTAAGACCTCACATCTGTTTTTAGCTTAAGCCCTCTGGATAAGCTTGTGTATAAGCTCAAAAGTAGGCCTCTTGCCTGCCCTCACTCGGTCTCTATCGAGTGAGTATTTTCTAACTTTTATGCAAGCTTGCATGAGCTCATATAAGCTTTTTAAGGTCTAGTCTTTTGGTTATACATAGTCACTTAGGTCTAGTTTAAGTCTTAATAATTGGTTTTAGTTTGTAGCTTATTTGGGTGCTTATTTATTGTTATGCAAGTTATACCATTTTCTTTTTAGCTTAAAATCATAAACATCAAATTTGAGTTATCTTGTTATTCAGTGAGTTGTAGCTTGTTGATTTAGTTTCATTTGGTCACTTTTTAGTATTCCATAGCTTCGTGATCGGTGTGGTAGCTTATTTGCTCATTTGCTTATCAAGTGCTTATTTTGATAAGCACTTGATTCATCGATTCATTATCTTCCACATAATCACTGTTTTCCATTTTCCTAGCTTCTTAACATTATTTTAGAGTTTTCCTGAAATTTTGATTTTTATAAAATTGTTTTGCTATTTTTCTTGATTTTAATTAGTTTTTAAGCATTTTAAATAGCATTTAATACAAAAATTGAGAAAAGGTTCAAAAAATAATTTTCAATTTTCTTAGGCTTAGATAAATATAAAAAGTAGAAAAAGTAATTTTCCATATTTTTCATAGTTCATTTGGTAATTTTAGTAATTTAATTAGTTTTAATAGTTTAAAATTCATAGAAAATAGAAAATAATCGAAAAATACAAAAATAGTTTTGAAAAGTCTATTTTGATATTTTAGACTTTTCCAAGTCTTAATCTTATTTTTCTAGCCTAATTTCCTATTTTCTTGTATTTTAGGTAATTAATTAATAGTTAAAAATAGTTTTAATTAGATAATTAGTTTTAAAAATAATTTTCTTTTTCTATAAATTTTCTTTTATCATTAGGATTGTAAAATGTCATTTTCATATTTTTAGGGTTAATATTGCTTTAGTTTCACTTTTTTATTTTGTACGTCGCGTAGATTTTAATTTCGGTTTAGTAAAAACATAAAACAAAAACATCATTTTAATTATAGTGATAGCGTTTATTTAATAGATTTTATCTTTTAATTTCCTTTAATTTGCATTTAAGCCCTTGTAGTTTATGTCCTTTTCCGTAGTTATAATAATTCACCAAATCCTTTTCCGTTCAAATCTCGCGATCACTATTCGTTTGATAATCCATTGCATAGCTCATTTGGGACATAACGACCGGGAGACTCTATACTCCTCGGATCTTCATTGATTTCGTGCTTAAGCGCTTTAAGACAATTATTAGTATTCAAATAAGACAGATGTGTGTTTGTGAGATGATAGAGTGTGTAGGAAGCATTTTCATAGATTATGGGACAAAAGCATATTGGAAGTTCAAATTCAAATATGATAGTTGTGTGTTTGTGAGAGGAAAGAGCATGTAGGAAGAAAGGGTGTAAGAAGTGTCTTGTAGGAAGAGCCAATGTGCATTTGAATTCAAATTCAAATGTTGTGAGAGTGTGTGTGATAGAACTGTGTTAGACAAGCAAAGGTGGGAAAGAAGCTTTATTTGAATTCAAATGTGGATATGTGAGAGTGAGAAGTGTGTTGAGGAAGTAAGTTTGTAATATAGTAAGTTGGCAATTTTAAATTCAAAATTGAAAGAAGAGGGTGTGGGAAGCTTAGAAGGAAACTTAGGGACTAAGGGTAGTGATGTGAGTAAAAAAGTATTTTTTTATTGTGTGAGAATGTAAGGTGGCATTGTTTGTAATGTGGGAGAAAATGAGAAAGAAGAGAAGCTTGTATTGGGGTGTAGGGGACACGAATGTTATAAAGGTGGATTGTGTAAGAGATTGAGTGTTGGAGAAGTAAATACATGTGCAAAGGATATTCATATCTCAAAATTCAAATTCAAATTTGATAAGACTTTATTGAACCATAATTAGTAGATTCACTAATCACCTTGATGCAAGTAAGACAAGCTCTTTGCATCATAAGTAAAGCATTAACCCATAAAGGGAAGGTTGTGTTTACAAAGTGACCTTGACTTAATTGACCAGTAAGGGAGTAAACCCGTTACATTATTAGTTAAGATATACGTAAGGATCATGGTCACCTGAATACTTTCATTTGAAGGTTTGGAAAATTTATGAATCTCCAAGGTTTGAGAAAAAACATTGCCTTGGCTAATATTTGGAAAACAATTTTGAATTGACGTTTTGTAAAATGGGAATATTTGTTTCGGCCATATCTCTAAGTCCAAATCTTGTTATGAGTTTACCAAACATTTTAAATATCATGTACGAACCTGTATTGAAAGATCTACTTTATTTGGGTAAGAGAAAAACTGACTTGAAAAAATCGAAAGTGCACCAACCAACCTCTAGCGTGTTGGTCTGGCGCACCAGGTCTGGTAATGTTGTGTTTTCTGTTTTTTGCTAATGTTCATGATTTTAAATGTTCTCTAATATATATTTGTCATCATTAAAACATAAATGTGACTTTAGCTATCAATTGCACCAACAACGCTGATGTGTTGAATATCATGTTTGATATTATACCAATCAAGCGTAATGATTTCACTATTAAGTGTTGAGATAAATGAATTCAGAGACTGACAACAAAGTTGTTATTCTCAGACAAGTGAACCAATAGGAAGGGATTATGACATTAATCCTAGGAAAAAGGACAACAAAGGGAACACTCATGAATCCAATAGAGCTAGGACTAGAGAGTATAGCTTAATCAGGTTATTTTATGATTGGACATTTTTACTCTCTTTTGATTCCTAAGTATTAATACTAATGAGAATCCACTCATGCTGTGTGAAGGTGGTCGTGAAGATGAGTGATGGGACGCTAGGAGCTAAAGGATGTGATGACATCAAAGGACTGGAGCTTTGCATCATGAGGGAGCTCAGTTTCCTAGTACCTATTGATAATAGAACATTGCTTCTATTAGTTATGAGCCTAAGAATAATTTTTGGTTTTTGTAGAAAACTAGAAGGGGGGTTGAATAGTTTACCAATTAAAAACTTTGTTTTGAAACTTATTGAAAGATCAATTGATATTGATCTTGAGTATGTTAATGAAATATGCAAGCAATGTGTAATAAGTAAATAAGGAAAGAGATGATCAAACCACAACAAGTTGTTTATAGTGGTTCGCCTACAAGGACTCTTTTTCCTTGCCCTACTCCACTCCCCGAGTCTCACACTCGAGAGTTTTAACTTCACTAGTCAACAAGCTCCTTTCATCGACGGAGAAAACCTTTACACTTAAACACACTATTTCCGACACTAAGCTAGATGTCGAGTTCTTTTCAAGGGTACAACTACTCCCACACACAATGTATTTTGAGGACTAAAATACTAACCACTCACACTCACAAGATTATGATGGTTTGATACAACAATGAAGTATGGATCAACACTAGATCATACAACACTAAACAAACAAGACTTCCAACTTCTCGTTGAAGCTTGAATATGACTTGATCTTCTTTGCTACAAAGAGATCACTAATATGATATGAAACCGAGTTAGAAAGGTTAGAGAAGATATGTATGAAAGTATGTTAGAAAGGGATGAGAAACTACTTGGCTTGGCATTGCTATTTATAGCCAAAATGGACGGGAGGCGTCCCGGACGTGGACCCTTAAAAGGGTTCCGCCGTGTACCATTTTGGTACCGCCGATTCTCGACGGCCAAGATATCAAATCTTGCCAAAGTCAACTCTATCTAAGTGAGATTGTGCAAGATATGAAGAGTACAAATCTTCACAAAATATCTAATGGAATCTTCCATGATGTAATACATGATGTCAAATGTTGTATTACTATTTATAGAAATATGCAAATGCTTAAGTAGTGTTTGGTTTTAAGAACCTAACACATTCTACAAACTACTATCATACATAATGATTAGAGTCATATCAAGATGTTACTAATCATAAATGTAAATGCTTGAATGATGAATATATTGTTTGAGAAAGCTTGTCTTAATATCTAATAAACTTGACAAGCTTTAAGCTTTTATAAATTAAATTTACTTTTGTCGTTAACAAAACTTAGGCAAAGATCAAAAATATAAATAACGTTTAATGACGATATTTGTATTAACAATCTTCCCCTTTTTGTTGAGGACAAAATATAAATTTTATTTTTATAAAAGAAACAAAGTTTGTACAAGAGTTATAAAAATATTAGTTTTAGAACTTGAAAAGGAAATGATAATGCAAGTGTATAAATTTTGACTTTTATGAAAGTCAAAGAATTCACTAGTTGATGCATGATGTTGACTTTTTGAGAAAGTCAAAGTATGCGATTTGACTTTTTAAGAAAAGTCAAGTATTATCAATGAGGGTTCTGTTTGACTTTTAGAAAGTCAAATGTATGCGATTGACTTTTTAGAAAAGTCAAATATAAATAATTTCAAAGTTCTATATTTTCTCCCCTTTTTGTCTCAACAAAAGAAGAGGCTATCTTGAATGTAATGAGCCGAGCTACTATCTCCCTTGTTCAAAGCTCCCCTAAATTGGGTGCTTAAATGGGAAGATACATGGATTGTGAAAATAAAGCTACAAAAATGTTAGTAATAATGATCATTCACAAGCATTTCCAAACACTATGTAATGACACCAACAATATAATAAACAACATCCATTAGTTAAAATTTTCATGAGTAAAGATCATGAAAAGAGAACACAATGATGTGTTTTAGTACAAGAAATAAAAATTATCCTAAGAAAGTAAACAAAAGAAAGACTATTCTAAAACCATCCTAAAGTGATGGTGGATGGGAAAAGCGTTGAGGCGCTCGAGGATGTGGTTGAGGATGAACCTCATTTCTTCTTGGAAGTCATGGACCATGTCTGGGTCCGTTTCACAGTTTAGGCCGTTTGCTCACAAGTTGAGCAACCATGCCTTGGAGGGTAGAATGTTTGGGAGGTTGTGGTGGTGGAATGGTGGATGTGTTGGTGGTGTTGGGGATGTTTGGAGTGGTCATGATGGATGCAAGCAAAGCGTTTGCATTTGCATTGTCTCACTTAAGTGAGAATCCACCATGCCTTTGAATTGGTGGAGGTTGTGGAGTTCGGCTTGAATCTCCTCTCTAGTGGGATTGTCATCCACATGCACTCGGAATGTCCTCAATATGAGGGACATTGATGATGGAAGTGGATGATCCCGTATAAAGGACCATGAATGTCCTTGTGAATGGGGTGGAAAAGGAGAGGTTTTGGCCCTAATAGGGCGTTTGGGTCAATGGATGACCGAGGTGACTCATGAGCGATTAAACTCAATTGTGCCAAAAGATGGCAATGGTGGTGGATGACTTGGCTCAGAGGCAAGTCTTCCAAGTCCTCTAGGAAAGGATTTGGTGATGTTGGTGGAGTTGAAAATAACTCCATGGGAGTGAGTGGGAGACCTTGGTGAAGGTGGTGAGGGTGTTTTGGATGTTTGGATGGGTGCGGTGGAGGTGAAGTAGGTGTTTTTGTTGGTGGTGGAGTGGTGATCACAATGTGTAGCTAAGGTAAGATTTGTATCATCTCTAATGGGAGATGAGATTGTGAGTGGTGAAGATTCGGATGATGAGCTAAGATGAACAAAACAACAAGGCCTTACGCTAATTCTAGCGGTTTTCTTGCAAGGTTTTGGTGATGATTTAGTCATTTTAACTTGGGTTTTGATTTGCTAGATAGTAGTGAGAATGAAGAAGGTGTGAGGATGATCATGGTAAAGCCTTTCAATTTATAGAGGTAAGAAATTGTTGAGAAATGGTTTGATTTGATGTTGAACCATTGAAGAGATGAGGTTCCTAATGATTTGGAAGTGGGTTGAATGCTAGTCATATCACCCAAGTCAATCCATACAAGGAAGATGGAGTGAAGAAGAAAAGATTTGCAATAAATGTGTTCTAGTGAGTGGAATTTCCTAATATTGATTACCCACGGTTTGAAGGTACCAAAAATTTGGTTCCTTCCTTTATATAAAGGGCTCCTTGGGTGGATTTTTCAAATTTTTGAATTTTGGTGGGAAATGGATTTCTTATATACCTTAGTAAATAATACTAGTTCTAATAACAAGTATAAACTAGTTAAGATTGATTTATAAGTGATGGAAGATAATTTGGAATCACGAAAGAGTGAAATTCGAGAAAATTACGGAGGATCCACGGCACCAAAATCATACAGGACGGTACCCTAAAAGGGTGCCATCTGGTCCCTTTCACACGTGTATGGCGGTACCAAACTACATAAAGGGCGGTACCAAAATTATGGTGCCGTCGATCCGTGAGTCTTGAAATATGGATGAGTACATTTTAGGTATCGAGGATATTTCAAAACACGAAATTTTTCTTAAAATCATTATACTAAACATTTCTAGTTAGGAAAAGTAAATAACACATGTGTAAACATAGTGGAGCATAGATTTTGAGCAAGACTTATTGATTTTCACAATAAAGTGAAAATGGGTAAAATTGATAGCATACTTGTGCTATCCCACATGAGATTGTTAGCATACACCATTGTTTCAAGTTATATTATCATCCTACATAATAAAAACAACTAAATAGTATCAAACATTAATGATAATGCATTGTTCCAAACATTCCTTAAAGTACCCTTATTTGTCCAACTTCTTGTAAATCTTGTTCATCATCCTACCAAGGCACTTGAACATTCCCTTAGTTTGTTTGAATTCTGCTTCATTCTCAACCTCGGGAAGAGATCGTAATACTCATGAGGTGGAAGATGAGAGCTTGGAAGACCATCTTGAGCTATTTGATGATGATGATGAAGGAGTTGGAGGTTTAGCTCTCTTGCCTTTAGTCTTAGCAACTCGAGCATCACTCAAAGGTACAAAGATGTGAGGGATGAGTTCATAGTGAAGGTGCATCCCTTTTGGGGTTGGTGGAATTGGGCGAAGTTTCTATAGAGGCGGTGAGAAGCATCCCGTATGGAAGAGCAAGCGATCCTTGAGTTGGAATATCAATCATTCTCCTAGCTATGTAGTAGGCTAAGTTGAATGGTTGTCGGTGGACAAGTTGTAGAGCATGTGGCAAAGACAAGCGTTTATGTGATCCCTATTTCCTATGGTGCTAATGGCGTTTGCTCTAAGTAACTCCTCCCATTTCTTAAATTAGTTGCTTAAGTTCGTTTAGCTCCATTCCATATGGATCTCGGTCTACTCTTTTCCTTTCGGGTTACTCGGGTTGTGTCGGTTTTGGGTTAAAAGGTGTTCACGGATGACATCCTTATCGGCCAAACGGGTTAGATAGGAGAAGTGCGATCGTTGATTGCATCAAGGCGGTGAGTGACCACTTATCCGTGTAGACACAAGTTCCTCGGTTGGGAATTCCTAGTACTTTAGCAAATTCAGCTTAAGGTGATGGTGTAGTCATTTTGGTTGATTCTAAAGCTAAGACAAAATTCATCATCATCTTCATCACTAAAACCGGTCACACTAGCATAGAATTCTAACACAAACCTAGGACAAATTGGTTCATCAATGTCAAGAAGACAATCGAATTGAATGGCGGCTAGTTCTTCACGAAGATTAGTATGTTCAAGGAAGGATGGGTGAATGGTTCTACCCTTATGGAAATACCTTGATTCTAGACCCCTAAATATTTCTACTTATTCCTTGGTAAGTCCTTTGGTTTTGTGGTGTTTGGGAATGTAGTTAAGGGTGTCTTTGTGATCATAGAATCTTGCGGCTACCATGGTTATTCCTAAGGACAAGAATTAATATGTTAAAAAATGAAAATAAATTTTAACGCTTTTGATTCTAGTGTGTGCCTATATGAAAACAATTTGGAGTTGCGGTTATCTCGACTCATTTTATGCACAAAATGGTTTTAGTGGGTGTTTGGCAAATACCATGAGATAACCCAAATGCTCCTAATTCAATGTGGCTACATTTGAATATACCCGGAGTGCATATTAGTTATGCAATACCTTTAGTATTCAAGAGCATGCAAGTGATGAAAATTTTAACGTTTCTATTTGTATTAGCAATGAAAAATGTTTTCCTACAAGTGAGAAGCTTTTCAAGACTTTTGACATGGGGTGTTTGGTTGTTTGAATAAGGCCTTATATTTATTATCTATCAATTAGTGGGAAACATGATTTGTTTATGCAATATGATAATGTAGTACCTAATTTGAATGACTAGTTATGCAATTTGCCAATTGAATTCATATTTGGTATAAAAGCATACATAAAACCCTTGTAATGATTTGTGATAGTTTTGTGTATAAATAAGAATCTTAGACTCGAATTAAGAGATGAAATGAAGTTAGGATACTTACAATGATGTTATCTTCATGATTAGTGAGTGGGAATGTGTCAATAATGAGCTTGGTTTAAGTTTTACACGTTTTGGTAAAGTGGGTTGTGAGGAAGAGGATGTTATGTATATAGCGTTTGCTCAGAGACACCACGGACGAATGGCACCAAATATTTGGTTCCGTCCGTGTTGTCGTTGGTCTTAAGTAGCTCGATGAGCAGATACAAGGCAAAATTGTTTTGGTTTGACTATTCTAATGTTTTAGGCAATGTTTATCCTACATGTTTGGTTCCATTAACCCTAAACCAAGTCTAAGAAGATTAAAGGTTCTCGTTTAAGAGGTTTAGTAAAGATGTCGGCAATGTTGTCTTGAGGATACTTTCGATTGAAATGTTTCCTTTTGAACATTGTCATGAAGAAAGTGATGACGGATTTCAATGTGCTTTGTACGAGCATGTTGAGCAGGATTCTTCTTGAGGTCGATGGCTCCTTTGTTGTCATAAAGTATCACAATGTCGTTGAGATGAATTCCGTAGTCTCGAGAGCTTGCTTCATCCAAAGAGCTTGTTGACATGCTTTTCCGGTACCGAGACGTATTCGGCTTCGATAGTAGAGATGGCTAAAGCCGTTTGCTTCTTTGCAAACCATGAGGTGAGACAATGTCCAACAAAAGTGCAAATACCACTTGTACTTTTCTATCGACATAATCACCGGCATGATCCGAGTCGGCATACACTATGGTTTCTATACCGTTCCTTTGGGATACCATAATCCTAAACATGTTGTTCCCTTAATATATCTAAAAATCCTTTTAATGCTTCTAAGTGTGATGCCTTTGGGTTTTCTTGAAAGCGAGCACATAGGCAAACACTAAACATAATGCTCGGGTCTACTAGCCGTAAGATAGAGTAGGCTACCAATCATTCCTCTATATTTAGTGTTATCTACGGATTCACCTTCTTCGTCCTTGGTGAGTTTAGTGTCCGAGGACATGGGTGTTTTAGTTGGTTTGGAATCTTCAAGACCAAATTTCTTAAGCATGTCTTTTATATATTTAGATTGGTTAAAGAAAATACCATCTTCTAGTTGTTTAGTTTGAAGTCCTAGAAAGAAGTTTAACTCACCCATCATACTCATTTCAAACTCGTCATGCATGATTTTAGAGAAATCATTACATAGTTCTTGACAAGTTGATCCGAATATAATGTCATCAACGATATTTGAACAATAATAATTTGCGATTCCTTTTTCTTAGTAAAAAGAGTATTATCTACTAATCCCATAGTATATTTGTTATCAATAAGAAAAGTCTTAAGACGGTCGTACCAAGCTTTAGGTGCTTGTTTAAGGCCATATAATGCTTTCTTGAGTTTGAAGACATGATGTGGTTTCTCAAAGTCGGTAAAACCGGGAGGTTGAGCAACATACACTTCTTCGTTAATAAACCCATTAAGGAAAGCACTTTTAACATCCATTTGAAATAATTTAAAGTCATAAGCACATGCATAAGCAAGTAATATTCTAATAGATTCAAGTCTAGCTACCGATTGCATAAGTTTCATCATAGTCAATTCCTTCTTGTTGATTATAACCTTGTGCAACAAGCCTAGCTTTGTTTCTAGATACTACACCATTTTCGTCCATTTTGTTTCGAAAGACCCATTTTGTTCCAATTATAGTTTGATCTTTGGGTTTTGGAACTAGTTTCCAAACATCATTTCTAACGAATTGATTTAATTCTTCTTGCATGACAATTACCCATGATTCATCTTTATTGCTTCATTTATGGTTTTGGTTCAATGGTGGATACAAAACAAAATGATTACTTTGATTTTGAGCTTGTGACCTTAAGGTTCTTTGATTAAGTTGTCCCTATGACCTTTTCTAATGGATGACTTTTAGATTCTTTGATGTTGACAATTTCCTTATTTGATGGTTCATCTTCCTTGTTATTATTAATTTGACTTTCTATTATTTGACTTTCAACTAAGTCATCATCTACCAAAGGTGATGTCTTAGAGAGGTGGACTTTCAATCAAATGTTATGTTCAACGATTCCTCGACTATCATTGTTTCTTTATTTAGGACAATGTAAGCTTTACTAGTTTGAGAGTAACCAAGAAATACACCTTCATAAGACTTTGGGTCAAACTTGGTGAGACAATCAATGGTTTCATCTTCAGGGATAACAAATTGTTCATATTGTTGAACAAGAAGATCAATTTTGTTATCCTTGACTTGTGAATTACCTTGATGTGTAACAATTAAAGATTCCCAAATATCTTTGGCGGTTTCACACATAAAAATTCTTTCATATTCTTTTCTAGGTAAAGCATTATAAAGCATCATTTTAGCTTCATTATTTTTAGCAACTAATTTCTTTTGTTCATCAACGGAAATATCCTTTGTTGTAGAACTAAAATCTCCTTTAACAATAATAAACCAAAGATCTATATCTTTTGATTTTACATATGTTTCAAACGGTTTTTCAATAGATAAATCCATTGGTTTCAAAGAGTGGTGGTCTTTGCATAGATTTCCTTCTTTAAAGTTTTCGAATCCATGGATCGTTTCAAGTTTATAAAATACAAGTTATTTTAGAAATTCTTGAGCAACGAGGCTCGTACCAATGTAGAAAACTAGAAGGGGGTTGAATAGTTTACCAATTAAAAACTTTGTTTTGAAACTTATTGAAAGATCAATTGATATTGATCTTGAGTATATTAATGAAATATGCAAGCAATGTGTAATAAGTAAATAAGGAAAGAGATGATCAAACCACAACAAGTTGTTTATAGTGGTTCGCCTACAAGGACTCTTTTTCCCTGCACCTACTCCACTCCCGAGTCTCACACTCGAGAGTTTTAACTTCACTAGTCAACAAGCTCCTTTCACCGTGAGAGAAACCTTTACACGCCGCTTACACTATTTCCGACACTAAGCTAGATGTCGAGTTCTTTTCAAGGGTACAACTACTCCCACACACAATGTATTTTGAGGACTAAAATACTAACCACTCACACTCACAAGATTATGATGGTTTGATACAACAATGAAGTATGGATCAACACTAGATCATACAACACTAAACAAACAAGACTTCCAACTTCTCGTTGAAGCTTGAATATGACTTGATCTTCTTTGCTACAAAAGAGATCACTAATATGATATGAAACCGAGTTAGAAAGGTTAGAGAAGATATGTATGAAAGTATGTTAGAAAGGGATGAGAAACTACTTGGCTTGGCATTGCTATTTATAGCCAAATGGACAGAGGCGTCCACGGACGGCGGACCCCTTAAAGGGTTCCGCCTGTGTACCATTTTAGTACTGATCTGGCAGCCAAGATATCAAATCTTGCCAAAGTCAACTCTATCTAAGTGAGATTGTGCAAGATATGAAGAGTACAAATCTTCACGAGAATATCTAATGGAATCTTCCATGATGTAATACATGATGTCAAATGTTGTATTACTATTTATAGAAATATGCAAATGCTTAAGTAGTGTTTGGTTTTAAGAACCTAACACATTCTACAAACTACTATCATACATAATGATTAGAGTCATATCAAGATGTTACTAATCATAAATGTAAATGCTTGAATGATGAATATATTGTTTGAGAAAGCTTGTCTTAATATCTAATAAACTTGACAAGCTTTAAGCTTTTATAAATTAAATTTACTTTTGTCGTTAACAAAACTTAGGCAAAGATAAAAAATATAAATAACGTTTAATGACGATATTTGTATTAACAGTTTTATTTTCCCGTCTCATGGTTAAGTGATGATGCTTGGTAGAAACATAAGACATTGATACCTTAAGTTTATTTTATAAAACATTTGCGTATCTTTATTGATGTTGATTTATAAACTTATTATATGCCTCATTATCTTAGATATAGTTGTATTGCTATATGGAACAAGCAGGGATTGAACCAAAACTGTTTCAATAACATTGTAATCTTGTACACTAAAATAAGAAATGCATTACAAAACTCTAATGAACGGGATTTTTAAATCAATGAACATGAAGGTCTTTGAAATATGCATAACTTGCCGAAGTGGAACGATATCCTTGATACCTCTCCCATATGACTTGGAGGTCCCGGGAGGCCGATATATTTTAGATAAATGTATATTGATATACTTGATCTATTTTGAACAATGGAACGAAACGACCATCACTACTTCATATAAGATCGATGTTATCAACTGATATGATTTTGTTTAAATAGCTTAAATATAAACATGAAGCCTTTGAAGCTTTCAAAGGTCCTCCATATATGAAATAGTTAGGTAACTTGGATTATTGAAGATTTTTAGATCATCTAACGATTTATGAAATCGTTTCACAACTCGAGTCTAACTTATGAACACCATATCTATGGAGTGTCTAAGTAGAGAAATGGAACCTTGCAGATACATGGTTCAATAATGATGAATTTAATCACTCTACCACTGTTTCTTGATTTTTCCCCTAAGAGTATGTTATACACATCCTCGAAATGATTCACACTAAGAAGGTTAATTAAGCCATCATATGAGAAATGGCGTGGGTTACCACACAAGTTGTCTTCCCTAAAATTCTGGAGTTGTGAAACTCACGTGAGAGCTGGAGCTTTCAAATGCATACTTTTAGAACAACCTTATAAGTTACTACTTTTGCACCTAAACGAGAACAAGTTGTGTTGCTTGAATTTATTCAGATTTTAGAAATCTCCTCGTCGAAGAAGCAAGTAGGAGAAACGTAAAACGTGAAGAGTTTCAAGAGAAAATGAATGAAATAACTTCTAGAGGAAACTAATCGAATCGCACTGTAAGCTTGAACGTAATGTAAGATATAGGATTTCACAAACACATCAAATCATAAGCATATGGGGCATATACTAAGTTTAGAGAGAGAAAGTTCTAGAGAGAGAAAGAGAAGAGAGTTGGGAACTATGTGAAACAAAAGAAAATGGTATTGAAGCTCCAACCCTCTACCTTGGGAGGTAGAGGGTATTTATCAATGTTGCAAAAATCGCGAAGCGGTAGCCGGGCGGTCGACCACCTTGTAACCTGTAATCGGTCAAGGCGGGGATTAATCGGTGATTAATCGGTTTTGTAAATTATATGTATAACACTTCAAATACACTAAAATCCTAATAGTTCAAAGTTTCATTTTTCATAATTTAAACAAATAGATAACTAAAGATACACTTCACTACTTGATGAGTTCGTTAGATAGATAACAAAGCATAAACCTAACTACCTAAGTAGTTAACACTTGATTAGATAGATAACAAAACATAAACATAAGTACATAACACTTGATTACTTCAAACACGAATACTAGATTGATGTTCCATCCTCGTCTTGTCCATATTGTTCAATGATTTCAACTCCATCCGACTCATATTCAATCTCCTCGTCTACTTCAACTTCACTCTGGACTCAAATTCTTCCTCATAAAGCTCTAAATGAATTTGATCTAGTACTTGTCCGAGTTCCTAATAGTTCATCCGCACCCATGTCATCTCTAACTGTCTCCTTGGAAGTCCGGACTCGAGATACATCGCATCTGCGTCACCTCAATAATCCATTCTTGAGCCTCGCTTGCTTCTTGCGCTAGAAGTTCATGATCTCTAGCTTTCCTTTTTGTTCTTCTCCATCAGGTTTGTATTAAACTAGACATACACAAGATTGTTCATTCTAGCTGCGTCTGTCTGCTTTCTTTTTTGTATGTACCCTTTGACGTGCTCAATTTCTTTCCAACCGGACGAACTAGTAGTTAAAGAAAGTATCCTCATGGCAATCTTTTGAGATTCGGAGTAGAGCCACCATACATTGGCGACCACAATGCTAAAATGTAAAATGCATTACGAGGATCAAACTTCTATAAAATTGATGATTTCTAAATTTTGCAAAATAAATATATGATATATAAAATATAAAATGCATTACAGGATCAAACTTCTCATCATTCACGCACATCCACTAATTGCAACGGCCCCGTCCAAACTTCTCAAGTTTACCTTGTACATTGGAAACTCACGTAAAGTGATTTAGATTACGCATATCATAATCTTCTCCAAATAAAATACCAACAAGATCAACACGACTTCATTCACATTATCATCCTTCCGGACCTCCAAATCGTTATAAAGATAATATGGGTTTAACGCGTAGGCTGCTATATGTAGTGGTGTATCAAGTCTACCAGCTGACCTTGTTGAGATGATATTCAAAATAGGGGAGTATGCTCTTTCATTATTGTTCAAAGCATCCTGGATTTCTTTTTTCGCCTTTTCAAGCTCACCATATATAAACCCCATGGAAGGCTTCCAATCTGCATCGACCATTCGAAGGACTTTGACTAATGGTGCAAAAACTTTTAAACATAATGACACACCGTTCCAAAATGAGGTAGCTACAACCGTTGCATAAGCAGCTTTTCCCTTAACAGTTTTTGAGAACTTACATTTCTCCCATTCATCACTAGAAAACATATGCCTTAGCTCGGACTTCTTTTGTTTAAACTTTGTAAAGTGAAATCTTGAAGCAAATCTTGTAACTCCGGTCTCACAATATCCCTTTTCTTCGTAAAATGTCTCATTAAAGCCAATGTTTTATGGTGGGCATAAATAAAGATCGTGAGTTTCTTTGCTTGATCAAGAGTTTTCTTAAACCGAGTTAGCCCACCAATAGCTTCAAAACAAAAAATATACATAGTTATATACTTATAAAGTTATAAACACAAGTCACAAAATAGCAAAGCAAGTGTGATGAAGTTATAAACTTATTACCTTCAAGCATCGATTAATCAGTATGTGTTGCACACGATGTCCAAAATATTGTTGGCCTCTTTTCCTTCAACAATGTTGCCGCTCCCATATTATTAGCGGCATTGTCGGTCACAACTTGAACAACCTTTTGGGACCAACAGTTTCAATGAAACTATCAACATACTCAAATATAAAAGGCTTGTGTGAGCTTCATTCAAGATTCTTTGAAGACAAAAAGCAAAGGCCTAACTTTCGAATTTACACACAAGTTCATGATGCTCCTTCTTTTCTATCGGACCATGCATCCGTCATAATTGAACATCCGATTAACTCCCATTCTTCTTCGTATCTTTTCAACAAGCTTTTAGTTCTATCAACCTCTTTTTAAGATAAGTATCTCCACTCATATCTATTAGGAGGTAAAGCTCTAGGTCCAAATTGACCAACAACCTCGATAACGTTTTGAAGCTATCTCTTTCAAACGCATGAAAAGGGACGCCACACTCATAAGCCCACCTACAAATATATTCTTTCACTTTGATCATCTTTTCTTTTAGAATAACATTAGAAAGAGTACTTTTTTTGTTCTTCCCCTTATCCAAAGGATCTTCGAACTGTGCAAATTTATCAATAGGACCAAAATGCGTAGGTGGCTTCATGTTTCGAAATGAATATTCCATTTCCTCGAGATCAACCGGTTAAGTACTGCCAATGTTTACCTCAGATCTTAAAGCTTCATCTTCTGCTTCTTTATTCTTCTTTTTGATCTTGAACTCATTAAGAGCATTTCTACACTTTAATTTTTGTTCAGCTGTTGACATTGTACAAGCCGTAACTTTTCCCGTTATGCCAGCAACATGTTGTTTCAATCTATTAAATCCCCCAGACATAATCTTGCCACATATGTTACATTAACTCTATCAACATGGTCTGGATCAACCAAATATCCAAATTCCCACCCAACATCGGCCGATTTCCGTTTAGGTGCTTGACTAGGTCCCATGGTTTGAGGAGCTGATGATGCCATATTTAGTCGTGCTTAACTGCATTTATAAAGAAACAATGATACCCTAATAAGCTAATGAACATAACAAATCTTTTATAAATAAATCACTAACAAAGTTCTTGTTCAATAATGCCTACTGTCCAAGTTCTTATAAACAAACAATGAGACACAAATCAGTCTAGTTATATACTTATATTTTCAAATCAAGTAATTACATCAAGTTCTTAACATATCAACAAATAATAACACAAAGTTCGAACATCAGTACATCACTTTATCAACAAATATTAACCAAGTTCGAACATCACTTTAGCTATATATTTGACTTTTCAAAAATAAGGATCTGTCACAAGTCACAACTTATAAACTCACAATGGTTATTTGACTTATTTCACATATTAGGCCATTTAAAATTTTATAATAAACCCACAAGAACACAATCACAGATTGCTTATAAAACCATTTATCGAATTATCAGTTTAAATCCAATTTAAATCACAAATTCTTCCCCGATCACAATTTTCAAATCCTTTGAGATTTGTGATCTCTATTGATTTAAATTAAGTTTTGAAAACTTTTGAGGAGAATAGTGACTTGCTTTTGAAAAATAGTTTAACTGATAAGGATCAGATTTTAGACTTTAAACTCCATTGTTTAAACATGCATAAATATCTTTTGAAAACATAACATGAGCCAAGGTCTTGAGTCAATTGTATAAAACATTGTTCTTTTTTATTGTCCAAAAGTAGACCTTGCTCTTTTACGTGCCAATTGTTTGAAAAATAACCTTTTTTTTTACTGATTTGAAATCATTCTCCCCCTCAATCAATGACATGGGTTGTTGATTGAGTGTTAGAGATTTTGTCAAAGAATAAGCCCAGATGGTTTTCAGAAATATGATCCGATTTATTTTCAAAGCAAGTTGTTTTCATAGGATGATAAATATTTTTCAGAAGAATATTTAGAAGGAAAAATATTTGTGAAAGAAACATTTGTCTTTTTGCCGACAAACATTTGGTTTTTAGAATCAGAGCATAAAATTTTAAAAGACAGAAAAAGCATGGCTCTGTTCTTTCTTTTTAAACACAGGTTACTGTCTGACATAACAGTAAGCCACCATTTTTCTTCATCTCAATTTTTTTTTAAAACAATTTATGTACATTCGAACTTCATCTAAAGACCCGTATCACTCTTTGAATGACAACTCAAAGACCGTAGATGAAATCGAATAAAGATATCAAGACCAAAATGACAATATTTTGAAGATTTTCGAATGTTAAAATTTTTATGGATTTTTTTTTTTTTTTTTTTGATAAATATTTAGAGAATATATTAATAGATGCCTTTACTCCTCTTCTCCCTCTTGAAGACGTTTGAGTGTTTCAGGTTGAAGACTCTTAAGTCCAAGACGGGGAAGAATAAACTCGAAACGCTCTCGAGGGAGTACTTTAGTGAAGATGTCTGCTAGCTGATATTTAGTTCTTACAAAGTAGAGTTCCACCACACCTTTTTCCACTTGTTCCCGAATGAAATGATGTCGAATGTCGATGTGATTTGCTCTTGAATGTTGAACGTTGTTAAAGGAGAGAGCAATGGCACTTTTGTTATCACAGTACAGAGGAATTTTGTTGGGATCTCATCCATAGGATTTGAGCACAACAAGATGACATGGCTATGTATTCAGCCTCTGTAGAGGATATTGACGTACTCATTTGTTTCTTAGAAGACCAGCTTACAAGTTTTTCTCCAAAGAATTGAGCACCACCTGTTGTGCTTCGACGTGTATCTTGACACCGCATGGTCTAGTGCATCGCATATCTTGTTAGAGACATGTTGGTGTCCTTCGGATACCAAAGTCCCATGTTAATGGTACCTTGAAGATACCGAAGACCCGCTTAACCACTTCAAGGTGCTTTTGGTAGGCTTAGCTCGGTATCTAGCATACATGCATACAACGAATGAATATCGTGTCATCGGTTGTGAGGTACATCGTGATCCAATCATACTACGATATTTCGTTTGATCTACCATGATCCCCGAGTGATCCTCATCCGATTTGGTACGCTCCACCATGGGAGTGTCAACGGTGTCACAAGTGTCAAATCCAAATTTCTTTAAAATTTCATTAGCATATTTAGATTGATTGATAAAAATGCCTCCGGACTTTGTGAAATTTGTAATCCCAAGAAAATGACATTTGTCCCATTATAGACATTTGAAATTTGGAGACAATTTCATTTGAAAAGCGGTCACATTCAAGAGGGTCGGTCGAGGCAAAAATAATATCATCTACATATATTTGAGCAGGATTAAATGTTTGCGACTTTCGGTGAACAATGTGGATCCACCGCTCCTTCTTTGAATCCAGTAGATAAGAGGAACTTTGACAGAGTATCATACCACGCCCTTGGAGCTTGTTTGCACCATAAAGAGCTTCCTTTAAGGGATAGATGAGTAGGACGTTCATGATCCACAAAACCTTTTGTTGATTGACGTACGATTTCTTCAGATCTCCATTAAGAAAGGCGTCTTTACATCCATTTGATAAACCATCATGTTCTTACTAGCAAGATTAGCTAAGAAGATTCGATTGCCTCAATACGCAAGCTCGAGCAAATGATTCCTCAAAGTCAATACCCTCCTCTTGACGATATCCTTTTCAACGAGTCTTGCCTTGTTCTTTAATACATCCCCATGCTCATCAAGTTTCACTTTGAAGATCCATTTGAGAGCAATGATCATAGCACACTCGGAGTGGTACTAATTCCCAAACATCAAGTCGGTCAAACTCATGAATTTCATCCCGCATTGCTTTGAACCAACCGTCCTCGGACATTCGGTTTTGACATCTTTTGGTTCGACTTTTGACTGTATGGAATTGAAGAAGCACCATAAGGCATCTGTTGAAAGTTGTTTACGGGTGGATACCGGACGAGAGGGATTCCCTATGATATTATCCAATGGATGATCGTGTGTCCATTTTCTAAAATGCTCGTGTGGTTGTGGTTGAGGAACTGATGTAGCAGAGTTGTTTTCCCCTGATGAGGATGGTTCAGATGATGGATCAGGGGCAAAAATATTTTCAAAAGGTGCATCTTCTGGAGTGGCAAAAGGGTTTACTTCATATGTGACTGCAGCAACGTTTCCAGTATGTACACTTGTAGATTGAAGAGTTGATGATGATGAAGAATGATCTGCAGAAGGCGCCTATTGACAGTGTTGGACGGATTAGGAGTAGCCTCTGTTGAAGTAGTAGAGTGGATGTTTTCCTGAGATTCAAAGTATTCATTAAACATTGGATTAAATAATTTCTTCACATCTTCTTCGAAGGTGGTACATACTGAATCTGCAGATGAGGGATTCGTACTAGAGAGGAACTAATGGGACTACTTAATGAAGGTTGAGAGGCGGTTCGGGCTGGATTGTCACGGAGCCATTTGACCGGTCACTCATCAAACGTAACGTGAATTGTTTCCATGATATTTCTGGTTCTTTTGTTGTAGATTCGGTATCCTTTTCTGTTTGGTGCATATCCTACAAACACTCCAATGTCCGCTTTAGCTTTCAGTTTGCCTAAATCTTGACCTTCATTAGTTGGGTAACACAAAGCATCAAACACGCGAAAGAAGGATAGATCAGGTTTTCGATTGTGGACAAGTTCATATGGAGTTTTTCCATGAGTTGTGTGAATTAGGGATCGATTTTGGGTGTAGCATGAAGTGGCAATGGCTTCGACCCAGAGAAATGTTGGAACCTTTGAATAAATCAGCATTGTTCTTACGGCTTCCACAAGAGTTCGATTTCGTCTTTCAACTACACCGTTTTGTTGAGGAGTTCGTGGAACACTTCTTTGATGACCGATTCCAACACTTTCATAAAACTCACTAAGTTCTTTATTAACAAACTCTGCTCCATTGTCGATTCGGATGATTCTAATGATCTTGTTAAGTCGAACCTTCATTTGTTTGATAAGTTTAATGATGACATCTCGTAGTTTCATCCTTTGTCGTCAAGAACTTAACCCACGTGAATCGAGAGTAGTCATCAACCACGACTAACACATATTTCTTCCGTTAATTGTTTGCACTCTCATAGGTCCGCACAAATCCATATGAATAGTGTGAAGAACTTCCATAACCGAGTTTGTGGGTTTGGGTTTGTGGGCATATTTTCGCTTTTTCCTAATTGGCATCTTGAACAAAGATGATCCTTTTCATACTTTAATCTAGGTAAGCCTCTTACTAGGTCCTTTCTGGAAAGATCATTAATGGCGGCGAAGTTCAAGTGATTGAGACGACGATGCCATAACCATGACTTTGTTTTCGACGCCTTTGACAACAAGTAGATAGGAGAAGACTTCATCATATATTTGATAGAGATGGTGTATAGGTTTGTGCCACGTGTTCCTCTTAACAGTTCCACACCATCAAGTTCTCTAACGAAGCAAGTGTGTTTTCTAAAAGCCACCTCTAGATCGGAATCACAGAATTGACCAACAGAGAACAAATTATGACCAAGGCCTTCAACATAGTATACCCTGGAGATCACACTACTTCCAACAACATAATCTCCATAACCCAAAATAGCTCGAAAATGATCATTTTCGAATCTAACAGTCCCGATGAATTTACTCATGAAGTTCACGAGCCATGACCGGTCTCCAGTCATATGCTTGGAACAGCCTGAGTCCAAGTACCACAGAATGATTTGAACGACTTGCAGTTGAACACAAACAAGAATGGATAACTGGATAATTGGGATCCCCATGCAAGAATGGGTTCCATTTGGTTAGTAACAGTGATTGGAACACCCACATCAGAAACATAATCAATGGAATCATTAGGGATAGATGCGCGAGTTAGTGTACGATTAGACCTATTCAAAGTATGTTCACTTCTTAAAGGAATAGTTCTACCGGTAGGCATCCATTTCTAATGGGCATTGACTTAGATAATTTAGGGCACAAATCATTAAGATTAAATTATTGCCAAGTGGGTTTCCATTGATAACCTACATTACTAAATTTTCTTCTGTGGGTTTCAATGTTTTCTAACCTTCTTAGCTTGATTTTTGGCATTAACAATTTTAACAGGTATTTAACAAAGATTAATCAAATCTTTCACACCACATACATGATTAGTAATGAAACCAAGCAATCATCATTACATGTTTTGCCAAAAGTAGCGAAATTCACATTAATTACAAAGATGCTTAGAGCTAACACTAGAATCAACACGATTCATTTTATTCAACATAGTTTCCTTCTTCCTAAGGTGATCTTCTACTCTCTTCCACTGAACATTCCTAGCTTGCAAGGTCCTATCATTCTTTGTTTTGCCTTGAGGATTTGACCCGCCGCTTTGGTGTCACTTTTTACTCTGTAGAGGAATTGGAACATTAGTTGGTTTTGCTACTTTTTGCATTTCGTGTTTAGAAGTCTTTGGGATCCGAACTACTTGAAGGCACATTAAAGTTCACTTTCTTAACACTGGGCATAGAGCAAGGCATCACAGCTTTATCTTTCTCTCATAAGGATTTAGGACATGTTGCTCTTAAATATTCTAACAGTTCCTGAGATCGTTTGGCCTGAATGCAAGCAAACCTAATTTCACTATCAAGTAGCTTATTTATGTGATCCTCTTCTACAATCTCACGGAGACATTCTAGACTATCCTTAAGGTGAAAGAAATAGTTATGAAATACAAGTTCGTTATTTCTAAGATGAGGAGGAATGTATGTATTGATACTGATGTATTTAGAGTCTGCAGATGACTTTGATGCAACATTCTCATTAAAGACAAGTGGCATTTTCCTTTTACGACTCTTGATTCTCAATTTCCTTTTGTAACGGGTTATTTTTCATTGTTTTTGTCACGGTGATTTTCATTGAATCGTATAACTCTTTGAAGTGTCGTTTGACCTTTTCGTTTTCTTCTATAAAACTCTCATTTTCTTGTTGTAATATGTTAATGATGTTTTAAAGATGAAAGTTTTGAGAAAATTGAGAATCTAAAGGAGGAGGCATTTGGGAGCCGACACATTATTCTTTTCACCCTTTAATTGTGAAATTGGGCTTTCAACTTCGATCATGTTACAATGAGCTTGAATCATTCGTCACGCTTGTTTATTTCAAAACTCGCATCAAACTCGAACATTTGAGGATGTCTTGATGTTTGAGGTTTTGACATTTTCTATGAGATGTTGATATTTTAGTTGCAAATCAAAATGTTCAACTTCTAGCTTAGAAAAATGTTTTACCAAATTAGCGTGATCATCCGGTCAAATTTCTCATTTAGTTTTGAGTTTTGTTTTCAAGCTCAATGACACGATCATGGGAAACTTTCAAAGCAACAGATAATTCATGAAATTGAGAAGCGATAATAGAATGCTTAGTAATCATATAAAACACATCTTGAGCCACACAACTCAATACTAAGTTCTCATTTAAGATATGCAGATTCTTCCTTTCAATTTCATTATATTTGAGTTCCGCTCATAATCATTGACCTCAACTATCATTGCATCAAATTCCTTTTCCATTTCTTTGATATCCGAGTCTATCCCTTTTGAAGACTCTCAAATTGACCTTTAATTTTTAAAGAAAGGTATGACCTCGGTTAAATAGCATTCTTTAGTTTACTCAAAACCCTCTCCCTTCGCTTATCCCTTGGTGTGATTCTTTTCTTACATGTCTTCTCAAAATCAACAAATAGTTGATAAACAACATACAAGTCGATTAAGGTCTTGCTCTTAGTTGGAATAGATCTAGAACTAAATGCATTGGTGTATTCAGAGGATACACGATTGTCGGAGGCATTTTCCTAAGGGGAGTGTTTTTTAACAAGTGCATTAGCTTTTGCATATCTATGTCCTTTTCCAAAAACTTGTTCTGGGGTTAATTGAGATTGAGGCTTAAACATGTTCAGGGAAATCCAATTTTCTTTAGTGTAGTCATGGGGTTTGAACGTTATGTTTTGTTTTTTACACTCAGGATCTTTTAGCTTCTTATCCATTTTCTCCCTAGAGGCATCTTCAAATTTTCTATCCTCTTCCGTGCTTCCAATACATGATGGTGTTTGCCTAGGCTTGAGGATCTCATTACCATCATATACAATCGTATGGAAAGCTTTAGCCTTTTACAATACTCGGATTTGGTTCCTCTACTAGGGAATACTATGCTTATCGCTTAAGACTCGTGTTTAGTGATCATGTGAGCGATCAAGGGTATTCCTTGTGCGTACAACTTGTTTTCAAGCTTGTTTTCAAAGTTTTAGGTTGGGAAAATCGGTTAAAAGTTTTGATTCCTTAGCATTAAATTCTGTTTAAGCACTTTAACATTTTCTTGAAGTTCTTGCTTTTGCTTAACAGTTTAGTTTAGTTTGTCTTTTAAGGAATCTAGCTCTTGTTTTAATATTTCTTCCCTAAAATTACTTCTTCTAATAATTGTACGCATTTGGTCATCCATTTCCTGCTCACGGGTAGTTAATTCAAACTTAGCACGTTGTTCATAAATCGCAACTTTTTCTTTATAGACATTCAGTTTAGAGATAACAGAATCATCAGGGGCACATGCAGTGTATTCATCAAATACATAGTCATCATTGACTGTAGAAGATGCATCACTTGGTATGATCTCACTTTCACTTTGTATCACATATTGATCATATGGGACAATATTACTATTACCCACATTATCAATATCTGATTCATTAGTTTCATGTGATTGTACTTTGTTATGCATCTCTTGCTCATCAACTTTATCGTATAGTTTTAATACCTCGAGATGATTGAATCTTTGGATGGACCAACTGTTGTGGTGATGAGACCTTTGAGAGACCAATGGTGAAATGCTAGCCATGAAGATTGTGCAGGCGAAGTTCATCATCGACATCGTAGTCAAATGCATCACGGTCAACGACTTGAAAGGCATCTAGATGATTGTGACCTATTTCCGAATTGGTCGCTCATCCACATCAAGATCATAGGTTTTGGCATTTCCTTAGCAAGAAACAACAACTGTTCTTCATCCAAAACCGCTCCACATGCCCCGAGCTTGCACCAGTGAGATCTTGTCCCCGAAATACTCGCATTTTGAGGCGTTTGGAGACGCGGTTCCTTGCAATATGTCCTTCACCCCCAGGTTGTAGCACTTGATTGGATTTCCTTGATTTGCATTCCTTCTACGGTTCTCGATTAGCCACATACCCTCCACCTACTCCACCCTTTCCTTGTTCATGTCAGTCTTTCTTGCTTGGTTGCACCATGATCTTACCATCTCGACAATAGCATGATTGTGTAGATTGGATGCGATTCGATATCATTGTTAGTGTGAGGAGTGAGGTTCCGATTTTGCTTAACCATAAGAGCCAGTTGATTGATGAAATATTCCATGGTTGCTTCAGCATCAGGTTACTTAAAACTTGGATTAGGAATGAGTTTGTGGTTACCATTTCCAGTAGGTATGACTTGTGAAGTTTTGGTATTAATCCATACATTGGTGTAGAAGGCTGTTGAATCATTTGACGAACTTGCATTACCAGAGTTTGAATTGAATTTTTCCAAGATCATTTGTTCAAACATAGCATGTCTCTCATTCAAACAAGCACGCATACAATTGCTCATAGTTGGTGTTCCTCAAACCTTTTGTTAACTTGATGAAGTGACAAATTTGTGCCATTTCGATTCATGTTGTTCACAAACTTTGAATTTAGCTAAATATTTGGCATAGTCATTTTAATATTCCTCATGTCATTCACAAGCTTGTGGAACCTCACGTAATATTCGGTGACACTTTCCCCGGTTTCATCTTAAAGTGCTCAAAGTCATCATACGATTGAGATTCTCTGTCTTTTTAGTTAATTCGAACCGAGAGAAGCATCTTGACATTGTCCAAACCGCTTTGGCTTGGTGTTGTGATTGATTAGTTTGTAGATGTCCTTGGTAGACCACAAGTACAATGTTTGAGGCCCTAATATCTCGCATCGTATCTCTTTTTCTCCTTATCAATGAGCTCATCATACGTCTTTGGTCCATCCAATCCTAAGATCACCGTACCATCCATGAGAGTTTCAAGTGTGTCTCTTGTAGTCTCAATCGATAAGGTCCTTCATCAATTGATTTGAGAATGTTAACCCCATTTTCCTTTCCCAAACAGACAACCTAATTCGTTGAGCCCATGAGTCATAATCGGTTACATCAAGCATGGGTGGACGAGTATCCGATCCACCGCTGAACGTCCTCACCACTGGTGAGAAACGATAGTAGGTACGTTGTTAGACATGATTCCAGATTCTACGGATTTTACTATTCTTTGATTAAACCGGAAATTGATTCTTTCACGGATTTTACAAAATCAAAAGAACAACCGTAAAACGTAGCACGAAGAAGTGACAAGTCTCAATAGACAAGTAGTAAATTTGACAAGTCGCAACCTTACCAACTCGCCTCGATATCAACTCGCTTAATAGACAACTCACTTAAAAGACAAGTCGCAATACCCAAGTCGCACAAAGAGACAACTCGCTAATAGACAAGTCGCTAAAACCCAAGTCGCATAAAGAGATAACTCGCAATAGACAAGTCGCTTAAAACCCAAGTCGCTAAAGAGTCAACTCGCTTAATAGCCAAGTCGCATAAACTAACTCGCTTCCAAGACAACTCGCAAGTGTCAACTCATGAAACAAACAACTCAAACACAAAGAAACTAGCTTAGGCGACAACTCGCTTAAGTATCAACTCGCCTGAGACAACTCGCTCCAATAACAAAGCAACTCGCTTCCAAGAAACGACACCGTGTCTTAACTTGCTTTGTACAATTTTCAAAAACAACCACTTTAACAATCAAAAACAGCCCAACCACGATGATTCAAGCCTTCCAATTCAAAACCTAAACACATATGATGATCCTAAACACAAAAGTACAATCAAAATTCAAACTTTAACACTAGAAATTAACCAAATGATTCAAAGTCTTCTAAACACTTATAACCCCAAAAACCTTATGAAATCCACCAAACCAAAGAGCATGAAACATGAGTGATCAAACTATGGCGCTCTGATACCAATTGTAAGATATAGGATTTCACAAACACATCAAATCATAAGCATATGGGGCGTATACTAAGTTTAGAGAGAGAAAGTTCTAGACAGAGAAAGAGAAGAGAGTTGGGAACTATGTGAAATAAAAGAAAAATGGTATTGAAGCTCCAACCCTCTACCTTGGGAGGTAGAGGGTATTTATAGTGTCTTACAAGATACGCCATCTACGGGCTGTGGATCAGGCATACAGTGGGTAAAGACCCGTCCGTCCTCCACGGTGTTACTAAACTAAATACTAACTATCATTAAATAACTACGACTACGAGCTTTTTAACGATTGCATATACTTGAGGTGATTGACACTTTAATGACTGGATTTTCTAAATCCTAACACGTAAGATGTTATGCAAGAGAGGGGTGTATCTGTATTCAACATATCTAGTAGGACTACTCATGAACATGAAAGATTGCGTTTTCTTATTAAGAATAACAAAAATGATTAATGGAATATTTTAAAACTCATTAACTACAAGAAGTTGTTGGGAATGTGCTAATCTTCATAATTAAGATTAAAAAGAGCTGAAAATGTAAACACCTTTTGCAATTCACGGATGATGCCCTCTTCATTGGGGAATGGAGTTCCCGAAATGCCTCTAATCTTATCAACATCCTTCGTTGTTTCAAAGTAGGATCGGGGCTCAAAGTGAATCTTGACAAGAGTAGGTTTTTAGGATCAGGGTTCCGGATAACGAGGTTTCTGCTATTGCAAATTTGCTTGGATGTGCTTATGGGACTCTTCCTTCTTGTACCTTGGGATTCTAGTTGGAGGCAAAATAATCCTTTGCAATAGTTGGCAAGTTATCATAAATCGCTTCCAGGACGGCCTCTCAACTTGGAAAGTTAAAACCTTGTTTGTGGGTGGGAGACTTACCTTGATTAAATCCGTTCTTGGTAGCCTCCCCCTTTACTTCCTTTCGCTCTTTAAAGCTCCCATTAAATTTGTTAAGGCTCTTGAATCCATTAGATGTAGATTTTTGGGGTTCAAAGAGAACTCGAAGGGTATAAACTAGGTAAAATGGAATTATATTCTTATTGAGCCAAAGAATGGTGGGTTAGGAGTCGGATGCCTTCGCTAAAAAAATCTTAGTATTCTTAGGAAATGGAAGTAATGCTTTCTTAATAAAGAGCATGCCTTGTGGAGTTGTGTGATCAAAGAAATTTACGGTTTAGATGGAGGGTTCGGTTCGTCTAACCTCGCAAATAGTGGTAGTGGTGTTTGGTTGGATGTTTTTAAAGCTTGTAAGCACATCGAAGGTATAAACTCAAACTTCAAAAATTCGTTCATGCGAAAGATCGTAAAGTGAAAGATCGTGGTCAAGTTGTTAAATTCTTAACGATAAATTTACTAGACTCTTCGCTCTTGAGGTTGATAAAGATTGTAAAGTGAAAGATCGTGGTCAAGTTGTTAACAATGCTTGGATTGGTATCTGGTTGTGGTGTATACCTCCAAGGGGCCGTGCTTTGGATGACTTAAATACACTTTCTTCTCATTTGGGTAACGTGATGTTCTCTCTTATGGTAGCGACAAATGGACTTGGTCTTATGATTCTTCCGGATCCCTTAAGGTTAATATCTTATCTAAAGTTTTGGAGAACAACCTTCTTCGTGACAATAGTCTTGGTTTCCATCATAATAGGAATAATTGGATTCCCAGGAAAGTTAATGTCACGGTTTGGAAACCCTCCCGTAATCGCCTTCCAACTCGTCCTAATCTTATTGCTCGTGGTTTCAGGATCTCTTCCTCTATGTGTCCTTTATGTGACGTGGAGACCGTGGATATTGAGCATATTCTGGTTTGTTAGGATTTAGTAAATCCAGTTATTAAAGTGTCGGTCACCTCAAGTATATGTAATCGTTAGAAAGCTCGTAGTTGTAGTTATTTAATGTTAAGTAGTATTTAGTTAAGTAACACCGTGGATGACGGACGGGTCTTTACCCACTGTATTCCTGATCCACAGCCCGTAGGTGGCGTTTTATGTAAGACTATAAATACCCTCTACCTCCCAAGGTAGAGGGTTGGAGCTCATAATAACACTTTTACTTTCTCTCACTAAGTTTCCAAACCTCTAACTATTTCTCTCTCTAAAACCTTATATTATACGCCTATATGTGATCATGATTTGATGTGTTTGTGAAACCAATATGTTACAAATGGTATCAAGAGCCATGGTTTGATCATCTCTTACATATCCTTGGATTTCTAGTGGTTTTATATGGTTTTGGGTTTGAAAAGTTTAGTGGTTTTGCATCATTTGGATTATTTCTTGTGTTAAAGTTTGAATTTTGAGTGTACTTTTGTGTTTAGAATCAATGTAAGTGCTTGGGTTTGATTTGGAAAGCTTGAATCAACGTGGTTGGGCTTGTTTTGGATTGAAAATATTGTTCTTAAAGTTTTCTACCTAGCGACTTGGCTCTCGGAGTTGTTTTCTTGGTAGCGATTTACTTTGTTAATTTCCAGCGACTTGTAGTTAGAGGAGTAGCGACTTGAGCCTAGCGACTTGTCTATTGAGACAAGCCAACAAACAATACAACGTAGTGGAGGTTCCACTTAGGCTAGCGACTTGGTTGGCGTAGCGACTTGTCTCTATTAATTCTAGCGACTTGTCCTTATTGTTCTTAGCGACTTGGATACTTAGCGAGTTGCTCTTTAGCGACTTGCCTGATTAGCGATTTGGTGCTTTAGCGACTTGTGTTCAGCGACTTGGGTCTTTGATAAGGTTTTAAAATGTACCTTTTTGAGGGGTCGTTTAAGCCTTATTTGATCACTTTTGTATCCGTTATTACTTAATATCATTCCTTTTCACTTTTAGGTCTTTTGAAGGCAAATTGTCAGTAATGGCACTTATTTGGACGAAAAGGCGGATATCTGAAGAAAATGGCCAAAGTCAAGAATCGAGACACTCAAGTCGCTTTGAAATACAAGGTGTGGCGCCATCGCTTAGCTATGACCGTCGGAGCATTTTAATGACAACCTGAAGCCAAATTTCTTATTTTAAGTGACGGTGTCAGCTTTAAAAGAGTAGGCCGTCGCAACTCGACGGCCTAGATTTGATCCGCACGGCCGAAGTTGAATAGGACGGCCACACAAGCACAAGGTGACGCCGTCGCAAGACTAACGTGGCCAAGATGAAACACTAATGACGGCGACCGACGGCGTCACAAATCATAAGGTGACGCCGTCGCAATTGTAATATTATATATAGAATCCGAATTTTTCGCTTTTAGTGTGTAGTCTTTTGGAGTAAAACCTAAACCGAACCAAGGCTATCTTGTACAAGATTTTAGGGTTCCAAACCCTATCTTACATCAAGATAAGTGTTTTACTTCATTAATCCAATTATGTCTTTGATTATTTGTGTGTATGCTTGCATGTTCTCCATGTCCGACAAATTTACTTGTGTGTTTGCTTAGGGAATATGAAACTTAATTATTAAATATTGATTGGTTGTCTCTTATCTTAATTGATTAATGATCTAGTAATGCGATAGGTCATTCGTTGTTTAATTAATGCTTGATTAATCTTTGTGAACCTTAGGCTATAGCACTTAGAGCGGTTGTAGGCTAAACCATCCAAAGAGGGCCTTAGAGTTAGAGTTTATAATCCCTAGAGGGTTTTGTAGACGAGACCCTTTGGTAAGTTCAAAGAGTTAGAGATAAACGCATACCCTACGACTTTAGACACACAACGCGATTAAGAATAAGGACGTGACAATTCAACCATCAATAGGAGATAATTAAGGAGTAATAAAACCTAAGTGAACACATCTTTAAACTATCATACGAGCACACAATAATTAGACATAGACTACATACACCTTAGATTAGATAATTAGATAAATAGAGTAATCGGTAGAAATACCAACCCCCAAATCCAAACCTCGAGATTCGTACCTTTCCATTTCCTAAAAATCATAAAAGATAAAAATAATCTTCCTCAACCCCAACCTTAGCGTAGTAACTTCTCACTAGCATTCCTATTCCCCAGAGAACGATATCAATACCGTGGCTTACCCTAATACTACACTACAACGATTAGGTTCAACGCCTAGGGTGTTATAAAACTTGCTCAAGAAAAGGAAGTTCCTTTGACCCCGAACGACGCGTGTAGCGTTATCAAGTTTTTGGCGCTTGCTGGGAATAGAATAGCTAATTAGTAGTCCACCTCGTTTAGGTTTCTTTGCTTGATTTCTATCAAGTAAATTTTTCTCAATTTTTTAGCTTTCTCGTAGTCTATCCCCCTTCTTCGTGACCTTTGTTCGTAACCCCATCACTTTTCATCATGGAAGGTGATAACCAACCACCATTCATCAACCTACCACCAAATGACCCGCCAAGAGCCCGTACTCTTGGTGAATACTCGAGACCAAGCCACCTAGGCTATAGGAACACCATTGAGCTTCCGACCAAGCCCAAACTACGGCCCTGCGATCCGACACCATCCGGTTGGTGCAAAACAGATGTGCATTCCATGGACTTCGTTCCGAAGATCCTAATAAGCATCTAAGGGATTTCCTTAAAATTTTCGATTCCATCGACCTTGATGCTACTACTCGGGAGACTACGCTACCGCATCTCTTCCAATTCTCTCACGGGACCAAGCTAGTAATTGGCTTGAGCGACTTCCCATGGCTCCATCTCAAGTTGGGATGATCTCACCTCTCATTTCCTTGCTCAATTTTTCCCACCGGGAGAACCACTAAACTTAGGAATGACATCTTGATGTTCCAACAACGTCAAGGTGAATCTCTCTGAAGCATGGACTCGATTCAAGGACTTACTTCATAAAGTTCCTCATCACGGCATTGATCTTTGGCTCCAAGTTCAAATCTTTTATGATCATGTCAACTTCCCCACAAAGCGATCCATTGACCAAGTGGCCGGTGGAAAACTTAGTGATCTCACCGCGGAAGAATCATGGGGTATAATAGAGGAACTTGCTCTCTATGACAACGAAAGTTTGAATGACCCCCGTGAGTTGCCCAAAACCGTTAAGGCAATATCCTTGCCTCCACTTGACTTACAATCTTCCGACCGTAGAATGATCGAGCTTGAAGATGAAGTTAAATTCCTAATGAGTTCCTGCGAAAATCCTAAGTCTTCACATCAAGTGAATAAAATCACTCTTCCTTGTGAGTTATGTAGTGGTCCCCATGACACTCGTGATTGCACAGACTCCCCGAACAAGATTTTGCGGATTACGCCTCCATGCGTACCGATGGAACGCGAGAGAAGTGGTACACTTTCAAGCCCGAACAAAACTACTTAGGAAACTCTTACAACCCCTCATGGAGAAATCACCCTAACCTTAAGTGGAACCAAAACTCAAGCACACCCCAAAGCTCATCTAGTCCACCTAATAGGTTCAATTCTCTAAACACCAGGAACCCCGCTAATCTTGAGGCAATTGCATCTAGATTCATGTCATCTCAAGAAACTCGATTGACTAAGCTTGAAGCCGATTTTAAGCGAAGACAAGGCGAGATGACAAACAAGCTTGATGCTCTCTTAAAAGCCTTTAATGAACGGGAAATTGGAGCACTCCCAAGTGATACTATAAAGAACCCAAAAGTGAATTCAATTTCGTCGACTTCATGTTCTTGTTCACCATGGGAGAGTGCACATCCATGCCCCTCACACCCAACGGTTCACTCGGTAAATGCTATCAACAAGGGTTCCAAGCAATCCAAAATGAGGTACCAAGGCCCTGCACCATTGGTAGAACCTACTCTTGAGAAACCCGTCAACCAAGAACCCAAACCAAATCTAGAGGAGGAGTACAAGGAACTCCATCAAGAAAAACCGGTTCTTGAATTCTTAGCTCATGCACCCTATTATAATGCTTTAAAAGAAAAATATGAGTTAGAACTTAAACTTGGAAAACATGGGTCCGCTTTTGTGCGAAATAATATACCTAAGAAGTTAGACGATCCCGGGCTATTTACTCTTCCATGTAGGCTTGGAACTTCCAAACCTCTCGATGCTCTAGCCGACTTAGGATCATGCTTCAATCTTGTTCCGTTGTCTCTCCATAGAAGCCTTAACTTAGGTAAGATAGAACCAACGGAAACCATCTTAGGTCTAGCGGACGGTAGTGTTGCATATCCGTGGGGATAATTAAAGACATGGTAGTACACGTAGGAGAGTTGACTCTTTGGCCGACTTTCATGTGCTAGACATGAATAAGGACCGACATGGTTATTGATGCGT
>CM040242.1:74188446-74410568 GCA_022545495.1 Chrysanthemum lavandulifolium | reverse complement strand
TTGGTTCACCATATGGACAAATTTTAAATATTTATATTTAAACATGACACCTTCGTCACCTTAGTTGTTTCAGGAATAATATTAATAAAAATGAAGCAAAGTATCATCATTGTTACTCTTCGATATGCCATTGTAGGAATACAAATTTTCCTAACTTGAGAATGAATATTGGAGAACTTATTGCACTAGAAACTCAATTTGACCTAACGGTTGAATTGCTTCCTTGATAGAAGTTGGGTATCTGGAATCACCCGTAAAAATGTTCGTGTTTAGCCATAATTGAGCACCGCCAGTAATAGTCTCATATTCATTCTCTCACATGAGAAATCTATACTCCTATGTTTTACTAAAGTAAGTTTACAATGGAAATACTTTGCATTGTCTTAGGATTACTAACAAAAAAAGTTGTAAAATTAAATTTTCTTTTAGTTAACCACAACCACTTGCCTCAACAAGCAATTATCTTGCTTTGATCGAGAAGAGCTACATTACTTCAAGGATGAAGTTCATTATACGCTAATCACCATCCGTAATAACTATACTTAGTTCATTACCTTCACTAAACCAAAACAACCTTCTAAATAATTCACTTTCTTAAGGACGCATATGCATGTGTTTTCTTACTCTTCAAAATACCAACACATAGGTAAACATCTCTTAGCTAAAACCAACTCACAAAACCGTACTTGCTTCAAGCCTTTCTATATCCAACACTTACTCTTCTAAACACAACTCCTTCCTCTCCACAAACAACAACTCCACATTCTATATCTAAATGAAGTCTAGGATTGTCCTGAACTAGCACCTCACAACTCTATTGTCTTGAACACCATCATGTACTCTTTTCTTTCTTGACACATACCTTGCTTGCCATTGTTAATACAATCGATTTACTAATCTAGATCATAAATCTGTTTTGAGCTTTTTGAATAGCGCTTGCTAAATTTTGATAAACCTATGTGTTATTTCTGAGCTCGATCTCATTTGATTGCTTATGTGTTATTCCTACATGCTCTCATTGCTATGCTTTACTTACATACATGTATGCTTGCTGTAGTAATCATTAGTTTCAAAATTTGATACCTAAAGCAAAATATTGCAATCATTCTATTAAGGAAATTTGTCCTAGATGCCGAATCCCTTGGCTATAACTAGTCGGATCCCTAAAGTGAAGGATACGTGGGATCCGGGTGGACAAAAGTGCAATTTTAGCTTCCTTGCATCAATCCAACCTTCCAGACCTCATTAGACTAGTTAAACATGCTACATTAGGATCACTTAAACTTTCCTTAGGCTCAGTTGATCTCACATTCACTCATGGATGACTTAGGATCATATTAAAGGTGTTTTTGATTTATCACTTCATCAAAACTCATCACATTTCCGCTCCAATGCTCACACATTGTTCCTCACTTCTCAAAACACTTAGTTTGATATTTCTCTCAATTTTAGCAAATTGATTTTAGTCTTCCTTACCTCAAATTAGGCTAAAAACTAGTTTTTAATTTCTTATGATTTTTAGGGAATTTTCCAAATTTCTCTTAAGTTACCATCAGATCTCTAGGATCTTTTGACTCCACTTGATACTCTCAAATCTCTTAGTGTCATCTTTGATCACCCATTGGTGCTCATAAAGCCCCATTTCTTTCTATAAAAGACAATCATTAGCTACCCTCAATCATTTTTCTTGATCATTTGAGACCCTCTTCATTTAAGATACCTAAGAAGACTGAAACACTCAATATGTATAGGTATTAGACCTTACAAAACATCATTTTCCTTTTCTTGTCTTTGAGGCGGATCCCTAGAGCTTAGCCTGAGCGGATCCTCATTGGAGGGAACCGTGGGAACCTACCGCCTAGATTCAGCTAATCCTAGCTAAAACAATCATTTCAAGCTTTTCTTGCTAACTTGAACACTCCATCTTGTCTTAATTGACTTCCTTGATCAGTGCAACTCTGAAGTTGACTCTTGTGCATGCAAATCATTGCAATTTGAAGGATCTTAGTGGCTTAAGCTTTAAATTCACTTTTCAAATCCTTCCCCTTATAAACCACCTTGTTAGTACTTCTAAGTTACCACTTACAACTTCATTCTCAGCAACTAGAAACCTCTATCTCACTAACCTTTTATCATTTCATCATGAGGAAAGCTCCTAGTGCTAACTCATCCACCAAAAGACCACCCAAGAAACTTGCTCGTGTTGTTCACGAAATTTATTCAACCGAATCATCTCCGTTAAATCCACAAATGCTAGGATTTCCTCCACCAACTCAACCGATCAAACCAATCCGTAAAAGGATTATCCCACAAAACTACCATTGCCAAACACTACTATACCTCCTAAACCAAACACCCCTATCTCCACTAAACCATCACCCTTAGTGCCTAGAGCTTTATCATTCACCCTTAGTACCATCACCCTTAATTCATATGTACTTACACTATAAAATGGGCTAATTTGTGTTATGTTTTGTCTCTAATTAGATGCGACAACTGTGATATATAAACAAAAGTTTGTTAAAAATTTTATCAGGTGATTTTCACTTAGATTTCATTACCATGAATTATGCATATAGTATTTCATAGTTTTGGTGACAGCAAAATATGTGATACATTTCATAGTTTTTCAGTTTTCAAAATCATGATTTTGATAGTTTAAATTATATGCATGTGAGATGCAGCTTTGGCGTTTGAAAAAAATGTTATCAGTGTATGATTTATGTGTAAAAAACAATTTAAAAAATAGTTGTTGTTTATGTGATTGATGCGTGCAAAACCGTCAAGTCGTAACAGACTTAAAACAACAAGCACGAAATCAATGAGGATCCGAGGAGTATAGAGTCTCCTCGGTCGTTATGTCCCAAATGAAATATGCAATGGATCAATCAACGTATAGTGATCGAGAAGTTTGAGCGAAAAAGGGTTTATGAGATTATGATTATAACTACGAAATATCAAACAAATACAAAGGGCTAAAATGCAAATGAGAAGAAATTAAAAGATAAAATCTATTAAATAAGCGTCATCACTAAAATTAAAATGATGTTTTTGTTTTTATGATTTTATAAAGCGAATTTAAAATCTACGACGTCTGACTAAAAACGTAAAACTTACACAATATTAACCCTAAAATATGAAAATGATGTTTTCACAAACCTAATGATATAAGAAAATATTTTGAAAAGAAAATTATTTTTAAAACTAATTATCTAATTAAAACTATTTTTAACTATTAATTAATTACCTAAAATACAAGAAAATAGGAAATTAGGCTAGAAAAATAAGATTAAGACTTGGAAAAGTCTAAAATATCAAAATAGACTTTCCAAAACTGTTTTTGTATTTTTATGATTATTTTCTATTTTTATGAATTTTAAACTATTAAAACTAATTAAATTGCTAAAATTACCAAATAAACTATGAAAAATCTGAAAATTACTCTTTTCACTTTTTATATTTATCTAAACCTAAGAAAATTGAAAAATTATTTTATGACCCTTTTCGAATTTTTGTATTAAAAGCTAATTAAAAATGCTTAAAAACTACTTTAAATTAAGAAAAATAGCAAAATGACTTAGAAAATCTGAAAATTAGGAAAACTCTAAAATTATATTCTAAATCTGAGAAAATATAAAAGCAGTGACTTGTGTACAAGATTATGGGCTCGATGTGTCAAGTACTTAATAATAAGCACTTAAATAAGCCAAATGATTAAGACAAGCCACCAACCGAAAGCAGAACTATGATACACTAAATATGACCAAATGAAACTTAAATCAACAAGCTACAATCACGATTAACAAGATAACTCAGATTTGGTGATTATGATATTAAGCTAAAACAGTTTGAAGTACTAACTTGCAGTCGACAAATAAGCACCCAAATAAGCTAAGAAGCAGAATCCAATTGTTGATACCTAAACTAGACCTAAGTAGCTATCTATGACCAAAAGACCAGCCTTTGACAAGCTTTAATAAGCTCATGCAAGCTTGTCCAAAAGCTGAAAACACCGATTTGATGAGCGGGGCACCGAGCCTCACTGAGCTTTAGCACAAGCTTATCCGAAAGCTTAAGATGAAAACAGTATTAGGTCTTAGAGACCACCTATTAAACTACTTATAAACCAAAAATCGGACCTTGAAAAGCTTTAATAAATCACGTGGATCACCGCAAGTTCTGCACAAATCACTTTAGACACCTTTGACTTTTGAAGCAGTTGAAAGTTTGACTTTGGTGAAGTTTGGATCCAATTTAATGACTAATGTTGATGTGTTATGATGTAATGAACACAAAGCAAGCTATATTTAACACTTTTAAACTCAAATCCAGGGATTTCAAATCCAAATCCACAACAGACCTCACAGTAAGACAGATTGAAACTTATTTTGACTATAAGGGTTGCAGGATCAATTTTATTGACTCAAATGAGTCTACTTTTGCTAAATGCACTTGAGCCAACAACAAACTACCACTGATTTCAATTCAGGGACAGATATGACAGCAATCCAAACACCCCTTTATCACTAGTTTAGCAAATTAAAATGAGGCACACACTGATTAGACTTACACAATTGATCAAGCTAAGTTCACTTAACCTAATTACTACTGTTGGAACAGGTTTTAACTAATTAAAGCTACAAATACATATTATGCATAAGATCTTTGAATTAACTTACAACTTGTCCAATGGCCACTATGGCCTGCCACATTGAAACAAAGAACCCAAGATCACTAATCCTATATAAACCACCCAATTGCTTCCATTTCAACCCATTTTCCTTTCTCGAATCAAACCATATCATCCTGCATCATTTGTTCTCCAAATTTGACTTTTGTTGACCAGTTGCTCAAGTTGCATGAAATGTGCAAATAAGCTTATACAAAGCTTTGACAAGCTTATTAGAGCTTGTTTAAGCTTAAAAATAAACTACTAATAGATTTGATAAGGATTTTGAGAGTAGAAAATTCAACAGTAAGCATAAAAAATGGAAACTGAACTTTAACTGAGATTGATACTTAATTAGAGTTGAAATACACTTAAAAGCTTTAACTTGATACAAAATGACAAAAGATTACAAGTTTTCTGCTAAATTAAACACTTTAAGATAAAAACGACATGTTTTTAAAATTAAAAACTAGAAGACTACTTTTCTTGCTTCCAAATGCTCCTTTTTATAATCCAAAGCTCTTTTCTCTCACTTCTGAACATTTCCCAACAATCTAAGCCATTGGATGGCTTGAAATGATCTCAACCATTCAAATCAGATTTTGGCGCCATTTTTTCTTTTAACACTTGGGACAGGACTGAGATGGTGGGAGGGGGTACATTTAATGCTTTTGGAGTTTGGTGGAGGTGGGGGGAACAGGGAGGTGAGATTGTGAGCTGGGGTGGTTGCAATGGTGAGCAGACAAGGGAGGGAAATGGGGAAAGAGATGGCGGGTGGATTGTTTGGTGGTTTGACCATTATTAGAAAGGGGTTCAAAATGGATTATGACAGGGTCCGAATGTATTGACCAGCCAAATGGGTATAAGGGTTTAAATGACAAGGACGAGTTGCATTTTTCGAAAATAGAGGACGAATCGCCAATTCTGCAAGTTGCTTCAAGGGACCATAATTGACAATCTCAATAAGTACAAGGACCAAACTTGCCATTTTCAATTTTCCAGGGCCATTTCGCCAAAATTTAAACTTGAAGGACCAATTTGTAAATTTCTCAAACTTTGTATATTTTTCACCAAAGGACTTATTTTGACAACTTTTGATTTTAAAAGGACCTTTGGTGACTTTTGCTTTGAAATTATGGCTCGGGGACTATTTTGACAACTTTTGAAACTTGGGGACCAAACTGCAATTTTGCAAATTTGATATGTTTTTCATCGATTTTGATATTTTTGCATTTAAAACACATAAAACACGATTTGTGATATTTTGATCATTTAGATGTGTTTAGTATTTTCGATGATTTTGCGGTTTATTTTATACAAAATGATGAGTATTTACACACTCATCAATCCCACATCGAGATATTGCTAGTCCCTAGCAATGATTTGAGAAAATGTAATGGATTTTAAACTCTTTACCAAAAGCCATTACTTCGGAGTAGCCAAATGTTTCGATTCAGTAAGAACCATGGTACACCGATAACCATGTGATTTTGAGCAAACCACCGACTTTCAACGGTTTGATTTTGTCTTTACTGGCCGTACCCTTACGGACTAGCCAACTCTTAGATAAATTATCAATATTATCTTTGGTGAGCCGATTACCAATTATGGTTTTCCATGCCTTTACCACAAGCCATAATCTTGCGGGCTAGCCAACTCTTCACTTTTAGGATATGGTGAGTTGAGAACCATACAATTTTGGGCAAATTGCAAGCCATATAAGCGGATTAGAAATCTTTACCAAGAGCGTTTGCTCTGGATTAGCCAATCCTTTTGTCTTCTGAACATGGCGGATGATAACCGGATGAAAGTGTAGAACACTTACTCCAAAAAAATTTTGGCCAAAACGGGGATTAGGCGGTATAATTACATGATAAAATTCGTGAGAACCCCCACACTTAGAAATGAATATTGCCTCAATATTCAAAGTACCGTGATTATGCCGAAACAAAAACGTAAAGGAAATACTACGCCATTATTTAGAAAGAAGATTTTTTTTTTTTTTTTTTTTTGAAACATGTGGCAACCCCCACACTGGGTGGTAGAAAGAGGTAAGAAGATGTAAATATGGGTGGGAACCCATATGGCATCTCTTGTTTTTGGTTACCGAGTCGCTAGCTTGACTCGATCCCGCATTCATTGGTTCATGGGGAAAGTTTGTAAGTCCGGACAACCCGCGGAGGAATGTCCTCTCCAAAATAATGCTTCACTCGATGACCATTCACTTTGAAATTAGGACCATCGGGTTGAGATAACTCAATGGTACCATAAGGATAAACCTTAGCGATAGTAAATGGACTGCACCGGTGGGACTTTAGCTTTCCCGAGAAAATCTTCAATCTTGAGTTGAAAAGAAGGACTCGATCACCGACATTGAAAACGCGGTTTTGATTTTGATTCGTGAATCTTCTTTGTCTTTTGTTTATAGATTAAAGAGTTCTCGTAAGCTTGATCACGGAGTTCATTTAATTCATTCATTTGAACTTTCCGATGATCACCCGCCGTCGAATATCAAAGTTAGCATGCTTCAAGGCCCGTATGCCTTGTGCTCGAGCTCAACCGTTGATGACACGCCTTCCGTTACACCGGCTTGTATGGAGTGCACCGATGGGTGTTTTATAGGTTGTCACGGAAGGCCCGTGTGCGTCATCTAACCTATCCGACCAAGAGGCACGGTTTCACCAACCGTCCCTCTCAAGAATTCTTTATCCCGGTTAGAAACTTCCACTTGCCCACTTGTTTGTGGGTGGTGCAGCAGAGAGTGCGGTGAGTTACACCATACTTTTGCATGACTCTTGCAAATTGGTCATTGCAGAATGCGTACCACGATCACCGATTATGGCTCGTGGAGTTCCAAACCTAGCAAGAGATTTCAAGAATTTCACAACAACTCGGGCATCGTTGGTGGGTAAAGCTTTAGCTTCAACCCATTTTGACAAGTAGTCAACGCCACGAGTATGTACTTATTTCCGTGAGAAGAAGGAAATGGCCCCATAAAGTCAATGCCCCGGATGTCAAAATCTCACACACTTGAATGGCGTTTTGCGGCATTTCATTCCTTTATGAGATATTCCCGTGACGTTGACAAGCGTCCGAGGTTTTGACGAATTCATGGGCATCCTTATAGATCGTGGGCCAATAGAATCCGGAATCAAACACCTTCTTGGCGGTGTAGTTGGGGCTATGATGTCCCCAAGTGGGTCCGAATGGCAAGCCTTGAGAATGTCAACGCTTCGACCATACACACATCGCCGGATGACTTGATCCGCACAAATTTTAAACAAGTAGGGTCGTCCGAAATAATGTTTCACATCTTTAAAGAATTTATTTTTCCGCTGGGACGACATCCCTTTCACAAAAGTTACCCGCATGGTAATTTGCAAAGTCGAGAAACCATGGGGTAGAAGAGTCTCCACGAAAAGAAACCACATTGAGTGTTTCGAGAGGAAATGTTTCATTAATTTCCTTTTCTCGAACACATTTTGGTGAGGTTCTCTAATCGGGAAAGATGATCGTGACCGTGTTCTCGGCTCCTTTTTATCACGAATAATGATATCAAATTCTTGCAGGAGGAGAACCCAACGGAGCAATCTCGGCTTTGCATCTTGTTTTGCAAAGAGATATTTGAGTCTTAGAGTGATCCGTATACACCACGCATTTGGTCAAGATGAGATATGGCGAAATTTCTCAAACGCATACACCACGCCTAATAATTCTTTTTCCGTAGTGGTGTAATGGGTCCGAGCTTGATCATAGTTTTGCTCGTAGTGGATTGGTGAAAATGCTTAGTTTTGCGTTGCCCCAAGACCGCACCGATGGCAAAATCACTTGCATCGCACATGAGCTCGAAGGGTAAATCGATCGGGGCAACTAGAATGGGTGCTTGAAGAAGCTTTTTCTTAAGTGTTTCAAAAGCTTGATGCACTCGGGAGAAAAGATAAAAGGAGCATCTTTTTCGAGAAGATGGGTCATAAGTAAGCGATTTTAGAGAATCTTGAATGAATCTACGATAAAACCCGGCATGACCTAGAAAACTCCTAATACCTTTGGCGGTAGTCGGATGAGGTAGTTTAGCAATAACATCAACCTTGCTCTATCTACCTCAATCCCATTCTTAAATCTTATGGCCAAGGACTATGCCTTCTTTGACCATAAAGTGGCTCTTCTCCCGCTTTAGACATAGATTGGTGTCTTCACACCGTTTAACATTTTGTCTAAGTGGGAGAGACATGTCTGAAACGAGTCCCCAATGACCGAGAAGTCATCCATAAACACCTCCATAGTTTCCCGATCATGTCGTGGAAAATTGCCATCATACATCTTTGGAGCGTGCGGGAGCATTACATAAGCCAAAAGGCATACGTCTATAGGCAAACGTCCGTATGGGCGGTGAATGTGGTTTCTCTTGATCCAAATGGATCAATGGGGATCTAAAGTAACCCGAGAAACCATCAAGGAAACAATAGTACTCGCTCCTCGCTAATCTCTCAAGCATCCGGTCCATGAAGGGTAGAGGAAAATGGTCTTCTGGGTGGCTTCGTTTAACTTTCGATAGTCAATACACACACGCCATCCCGTAACCAATCGAGTTGGATTTAACTCGTTCTCTTCATTCGTGACAACAGTTATGCCACCCTTTTTGGAACGCAATGAATTGGGCTAACCCAAGGACTATCGGAGATCGGGTAAATCAAACCGCATCAAGAAGTTTGAGAACCTCTTGTTTGATAACCTCGTGAATCTTAGGATTCACCCTTCTCTCGACTTTGATCTTTGGCTTGAAGTCATCCTCCATTAAGATTTTGTGAGTACAAAACTCGTGGTTGATACCCTTAATATCGGAGAGTTTCCAAGCAATTGCTTGCTTGTGTGACTTCAAGACCTTTATGAGAGCGCTTTCTCCTCCTCGGTCAAGTCTTTAGCAATTATGACGGGTAATTTATCATCACCCTCCAAGAATGCATACTCAAGATGAGGAGGTAGGTCCTTAAGTTCAACCTCGGAAATTCATCGGTAGATGTTTGCACCGATTTGATTTCCTCAATTGTGATTTCTTCGAAGGGTGAAGGTAATGGATCTTCATTAAGCAATTGCTCAAGATAAAGAATATCCCCTCGAATCATAAACACCATCAATTCCAGCGGAATTGATTCATCAAGAGCCGAATTCATCGATCTCTTCCGAGGAAGTCACCTCCTCAAACGGAGTGAGAGGGGAAGAGTCGGCAATGATAGGTTGAGAAGATGTGGTGGAATTGGAATTTCCACTCACGCAATTATGAAGATAACCAAGAAACTCTTGAGAGTACTCCTCAAGCAATGTCAATTAAATCAACTCGATTAACCGATTCGATGTCATAATTTGAGGAGTACCTCAAGTTTGATCGAGGTTAAAGGTAATGACTTCATTACCCACACGTAGAGTGATCTCTTGCTCAAATACATCGATAATAGCACGGCCCGTCCTCGTGAACTCGCCCAACAATGAGAGGAACTCGAGGATCGGCATCGAAATCAACGACCACAAAGTCACCGAAATGGAACTTTCCTACTTTCACGAATACATCCTCGGCGATGCCAAGAGGCGTGATATAGAACGATCCGCAAGCTCAAGAGTCATGCGGTAGGAATGAGTTCCTAAGAGCGCTTTCTTCCATCTCGAATACGGCATCGATTGATGCTTGCACCAAGATCGGCAAGTGGCAAAGCATTCAATCATCCTGGAAAAACACAAGGTAGAAGAAATTTTCCGGATCTCCAAGCTTCTCGGAAGCTTCTTTAACAAGACAAATGAGCAATTCTCATTCAAAGGAGTCTTAGCCATTTCAAATAGCTTTTCTTTGTTGCTCAAGATATGTTTCGAGTAGATGCAAACTTTGGCATTAACATGATGGCATCCGCGACTTATGTCAAAGTGAAGTTCTTGGAAAATCTGAAAGAATTTTTCCATCGATGACTAGCTTTCTCATGAGCTTTGCTCATGTAAACGTGAGGATAAGGAATAGAAGTTTTGGATTTAGGGTCAACAACGGAGCTACGGAGGTTCAAAACAACTCCTTGATTCGACTTGGGTTTCGGACCACTTGAGGTTGGACTCACCGAAGGTGGGACGTGTCTGATACCTCGTGGGCTTGAATAATGCACCTTGTCCGTTGTTTCCTTGGTAACTTGACTAAATGCCACGGAGGAGGAGGCATTGGAGTCATAGGTCCATTGTGTGTCGGAGGTTCACTTTCCACTACCTTTGGGAGAGAAGAAGAAGAGGTAGTAGGAATAGCGGTCCGAAGATATGAAGCACCACTTGGGTTGTGATCGCTTTGCATCGCCCCTCGGATTAGCGATCGTATTGCTAGGTAGAGTACCGAGGCCGAGGGTCGATCATTTAAAGACTTCTTGATGTCGAAATCGCTAACCAACAACCGATTCATTTCTTCTTGGATTTCATGAATTGTTTCAACAAACATCGATGATGGGCCACTGGAACAATGGCTTGAGTTTGCACAGAAAATTCCGCCTCTATTGTTAGGATTAGGGCCTTGATTTTGAAAATTCCTGGATTATTGCCATGAAAATACCCTTGGTTGAAATTTCCGACACAGTTTCTATTGTAATTTCCTTGATGTTGGAAATTTTGATTCGATTTTGAAAACCGTTGTTTTGATTGAAATGACCTTGGTTTTGAAAACCTTGGTTTGGTCTATTCGATTCGATTACGGTTTTGGTTTTGATTGAAACCGGAGGTCCAGGTAGTGGTTAGGGCGGTGGTTCGGGTCTCTGGAGCACGATATTGATTGCCTCCTGATTAGACATCCCGCCCACAAGATTGGCTTCAAAGGGTTCCCATCGGTGGCCATACGCTTATAATAAGCATGGGGCCACCACAGTAACACAGACTTCCACTTTCTTAACTTCAAAGGAGGTGAAGTTTGTGGAAAAGAGACTTTCTTTTGGTTGGAAGAACCAAAGCTTGGATAGCTTCCGTGAGTTTATCAATCTTAGCATCGGTGCTAGATCGACTCACAGGCGATGAAGAAGAAGAAGGTCCAACACCGACTTGGGAAACAACCGGCTTGCTTCGTGCGGTCGGACTTTAGACTTGTTTTCGATTATCGCTAAAGCTTCTTTGACGGTTTTGCTTAGGAAATTTCCTCCGCGGAGGAATTGAGAGAATCTTGATCGATTGACTCACCCATTGTAGAAAGTATCGAGTTGCATTAACTCGGAGAAACCGTGGTGAGGACATTTGCGAAGCAATTCCTTGAAACGATCCCACGATTCATCAAGGATTCATCAAACTTCGAGTGAACTTGATGATTTCATTTTAAGACTCGTGGTCTTGGAAGGTGGATAGAATTCATTCACAAATTTCTTCACCGATCTTCCCATGTCTCTATTGACCGAGGGGTTGTTTTTCAAGCCAACCGGCTTGCCCCTCAAGAGAAAATCGGAATGTAAGAAGCTTTACTGACCGGTAGGGACATTCTTATACTTGATGGTAGATGCAATCTTGTTAAACCATCGAATATGAGCATGAGGATCATCCCGCTCAAAACCGAAGAATTGATTAGAGGTTACAAGGTTCGATAACCCGGTCTTGAGTTCAAAATTTTCACCACGATGGTCGGCATTAACGATAGCATCTCCATACCCGTCGATGGGTGCCTCGAGAAGCTCGCGCATAGGAATTTCATCCGCCATGATAGCGGAGGAGTGCGAACGGCCCGATCTCGATCCGACCGATGGAGCGAAGTCTCTGAACACGCCTTCTTGGAATCTTGACAAGCTCACGAAATGGGCTCACAGATCTAGAAGAGCGAGTCGCGCAGACACTAGAGTTAACTCTAAGGAAACTCGAGTTAAGGAGAAATGGAATTATGAAAATCTTTCGATGAGAATGAGAATTATGAAGACGTTTTATAAAAATGGGGTGAGAAGAATCTTTTGGGTTTTACGGTTCAAACGTCGATATCACAACAAAATCAATTAACACAAATTCGAGGCAAAACAACAGTGAAGCTTAACCAATAATCCAAGATGAATGGCTTCTTTGAAAAAGGTACACCAATCACAAGGACACAAAGGCAAGTTTTAAATCTTTAGTTCGGGAACTTATTATGGTCGCACCCCAGTTAGGTAGTGCCTTGCCTTGGTTCATGTGGTAATCTTTTAAGTTGTTAATTATTAAAGAAAACGAGCGAATCTTTTGTATTTTTATTATTTGATACATATATAGAAACAAAAGGAAAAATATTTTTTGTTTTATACGTTTTTAATTTGTTTTTGGGTTTTGGATTTTTAGAAGAAAATATGGATATATATATATATAGATATGGATGATATAAACAAAGAGTGAGGATTCAAACAACTAATCTGCTACACTGAAGATAAATCAAGACAACACCCAATGGCGTAAAAATTTGATGCGTGCAAAACCGTCAAGTCGTAATGAGACTTAAAACAATTTTAAGCACGAAATCAATGAGGATCCGAGAGTATAGAGTCTCCCGGTCGTTATGTCCAAATGAGCTATGCAATGGATCAATCAACGATATAGTGATCGAGAAGTTTGAACGAAAAGGGTTTATGAGATTATGATTATAACTACGTAAATATCAAACAAATACAAAGGGCTAAAATGCAAATGAGAGGAAATTAAAAGATAAAATCTATTAAATAAACGCTATCACTAAAATTAAAATGATGTTTTTGTTTTATGATTTTATAAAGCGAATTTAAAATCTACTGACGTCTGACTAAAACGTAAAACTTACACAATATTAACCCTAAAAATATGAAAATGATGTTTTCACAAACCTAATGATATAAGAAAATATTTAGAAAAAGAAAATTATTTTTAAAACTAATTATCTAATTAAAAACTATTTTTAACTATTAATTAATTACCTAAAATACAAGAAAATAGGAAATTAGGCTAGAAAAATAAGATTAAGACTTGGAAAAGTCTAAAATATCAAAATAGACTTTTCAAAACTGTTTTTGTATTTTTATGATTATTTTTCTATTTTTTATGAATTTTAAACTATTAAAAACTAATTAAATTGCTAAAAATTACCAAATAAACTATGAAAAATCTGGAAAATTACTCTTTTCACTTTTTATATTTATCTAAACCTAAGAAAATTGAAAAATTATTTTTATGACCCTTTTCTGAATTTTTTGTATTAAAAGCTAATTAAAAATGCTTAAAAACTACTTTAAATTAAGAAAAATAGCAAAATGACTTAGAAAAATCTGAAAAATTCAGGAAAACTCTAAAATTATATTCTAAGTCTGAGAAAAATATAAAAACAGGCGCTTGTGTACAAGATTATGGAACTGATGTGTCAAGTACTTAATAATAAGCACTTAAATAAGCCAAATGATTAAGACAAGCCACCAACTGAAAACAGGAACTATGATACACTAAATATGACCAAATGAAACTTAAATCAACAAGCTACAATCACTGATTAACAAGATAACTCAGATTTGGTGATTATGATATTAAGCTAAAACAGTTTGAAGTACTAACTTGCAGTCAACAAATAAGCACCCAAATAAGCTAAGAAGCAGAATCCAATTGTTGATACCTAAACTAGACCTAAGTAGCTATCTATGACCAAAAGACCAGCCTTTGACAAGCTTTAATAAGCTCTGTGCAAGCTTGTCCAAAAGCTGAGAAAACACTGATTTGATGAGCAGGGCACCAGGGCCTCACTTTGAGCTTTAGCACAAGCTTATCCAGAAAGCTTAAGATGAAAACAGGTATTAGGTCTTAGAGACCACCTATTAAACTACTTATAAACCAAAAATCAGACCTTGAAAAGCTTTAATAAATCCTGTGGATCAGCTGCAAGTTCTGCACAAATCCACTTTTAGACACCTTTTGACTTTTGAAACAGATTGAAAGTTTGACTTTGGTGAAGTTTGGATCCAATTTAATGACTAATGTTGATGTGTTATGATGTAATGAACACAAAGCAAGCTATATTTAACACTTTTAAACTCAAATCCAGGGATTTCAAATCCAAATCCACAACAGACCTCACAGTAAGACAAATTGAAACTTATTTTGACTATAAGGGTTGCAGGATCAATTTTATTGACTCAAATGAGTCTACTTTTGCTAAATGCACTTGAGCCAACAACAAACTACCACTGATTTCAATTCAGGGACAGATATGACAGCAATTCAAACACCCCTTTATCACTAGTTTAGCAAATTAAAATGAGGCACACTGCGATTAGACTTACACAATTGATCAAGCTAAGTTCACTTAACCTAATTACTACTTGTTGGAGCAGTTTTAACTAATTAAAGCTACAAATACATATTATGCATAAGATCTTTGAATTAACTTACAACTTGTCCAATGGCCACTATGGCTGCCACATTGAAACAAAGAACCCAAGATCACTAATCCTATATAAACCACCCAATTGCTTCCATTTCAACCCATTTTCCTTTCTCGAATCAAACCATATCATCCACGCATCATTTGTTCTCCAAATTTGACTTTTGTTGACCAGTTGCTCAAGTTGCATGAAATGTGCAAATAAGCTTATACAAAGCTTTGACAAGCTTATTAGAGCTTGTTTAAGCTTAAAATAAACTACTAACAGTTTGATAAGGATTTTGAGGTAGAAAATTCAACGAGAAGCATAAAAATGGGCCGAACTTTAACCGAGATTGATACTTAATTAGAGTTGAAATACACTTAAAAGCTTTAACTTGATACAAAATGACAAAAGATTACAAGTTTTCGCTAAATTAAACACTTTAAGATAAAACGACATGTTTTAAAATTAAAACTAGAAGACTACTTTTCTTGCTTCCAAATGCTCCTTTTATAATCCAAAGCTCTTTTCTCACTTCGAACATTTCCCAACAATCTAAGCCATTGGATGGCTTTGAAATGATCTCAACCATTCAAATCGATTTGGCGCCATTTTTCTTTTAACACTTGGGACAGGTGAGATGGTGGGAGGGTACATTTAATGCTTTTGGAGTTTGGTGGAGGTGGGGAACAGGAGGTGATTGTGGTGGGGTGGTTGCAATGGTGGGCGAGCAGGGGAGGAAATGGGGAAAGAGATGGCGGGTGGATTGTTTGGTGGTCTTTGACCGTGTTGACCGTTTGACCGAGTTATTAGAAAGGGGGGTTCAAAATGGATTATGACAGGGGGTCCAGAATGTATTGACCAGGCCAAATGGGTATAAGGGTTTAAATGACAAGGGACCAAGTTGCATTTTCTGAAAATAGAGGGACCAGAACTGCCAATTCTGCCAAGTTGCTTCAAGGGACCATAATTGACAATCTCAATAAGTACAAGGACCAAACTTGCCATTTTCAATTTTCCAGGGGCCATTTCTGCCAAAATTTAAACTTGAAGGACCAATTTTGTAAATTTCTCAAACTTTGTATATTTTTCACCAAAGGACTTATTTTGACAACTTTTGATTTTAAAAGGACCTTTGGTGACTTTTGCTTTTGAAATTATGGCTCAGGGACTATTTTTGACAACTTTTGAAACTTGGGGGCTGAAGCGCAATTTTGCAAATTTGATATGTTTTCATCCGATTTTGATATTTTTGCATTTAAAACACATAAAACACTGATTTGTGATATTTTGATCATTTAGATGTGTTTCTGAGTATTTTCAGATGATTTTGCAGTTTATTTTATACAAAAATGATGAGTATTTACACACTCATCAGTGATTGTGTATGATTTATGTGTATATGTTGATATTGGAATTTGATTGTGGTTTAAGTATGTTTACTTTTATGAGGATTGTTGTAATTGGATATATGGGTGTTGAAATTGGATATATGGTGTTTGTTGAAATTGCAGGGTTTTGCAGCTGTTGTGTGTATGTGATAGCAGCAAATTCCTAGCAGGACACAAGTCTCAGATTTGGTGAGATCACAACTTTTGATGAAATCCCAACAACCAGCTTGCCGCAACACTATTTCAGATTCGTTGCATACAACCAACTAGAATCTCGGGTGGCAAAAGAAAATGAGACATCAACAATACAATATTCATTTCTCATATGTAAATCCAAAACAATTTAGTTTATCTGCATACATAAAACACAAACTCCTGATACATGCACATTACCAGATTATATAGGATCTTTGCGATGCGTTGGTGAACTCAAAGAAAAAGGTGATCCCAACAAAAGGCTAAAGGTATGTCATTTAGACATTTGGTTAAACCAATTATCTTTTACTGAGGGTGCTTGGATGCATGTTATGTTGTTGAGTACTTAGGTTGAGGCATTTTTTTGGAATATTTATTTTATTTATGCAGCCATGATCGGGGATCATTGAGGTGCATTTTTTAACGTTCAATCGAGTGGTCAAACGAACAAAAACAATATGCATCAATGAAAGTGGAAAATGGCACACAATGACCAAAGGTGCACCTGAATAGGTAAAATAAAGTCTTCTAAATTTTTTTAGCTAATGGTCTCAACGTTACCACTACTAACTAAAGCTAATTAATATGATAAATAAAGTTTAGTGGATATAAAAAGAAATTCCAAACACCATCTTAATATATTATATAAGGTTATTTTTTTGTTTTTATTTCAGTAAGCAGCGCCAGTGGAACTTATAGGAAAGGCGACGGTTGAGGTAAAGCTGAGAAAAAGAACTCAAATAGGTGAGCTTCGCGAAATTTTGAAATTCGTAATATGTTATTTGTTTCAGCTGTGGATTTACAATTTCAACAGGTGAGACTTTACGAATCGGCCTCTTGATGAGATATATGCTTACTATGGAACTTAGGTAAAATATTAAATTAGTGCTTATGGTTCGTTAGTTCTGTTCATGTGCATAGTTTCAACTAGAAGGTGACTTCGCATTTCTTCTTTGTCTTTGGTGGTTATATCAACTACTATGTAGATTGCAACATATTTCACTTTCGTTGAAATGTAAATGAAGTCGTTATTTTACACAACTGCCTTTCGATTTCTTTTCCAGTTTGTTGATTTTGGGTATGTCTCATTTCTTTTAGGTACTTCATTGGCCAACTTTTAGTCACCCGGATACCACGATCATGTTGAGATGCAGGCACTGATCCACACACTAGAATAGGTAGAGGTACAACCGCTCGCATTGGAAAAGGAAGCAAGATCAGGTACATTTGATTAGATTTTGAAGGGACAAATTGCTTTAAATTAGACCCCCTTAAATGCAAATGCTCACAAATGCTTAAAAATGGGAAACACAACACCAAATTTATTGATTTACAAAGATAGACGAATCACGTTTTCTTATGTTTGCGCCACATGAGCTAGGTCTAAAAAAATCAGGAACCTAGGAATCACAACTCCGTCAACGGTTCCAATTCATAAAGTTGGTCGGGATAACAATCTGTGGAACTGATGTTATTGATACTTTTGGCTCGAGATCACGGACCGCCGAATCAGTCATCAAAACAACTGTAAGAACTACTAAAGCTAATTGTTATTGATTATGGGACGACATCAAATTTCATTTAGGCTTTGGTTTTGTAATTGGAACTTAGGTTTAGCGAAGTGAGTTGCGAATCAATCAGACGATCAAAAAATCATAGAAGGAAGCTGAATCCAACAGCCGCGGTTATGCAGCGGCCCAAAGTTACTACGGAATCCACATCACCAGGTTATTTTTTTCGCATACGTGTAGTGGATTAATAAAACTGAAAGGCAAATATGAAGTGTCATATTGTTTTTACAAGCATATGTAGTTCACCATGTCAAGAACAATAATTATAGGGATGTTTGTATAAACCTTTGAAATGAGATTATATCTGGTTAGATTAGTTATGGGCTTATCGACATACGTAAGGGTTTTGAAAGACTGGCTAATCTGAACACCAAAATACTGTACTTTGTACTAAACAGGCCCGCTGCAGCATTAAACTCAGTACCAAACATTCGTTGCTGCAACATTAAACTCAAAACCAAACAGTCGTTGTTGCAGCAGTAAACACAATACCAAACTTGCTTCAATGTATCGAGGAGCTTTTTGAGTCGCTGATGAATCGTTGGGTGTAAATGTAGATGGTCAGTGACACTGTAACCTTTACGTATCCGGTTTTGTTGCTTTAATGTTTTTCCTCCCTTTTTTATTTTCGACTGTTCCTTTTGTGTCTTATGTAGGTACTCTTTTCAAAGGTGGTGAGCGTTATGAGGAACAAACGCCTCTTATGGATAGTCAACTGGTATGTACTGGAGTTGCAGGACTCACGTTTGTGTGCGTGTTTCGTTAAGAGTTTGTATTCGGTCACGATGTGTTACAGGAGACCTTGCAGCAAGTTGTTCACACTCTTCCTGTTCAATTGGAAACCGTAGCAAAGCAAAAACAACTTACAAATACAGCTATATTGAATGGTAGAGTAGGAGAGGTAGTGTGGGATTTTGCGACCGGCACGGTTCGTCATCAATCGGTTCATTCAGCGGATGGTACACGGAGTGTATTTGCACCAGAACATTACACATACAATTGCAAAGGTGCTGTAAACATCGTCGGTGTTCTTGTCTGTGTTGATGCATCAATGTCGCAGCAATCTGCGCTTTCAAGTGCAGATGCATTTTCTTCGTTACTTACGTAACAGGTCATCCACCCTCTTTTTGCACTTCCTTGATTGTATGCTTCGCCATTACAGGTGTTGTTGTTGGAGTGTCAGTCGATAGAGGTGCCGGGTATGCACATGAAACTGATTGTCCCATATCAGGCAGCTAGGTTTGGCGGGTTACACACAGATATGATGGGAAGTTTGCTGATGTGGGGGGTTTGATGGCCGAAAATGGTGTGTTTAGGTGCTAAGACGCAGGCTAAAAATGATGGCTTTGATTGCTAAAATGGGGGCTGATGTGGGTGATTTTGTTTGCTAAAATGGGTATGCTTGAGTTCATATGGTCATACTTTGAGCAACTACATGTTATTGCAGGTGATGTACGGCGCTGACGGAGTTGGTTTTCCTGAGGCGTTTTACCCAGGTTTAACATCAGAACTACACATTTTTCTTCTTTCAAAATGATCTTTGCATACCTTCTTTTCTAAAATGGAAAAAATGGTAGACGAGGTTCAGTGCGGGGTGAAACGGGTACTTTTTGGAACAGGTTAAAATTGGTCGGAATATGTCAATTCTTTTAAGCCATTCCATTTTTACTTAGCGTAATTCCATATAACAAGATTTTAAACCAGGGATATTTCCGTTTGACCAAAAATGGTGGCCTGGATACAATTAGTGGAAGTCGTTCACTCCTTGGCCTTTTGTTTCTTCGGAGTATAAAAAATAGTCGCATTTGTGTACAAGTACTGAGCGTGTACACTCTATGGTGCAAACTTCAGGACCAAATGCCCTAGGCATATTCACTTACCTCCACATTTGTGTCAATTCTAACAACTACTCCCTAAAGCTATGCTCTTGATTAGTATGTTAAATAATAAGTGTGGGTCTTATTCTGAACATGTTGCACTTGCGGTATACGGATTCAAATCTATGGGTTGCGGGTTTACGTTGTCACCGAGTGTGGATCTTGATGTACGACCACCGATACGCCTTCGTATTCATACATCTTTACTATTTCGGTCCGTTGTATACGCTTAGATTGTCGCTTTTCCATACTCATACCTTGTCCGGTTTAATATTGACAATTCGGTGTAAATGCTAAAAATGTGGGCGTCTTGCCAGCATCAGGGACAAATACCTATGTGTGGCTCCATGTCCATACTCATACACCGTGTGATCAACCGATGTCCATACTCATACACCGTGTCATCAATCGATGTCCATGCTGAAAATGTGGGGCGTCTTCTCACAGCTTAATTCATAGCTCGGGAACTGGAAAAGTTGAGGACATCGAGCCACACAATGAGAATTGCAGGTGGTCAAACGACTCTATGGTTGTGGATTCTATGGAGCCCGAGACACTCCTCATGGTGATCGAGGAAGACATTATTTTAAAATAGGTTTCATCAAAGAATCAATCGATTTTGTCTTCCTTAATGATCATTTTCTGTAATCACATTTTTATTTGACAAACTCATGCTTTGAAGCACCTATTCAGTAACACATGTACATTGACAAAGATTTGTATCTTTACAAGTATATTAAAGTATGTACATTGACAAAGATTTGTATCTTTACAAGTATATTAAAGTATGTACATTGACAAAGATTTGTATCTTTACAAGTATATTAAAGTATATATATAAATATGTTTAATCAATCCTTTGAGTATATGTAGCTTTGTGAGAAAAATGCTAACTGATAGTTCAAAACTTTTACTCAATGATTGCATTTTTTATGTAGATTATGACTCTTGCCATTGCTATCTTTGACAAATTGGTTAGTACATATTTAACGAAAACACGCAGAACGCTGCTACTCAAAACCTCGTATATGCCTAAGTGTTGTTCTATTCTTAAAACCATTGTAATTGACAATACTATAAGGATCAATTATGAAGTTTATGTGTTAACTTTAACATTATCTTTTTACAATGCGCGATTAAGTTTTAACCCCCAATTTAATCTATATCGAACAAGCATCGACTAACCAAGAGTAGGTGGTGCACTATTTTGAGGAACAATTTCCGTTGTACGACATGAAAAATTCTTACCATCTAATACTAAAACATCTATTTTCAATATTTGACGTGTAGCTAATTTTTAATCCTAATTTAACACATGATATTTTATTTTATTTGCGAGTATCGTAAACCAATTGTACTTTAAAGAAAACATTATGAAATGAATCGCTTTTCGCGATAATGACATTAGTAATTATAAGTTAGTACGTCTCAATTTGATCATTAGAAGACAAGTTCCATTTTCGTCATTGAGCCAAATTGAAATTTTTTAAAACGTATATATAATTCTCTTGTATCCCTACCATGACCAATAATAAACATAAAATATCATTACCAAATAAATAAAAACTTCCCAAAAACATATCATTACCAAAACTATATATAAATGGCAATCAAATTTTCTTAAACTTTGAAAACTTAAAAAATTACAAAGTGACTAAAAATGTTAATCACTCCACCACCAAACTAACGTTTAAATATTGTGTAATCTCGAATATTTTATTATTTTTCGTTTTAAACTTATATATTTTTTTTTCGCAATGACTACAAATTAAACCTTGTTACATCAAGAGTTACACTAAAATAATAAATTCGTAAATATAATTATTCGTTTTTCATCGAGTATTCGGGTGCTTGAAAAGTGAAAAACCTCGTGCAAAGTTAAAAACAGAATGGTATATTCGAATAATGACCAAAATCAAATAAAAAAATAAAACACATCAATGTCAAAAGCCACATCCGAAAACCACCCAAAAAGATAAATAAAAATAAAAAAACCCCCCTCTTTTCCTTTCATTTTCACAAAACAAACACCACAATCACCACCACCTACCACAATTTAATCATCATGCCTATACATACACTCTCTCTGTAAGTCTATTATATATATACATACATCTTATTATATACATACATATATGAAATTAGGTTTATATAATTGTTTCTGTTAAGTGTTTTAATTCAATTCGATTAACCGATGGGGCGTAAAAAGCGACCTGTCGCTACACGCACTAAACCGTCGTCACCGTTGATACTAACCGTCGCGGATGACGGTCGCCGCGACGGTGACGGTGTTAACGGTGATGTTAACGGTGAAGAGCGTGATTTGAGTGTGAGTGTAATGACTGTAGAGGATATAGAGCAAATGAATTTAGAGAACGAGGTTAGGTTATCGATTGAATCGGAAGGTTACGGAGCGGTGAAAGTGGAGTGTGAGAAGGCGTTGAATGCGATTAGGCGAGGGAATCATATGAAGGCGATTAGGTTGATGAAGGAGTTGTGTGGCAAGTATGAGAATCCGGCGTATTTAGCGTTGGTTTATAGAGTGCAAGGGACGGTTTGTGTTAAGGTTGCGACTATTATTGATGATCCGAATGCGAAACAAAGGCACTTGAAGAATGCGATTGAGAGTGCTAAGAAAGCGGCGATGTTGTCGCCTGGTTCGGTTGAGTTTGCGCATTTTATGCGAATTTGATATACGAGACTGCGGTGATGGGAAGGATTATGAGGATTCGTGCGTGAGTGTGAGCGTGCGTTAGCGATTAAGAATCCGATTGATCCTGGGAAGGAGAGTTTGCAGGACGAGAGTCAGCAGAAGATTAGTGCAGCGGATGCGAGGATTGTGAATGTGCAGAATGAGCTTCGTGCGCTGCTTCAGAAGGCGAATTTGGGGACGATATCGAGCTGGATGAGGAATTTGGGACATGGAGAGGATAAGTTTAGGATTATTCCTATTAGGCGTGTTCCGGATGATCCGATGGATGTGAGAGTAGTTCAAGGTAGGAGGCCGAATGATATCAAGAAAGCGAATAAAACAGACGAGGAGCGGAAAAAGGAGATTGAGGTTAAAGTGGCTGCAGCGAGGCTGTTACAGCAGAAACAAGAGCTGGCTCTAACGCAACCTGAGGCAGATAAGGCTCCGGAACCTTCTTCCGGGACTGGTCCACGAACAGGTGAACGAAGGAAGAGTGGAAAACTGAAGAAGAATACATCTTCTGATGAAAGAAAAGAAGCGGTTCTCCCGTTTTGGAAGTCCATGAGTTCAGATTTAAAGAAAGGTTTGTTCGAGATTAAGATATCGGATATTAAGTCACATTTTAAATCTTTAAAAGATGGGTTGGCATATGAAGTCATTAACGAGGCTTTGTCATTCGGTGTGGATAATAATAGTTGGAGGTTCTGGATGTGTTGTCGATGCAGTGAGAAATTTGCAGATCCTGAATTGCATAAGCATCATGTATTACATGCACACACGGAGAGCTTATCGCCAGAGTTGCAGGCAGTGTTGCCTCCCACTGTGGACAGTGAGTGGACGGAAATGCTTCTGACTTTTCCTTGGAAAGCATTGGATGTGCACGCTTCAGTTAGAATGATCGAATTGCAATCATATTCACTACTTTCGAACTCGGAGAGTCCAGACTTTGCTAATGATCGTTTTGGTGACAGTTATTGTTCTGATGACGCGTGGGAATCATCGTTTGAAGAAAAAAAGTATGAGGAAGGTTGTAATGGTACAGGTGTGGGCAGGGAAATGCATGCTAAGACTCTCGACTGTGTCCCGATGGAGTGTGATCAAAGTGAAGGTTGTAAGATATATTCCAATCCCGATAGTTGGCCTTTATCTGATGACTTAGAGCGAATGAAACTACTTGAAAAGATAAAAGGTTTATTCCAGTTGCTTATTAGACATAAATGCCTTGCGGCAAGTCATCTTACCAAGGTGATACAGTTTACAGTTGAGGAGTTGCATCCTCAGCTTCTCAACTCAGTGTGGAGCTGTATATGTTGTCTCGGAGCAACAGAGCTTAAGAAAGTGTCCATGTTTTTGCAAGAACTATCGCATTTGTGTGGAGTAGGTAGGTATATAGAGAAAGGTATGGAAGAGATGAACGGTGTCATATAAGTGTCTGAAATAGCTGAAAAAAAAAATAGTTATTGATAAAGATGGTTCCAGTCTCTTGTTGGACGAGCTTTCTCTGCCATGCGATCTCAGTTGGAACACATGGGAAGATAACATCGGTTCTGAGAAAAGGTTAGCTGTTGATGACGATTCTCTGTTGTCGTGGATATTTACTTGCCCCACAAGCCGAGAGCAGTTGACGTTCTGGACTCGCAGCCGAGAGGAGAAAGTGCATCAAGGGGTAGAGCTTTTAGATACGCTTGGTAAGGAATTTGTGCATCTGCAAAGTTTATGTGAAAGAAAGATGGAACATATAAGTTACGAGGAAGCAGTTCAGGTAGTTGAAGATCTATGTCTAGAAGAAGGTAAAAGAAGAGAAAATTCTACGGTTCGTCAAAGTTACGAGTCTGTTTTAAGGAAGCGACGACATGACATCAGTGAAAGTGACAGTGATGTTACCCCTGTTAATAAGTTTGAGGTGGAGGCTTTGACAAATGTTTTGAAAGAAGCAGACGCGTTTACTGCTAGCCAGTTCGGGTATGAGGATTATGGTGTGAATTCTCAGATATGTGACTTAGAATCAGGCGAAGATGATTGGAGGGTGAATGACCATTTCCACCAGCTGGATACTTGCATTGAAGTTGGAATCCAGAAACAGAAAGAACACTTGTCTGTCGAGGTTTGTTTGATTAATGAATATATATATTTTATATAGAAACGTTATTTGTGGTATGCACTTTTCTCACTTTTTAGTAATGCAGCTTAGCAAAATTGATGCGCGGATCATGCGAAATGTCTCTGGAATAAAGCAGTTGGAAGCCAAAATAGGTCCCTTGTGTGCTCATGATTTCGGACTCATTGTTGTGCCTCTTGTAAAATCATATTTACGGGTTAGTATACAACTTGCTAGGCAGTTTTTGAGATACCGTATTACCTATGCTACACACACCCTTAAAAGTGCAAATATAATTGTCCACATCTTTTTTAGGCACATATAGAGAATTTAGCAGAGAAAGATGCCACAGAGAAGTCGGATGCTGCCAGAGAAGCTTTCTTGGCAGAACTTGCTTTAGATTCTAAAAAAGGGACAGGCGATATTTCAAAGCAATCTAACGATAAACTGAAGGACAAAAGAAAGAACAAGGAACACAGAAAATCGAAGGATTCAAGGGTCTGATATAATTTCCAGTTTATTATTTGTTACTGTACTGTATTAGATTATAGATTGATAAAACAATATATGATGCTAACAATGGTGTTACATGTGCAGGGTTCAAGCACAGGTGACCTACATGTTTCATCCCATGACAATGTGTCAAAGGCGTATGTGCTTTCTCATCATGCGTTAATATTCATGATATGATTTTTAATTATTATCCCTCTTCTGAGTTACGCTGCTGTTTGTTTTTCTCAGTTCCTCCACTCCACCGGAGATAGATGAACAGCCAAGTGACAGTGATGCTGAGACTGGTGCTGTGCTCCATCAACAAGAAGATGAAGCCAGACGTAGAAAAATGGAGCTTGAGGCTGAGGAAAGGAAGCTTCAAGAGACATTGGAATATCAAAGAAGAATTGAGGACGAGGCTAAACAAAGACATCTTGGAGCAACTTAAAAGTAGCTCAAGAGTGGCTCCAATGGGCAATCCTGTTGATGATGAATGGGAACCTTCTAGGCTGGTGAGCATCTTTTGTTGTTATCTTTCTTTGTTTGTGTGTTAGCTTTAATGGGAGGTTGGTAAATATAAAGGGCATTATGAGAAAAGCATTAACATGATCACCTTTTCGGGTTATGGAATTTTATGGTACTATGAGGTGGCTAACGAACTTTGATTTCTAGGAACCTATAAAGCAAAACAACGGTGCCCTGAGTCCCCAGAAGATTGTCTTTGCAATGCTAAAGAAGGTTTCCGGAGAGGACAGGTATTGATTCTGCTTATAACTTGTAAGGCAAAGTATGGAAAGGATAAGCAGTAAGTATTAACTGGGCTGTACACCATATCCGTCTTTGTGTAGGCTTACTTGATGAAGGAATCTTGGAGGATGGTGCCTTTTCTGAGCGCAGACCAGGAAGAAGAGGTAGGCGGCAAAAAAATGCAACCAAGCTAATTGATGGAAGACAGCAATCTGTGTCATCTGGAAAGGAGACTACTGAATTTGGACATGTTACGTTTAGTGACCGTCTCCAAGGTGATAGCAGTAAGTGTCTTCTAACAAATCTCTACATGCTTTCTTTGTTTTAGAGCTATTTTCTTTGTATTAGAGGAGGTGTTTTTCTCAATTAGCATGACCCAATTGGTATTGAGTTGACTGGCCAACTGATGCTATAGCAGTAGTTATCTTAGTGACTAGAACTATAGTTTACATTGGTTGTATTATGTTGGATGAACACTAAAGTTGGAAAGAAAGAAGCACATGGTTAGAAGCAATACCTAAATTGATTACCTCCCGTGCAAGGACTTTCATGTCTCAACATTACAAAGGCTTTAAAAACACGTATCTGGGAGAGTTCAATTGCATGTTGTATCTGCAGTTACTTGTCTTCATGCTTATTAGGTAGATCAACCAAATTTTCAAGAACAAGATAAACTTCTAATCACATTGAAGAAGTCCTAAATCTGGCATTGACATAATGACATGAACATATGAAGGGGCTAAGGTATTCAGTTATTTGGAATCAGCTTTGTGTGGTGGGTCGTTAGGTAAGTTGGTACAGTTTGCTATTAGGATTTATCATGAGCCATCAAAGTTTTAGGTTTCCGTTCATTTACATGGTCCTTTATAGCTTCTTAGGTGGTTCTTTTTTTCTTTTTTTCTTTTTTTTTTGGTTGTTTTATGGATTAGGCAGACTACCACCAATATTTTAGCGGGCAGGGGTCTCTACTCCTTACTGTGTGGAAAAAGTGAAAATGGTAGAAATGAGAAATAAAAAAATATTGATGTAGCTGAATAGAAACTTGTTAGTTAGTGTAGCATCTTCCCTTTATATCTTATCTATGGCCTTAAAATCCCAGCTGTTGATTGTACTTTGTTTGGTGGCAGACACTTCTTCTACTCCTTACTGGAGACAATGGAGCAGTTCCATTGAGGCTTTTGCAAGCAGAAGATGACGATGATGATGAAAAAGGTTCCAAGCTGATTTATCAATAGCTGTTCGCCAAAGCCTTGGTATTATTCGCTTATCTCTGACAGTCCTGGTCATATTAATTCTTAGCACTAATAATCATCTTGATAGGACACTGCTCCATTGATAGAATGCTTTAAGATGTCCTCACTTAGTTATATTATTGTTCAAGGTAACTGGATTAAATTCACACTATTTCGAAGCCAGCTAGCGGGCACTTGATAATTTATGTTCTGTTTTCGGTGGAAAGTCAGCTCATACTGCGTGTAGTTTAAAACTCGTCCGTTGGTCAATACTCAGCTTGACAAACTGCTCTTGATATTTGGACATCTTTATTCTTTATTTTGTTTAAAGAAAATCATCTCCCTTGTTTTAAAAAAAAAAAAATTATTTATGTTTCTTTCATGGTATATTATAACAAAGGAAAAATTTGAACACGTCGTGGAATTATCAGTCGAGCTGATTGCACCTATAGTTTGTGGTGCTGACATTTTAGCTTCTCCAAACCTTTTTTTTTCCCCAAATAACTCTAGTTCTGTTAAATGTAACCTACAGACAAAAAATCCATGTATATTACGCAAGTCATGCAATTAGCTGAATTAGTCTCCTGTGCCACTCATTTTGTGCAAACATGTTAACATATTAGTTATGCTGAGAGCTTTACGACTTTGCTTTAACTTTGCGTTATGCTAATTTTCCTAGATGCATTTCATTCACGCAAGAAGTATCCTAATAAATTGACGATGCCTGAAGATATGCTTATTGAAGGGAAGACTCATGTGTTACATCTATTGAAGTCGACCCGACAGTGTAAATGGAAGTGATGTATATGGTACAGGCCTGAAGAATGAAGTTGGTGAATACAACTGTTTCTTAAATGTTATTATACAGGTTATTTTTAAATTTTAAGATTTAATCGATCTTTTTCCATTTCTGTTATAAACATTTTTATTTTAATTTACAGTCCTTATGGCATTTGAGACGATTCCGGGAGGAATTTTTGAATACATCTACCACTGCTCATCTACATGTTGGTGATCCGTGTGTTACATGTGCCCTGTACGATATTTTAGTGCTTTGAACTTAGCTTCTACTGATACAAGAGTTCAAGCTGTTGCTCCTACTTCCCTTCGGGTTGCTCTTAGCAACTTGTATCCAGATAGTAATTTCTTTCAGGAGGTGTGTATATTGAGACTACAGCTCATATTTTTATATTAGGGGTATTCATTTATTTATTTATTAATTGTGTGTGGGTTTTTGTGTGTGGGGGAGGGAAGGGGGTAGAGGTTAGGGAGGTGTTAGTGAGATGTACAGATCTGTGCATGATATTTCAACGAGACACACAGTAGGTTGTTACTAAATTCTGTAGTTAGAAATTTTGATTCAGTTATCTTACGAATGAGTCAAATTAGGTTATATATCTGTAATGGCAATCAGATTAAATAAAAGTAATTAGCTAAAAAAGAAATGGGTCGCACAAGTCAAAAGCTGAGGTGAGAGACTCACTCTCATCCGTTGTACTTCATTGTTTTTTGGTTAATATACTTTACCAGGGTGCAGGATTACTCCCCTTTACCCCAAAAAAAAAAAAAAAAAAAAAGTCAAAAGCTGATTAAAGTGCGGTCTTAATGCGTAAGACCTATGAAATTTAAATAAACAAGTTTCATAATCTTATATGAGCTACCTATTATAGGTGTTTTGGGTCAACCCAACACGTCTAGACCACAACTCCATATACTGAATACTCAATATGATCTTTCAGGCACAAATGAACGATGCTTCAGAAGTCTTGGGAGTGATATTTGATTGCCTTCACAAGTCATTTACATCTGTTACTGGCATTTCTGGTATTGAAGTTGTGGAAAGCAATGCGATGGGCTCATGGGAGTGTCCAAACAAAGCTTGTACAGCACATTCTCTTTTTGGAATGGACATCTTTGAACGTATGAATTGCTATAAGTGTGGGTTGGAGACTAGACGTCTAAAGTATACTTCTTTCTTTCACCAGATCAACGCCAATGCCCTTCGGACCATGAAGGCATGTTCCTACGTACTTTCATTGGCAAAATTTACTGTTAGATTTATGTTATATCCTGATTAAATTTATTATTTTACACTTTTCAGGTCATGTGTCCAGAAAGCTCTTTTGATGAGTTACTAAATCTTGTTGAGATGAATCATCAATTAGCTTGTGATCCTGATGATGGTGGCTGTGGGAATCTGAACTACATTCATCACATTCTTTCTACTCCACCTCATGTTTTCACAACAGGTATTTTTTTAGTTATAACTATAAGTATAGCCTTATATGTGGCCAGGTGGTTTGGTTGGGTCACGGGTTCTTATAAAAGGGGAAATTCCTTATAAAGGGCCGAAATGGACCTGGGTCAAGTTGGGTTGACCCGCTATTACTTTTTGCTCTTTTCTGTTTTCTTAAATAGTTGGGGTAATTTGGTAAAACTAGTCTAAATTATATAAATGGTCCATGTGGTTTGCTCAATATTTTGGACGGATCTAGTCCTTAGAATAATTGTTTGCTTTCATATTTGGTTCCTTGCCCTACCCTGTCCTGTAGGGACCAAAAGTGAATTTAATAGCATACTTGATGGACAAAAAGTGAAATTAGTTACATATTGGAGGGACCAAAATAAAGCAAACAGTGTTTCTTAAGGGTTCTATCCGAAATTAGTATCAGCTGTGGACAAATTTCAGAATATGAGCAAACCACAGGGACCTTTTTCTAATAATTTACTTACTGTAATATTTTTCAATTTACTTTTTATACTAAGTCAATTTACTTTTTATACTATGACAACGATATTCTAAATATATGAAGAAATTGACTTGGGAGTGCGATCACTAACCCGTTTCTCTTTCTAATATTATTTTAGATTTGACACCACATGAGATAAAACACACTCAAAAACGACCCATTCATTTGCTAATGTATCAAAACTGAAACCTCTAAACTGATATGCTATCATTCATCACACTGCTGCTTGTTATTGCACTCTGTTAACGACTAACATAGGGCTGTTCTGTATTTTTAGTACTGGGTTGGCAGAACACCTGTGAAAGTGTTGAAGACATTAAGGCGACTTTGGCAGCTCTATCTACTGAAATAGATCTAAGCGTACTCTATCGTGGACTTGATCCAAAGAACACACGCAGTCTTGTTTCAGTGGTACAACTCTTTAAACACACCACTCCTAAAATTTTCTACTTTTAGAACTTTTAATATCTAACGCTGCGTTCCCGAGTTTTATTTTTGAAAGAAGAGAAAAGAAGTGGGAAGAAAACAAAATAAATTCGTGTTCCTAAGTTTTTTTTATGAGAGAAGAGAAAAGAAGAGGAGATGAAATTTGGTTAAACTTCTCTCCAAAACTTTCTTCTTAAAAGTGGGATGATTTGGAGAGAAATTATATTTGGAAGCTTTTAATAAATGTAATTACTTAAATAACCTAATATAAAACATAACTTTTGAATATAATAAAGGGTATAATTGTAAAATCATCGGTTATCTCTTCTTTTCTCTCTTAACTCGGGAACATAACATAAAAAATTAAATTTCATCATCTCCTCTTCTTTTCTGCCTATTTTTAACTCTTCTCTTCTTTCCTTTCATAAACTTGGGAAGAGAGTGTTAGTTTTGTTAGTCTATATGAACTTGGAATATGTCATTTACTATTACATTTAAATCATTTTTCTACCCCATGTCTGCAAGGCTTGTTTAATTACTTAAGCATCCTGTATCTGCATTCTGCCAATCCTAACTATTTACCAATGTTTTAAGGTATGCTATTATGGACAACATTATCATTGCTTTGCCTACAGTCATGTTAATCAACGATGGGTGATGTATGATGACAAAACTGTAAAGGTAACACTCTTCGTCATAATATATCTTCGATGTGATGATATTTCCCTGAGGTGGCAATTACGAAAATTTAATAATTGGTCTACGTTGGTTGTGCTGTATTGCTAACGGGTCAAATCAAAGTTTTCAGCTTAATGGGGAACATGTTTAATGGGGCAAACGGGTCTAAAGTCTATAATTTTTATTTTATTTTATTTTATTTTTATTTTTTATTTTTATTATTTTTTAATTTTTATTTTTAATGCATACAACCTTGTAAACTGCTTTATTCAAAGTTTTGACTATTATTTGTTTAATTGAATGAATAAGCTCCATATAAGAGATTCAAAATGTCCCAAATTAGCAGGTCTACCCAACCTATCTGACCAGACCTGACCATCTTGCGATCTCTACTTCTCTAGTATTCCTTGTTACAGTGGTAGACTGATATTTAATTTTGTAGGTGATCGGAAGATGGGAAGATGTAGTTTTAATGTGTGAAAAAGGGCATTTGCAACCTCAGGTTCTTTTTTACGAAGCTGTAAATGAATCCTGCACCTGAGATTGTTTCATTTTTCGTGCCCCAACATTTGGTATTATAAGTATAGTATGTGGTTCGTCTCAGAAGTTATATAGTTGCGGAAGCTGTATCATATAAGGAAATTTTGTAGGAGAGTTGGTCTTCTGAGTAAACATTGCATCAGTTGTGAAGAGGTTTTGATTCAGAATAATCAGATGGTTGAAGGTCTTTATCAGCAAAAGCCTAAGTATCGTATTTGACCGCTCTTATTATCATCCCCTTTAGTACTAGTAAATTTTGGAGGAATAAGAGTTTAGATTGATATTTGAACATCACCTTTCATCAACTTGTTATAAAAATGGTAAAGACATGTAAGCGTGCGTGACTCTTTTGGGTTACATTTGCTGATAAAATCATCAATGTTGGAGCCAATGTATATTGAAGTGTTACAAGGACCAATGCAATATTCTAAAACTGGAAAACAGGGTTTCACTATTATTAGCACAGGTTCTGTATAAACTGGTGACTCACTAGTCACAAGATGGTGTTAGCCTTCAGACTGGTGACAGCTTCATTAAACCATCAGACCAGTGGAGAACCATGAGGTAACAGGAGCCCATGTGCTCATTTTTGTACTCTGATGAATTCTAGGACTTTGACATTTAGACGTAATATCCTTCGGTTTTTTTGTTTACCCAGTTTCTTCCTTTATGGTGCCATATTAACTGATATATGATTGAGAAATGTTGGTGCTGTATAGATGTTTTGGGGGTTCTCAACCTCCCAACTTTCAGACTTATTATTACTTGTTCGATTTTTTCTTTTATAATTGTAATTATATTGGGGCAAAAGGTCTTGAGATTAATCCTTAGCGGTTACTTTCCTGGTATGTTGGACCAGATACAATTGGTTAACCGAGACTATCGATTTGGTCCTTCACTGATTCGTAAACCTGGCATTAGACAGGAGTGAGTGGACCGACATAACTGGACAACAACCTCAGACGTGACAAGGGCCGTAACTGGTCAGTTCTTTCAAGTTAACTGGATTCTGGGTCAACCATTTTTTCTTAGTTCATTTTTTTTTTCTTCAAGATATGTTATAATTCAAAAGTGAAATGATTTTTTAATTGGATTTTAGTTAATTGGTTCAGTAGTTAATGGTTTAGTTCGAGTTCGAATGGGTTTACAGCATGTCCGCATTTTCTGTTTTTTGGTCAGCCTATGAACTTCAACAGTTTAGCTTGTTAGAAGCTGCTAGTGTATTACCTGTTTAGCCCCAGGCTGTCGATTCTTTCCAGTTTACATGAATTTATGTTACCTTTTGTATATTCTAATCAGTATCTTTTCTATAAATTCATGATTAATAATTTGGACATATGAAGTTCAAATGAGTCGATAAATGTCGCTGTGAAATGTTATAGAACTAGTATTCTCTTTTGGATAGAAAATCTTATAGAGATTCAATTGATTACAACGCAACCATATAAACCCTTATCTGAAAAGGCGTATGCTTGAAAACGTTTTTTGTACTTGTTATATAAACCGTAACTGAAAATGTTGGAGGTTTGAACTCTTTTAAATAGATCTATTTACCAAGTGAGTTCTCAACTAGTGTTTCAGAGTTGATATTCCGTATATTGTTGCATTGCACGTATCTCCGGATGATATACAAGCCAAATACTCATCCATGCACTGTAGATATTCTTACTACCAATACAAATGTTAATTGGTTCACGTGCTAGTCAGTAGTCACACTCTCGTTCATTGCTTGAATTTCAAAGATTTGGCTTGTACATAGACAAATCTTTTGACTTGCTTTTGCTAGTGATATCTGAAAATGGTGGTGTTCTTGGTGCGCTAAAAGTAAGTTTCACTTGGCCTGATTTTGCTCGTTAAGGGTTAACTTAAGTATATATAAGAGCATGTACATCAATAACGCAGTTAAAGTTTAACACCGCACACGCCACATCGCCTTTTAACATTTTACCTTAACATCCCAAAAACACCCACACCACAACAATAACATTCCAAAGTTAAACTTTAACACTTCAACAATTTACAAAACAACCCTCATTTAAGGCGATAAATGAAAAAAAAAAAAAAAAAAAAAAAGCAAATAATAAGGCGTTGGGCTTTAACGCCCATTTAACACCGACCCTCCATCAATAACACCGAATAACGCCGGTTAACGCGGCCTTAACACCGGTTCCGGCGTTATTGATGTGAATGCTCTAAGGCTAGATCTAGTTAACTTAGTTTAAAGTCAATTTGTGCGATTTTATAAACTGTTGGTTTATTTGTCAGATGTGTTTTGGGAAGAATGCTGTGGTTGAATAGTCATTTAGTCACTACCGCACTGGACCAAAGGGCTCAAGCGTCCAGTGCAGCACTCTCATGTTGTGTGAGTTTATCCAACCAAATGGTTGTGAGCTCAATCTCGCTTGGAAATATCTTGGGTCGTGTGAGATAGATTTTTGATATAAATATTGTGAGAGTTAAAATTGCCGTTAAAAAAAAAAAAAAAATCGCTATAGCACCGGAGATAAAGGGCGCCAAACACCGAATTAGGGCCTAATCTGTATGAAAATTCTAAGATAATAAACAAACCTAATTATAGAAGTGTACCTGATGTCAGACCAATATTATATCAACTAGCTAGTGCAACCATATATGTAGTCAATCACGTTAAACGATGTCAAACCTATATGATATCGATTAACATGATGGTCATTCTTGACAGTTTAATCATTGCTGTAATGTTGGTTGTGGGCATCTAACTTAAGATTAATGTAAAAGTTAACGCAAGATCATCCGTGGTTTGTTCAATTTTATACTAATTATTTTGTTAAACTATTGTCAAGTATCATTTCGACTTTTCAAGAGATCAAATGTCTGACACTTTGCAACACTGAAAGGTTGGTATTTGACTATTTGCAAAACTTAGGGCATTTTTTGCAAAATCATCTTCGAAAAGGACGATCTTTTCTGGACATTTGGCCTTCATTATACATTAATTGCCAATAGTGCGTGACATAGATAGCTAGTGTGAAAATGGAGAAACCAGCAGTCATAGTTCGAAATTCATGTTGGTGCCCTACTTAACTAGCGTGACATTTATAACGATTAATATCATTCAAAAACGTAACTAACCTATAGTTTTCGCATGATTCAACTTAATAACATAACAATTAAGAACTTATATAAACTCGAAATAATAGTTTTGACAAGTAAATTCATTTTAGTCTCGCATTTGGATTCGTTTCCGAATTTTAATTAACAAACAATAAGAGGAGCTAATTGCAAAAACTAAAACTGTATGATGGCTTAACAGTTAATTACCAACCACCTTATTGGTTCCACCCTTGATCACATGGATGAAATACAAACCGAAATCATATAAGCTCAAATAAGAAAACCTAAAAAATATAAACCGAAATTATATAAACTCGTAAGCTTAAAAAAAAGCATAATTAGATGATATCATCTTTTTTGTGCGATACACTTTTTTGCTATCTTGAAAAAAAGTTATATATGCCAAAATGTCTTCGTTCTAACGTGATGGCTTAAATTGATTATGCATATATACTTCATTAAAATTTATCAAATACAATCTAGATTTTTTTTTTTTTTTTATTTTATTTTTATTTTTTTTTTCCATCATATCGAATACCAGTGTATTATACATTTAAATTTTAGAGTACAAACTATAATTCTAGAATGAACTTCTTATTTACTTGCATGTACTATCACATAATTGGGTTGTAAAATGGAAAGAATTAAAACAAGAGTGGACATATAGGTTGTAACTTGGTATCCATTTTAAGCTTTCATCGGTTGAAAAGCTTATATGAGGTTGAGTTAAATGACCATTATGACTATGTCATAGGATCACCTGACACCTGTGGCCTGCAGGTTAGGTAAGAATAAAAATGAATTTGGATGATTGTATGGGACTTCACTTCGTTTGTACTTGTTTTATGTACCAGATATGCGCATGCATCTAATATTATCTAGGTGTTTGAGTTTTATAATTTCTGATAAGGCTTTGCTACACCTTCTTACCATTTTATCTTACAAATTCTCTTACACATAATAATATTATATAGTTTTTTTTCACTCATTCTTTCTCTGCATCAAACCGTCAATTTTGCCACATGGCAAGATCATGTCAGTAGACGGATTTGTAAGATATTTTAGTAGGAATATTTAGCATTTCACTTTCTGATATATTGATCAATCATATACAATCAATACATTATTATCTTTTTGGATAAAAGGTTTTCTTGGTACATATAATGAGTGAGTCTCACATCTCAACTCATTACAACACGCAAACAAACGCACCTATTACACTTCAAATAAAACCATCATAATGCATGGTCTTATGAACCTACCAAAATAAAAACGCCAACAACAAAGCTAGAACTACTTCCTAACTCTATCACGTATACGGATGTCCCACGCATCACAGAAAACAAGTTGTTTATCAGTTAAGTCATTAACATCATGCTTGTAACCATCACAACCATCATAATCTTCATACTCAAGGAGACTTGCATCATTAACTTTTCCACCAACACGATTTGGGTTAGCCATATATCGAGCCATGTTATCATCAATATCCTCGAGTTTATCACTATCCAAATCTTCCTCTTGCTTTTCGAAAGTAGTACTAGGTTCACATACTGATGTCACAATAGCTTCTTTTTGTATAGGAAGATCTGATCTAAAAGGTTTTAGTGGCTTCCCATCATCACCCAATAACACAAGCTTCCCATTAAGCATTTGACTTTCTAGTTCACTAATTCTTGCAGCCAGAGATGTAGTGTTTGCACTACCAGATGCCAAATCTTTCGACCCCCCCACAACCACCATAGCAAGAGATGCATTACGACCCTCTCCCTCATCCACATCCACCATAGAGCTTAATACATCAAACAAGTTCGATGTAAAAGGAACCGTAGTGTCATTTTTATCATTAGTTGTCTTCAGTTTCCTTTGTACTTTAGGTTGATGCACAAACTTAGTCTTTGAACCAATATGAACCCCACGAAAAGCTTGCCTTGGCGCTTTCATGTTCTTAGCAGCATCCGAGACAAGTTTCTTAGAACATTCATTAAGAACGTGACAAAAAACCTTACAACTTGAGCATCTTGGAGGTGTTCACGCATATGTAATATGGATATTGTGCATAGTATACGTCCCCGCACCTCGAACTTTGGCACCACCACCACGAGTGAGTGTTTGATGTTTCAACTCCGCATCAACTCTCAACTCAATACATTGTTATTTTTAGATGATAGTTTAATGCCCAATCCTAATCAAGTACTTAGGGTCAATTAGGTTTAGGATTATGTTAGCTTATTCTCTAAATCATGTTTTATTATAAATAAACATGTAATCACACAAAAACACAATCAATAATATATCTATTTGTCATCTTACATGGTATCCAAGCTTTAGGTAACATCCACCAACAAAAAAATTGTTATCCTCCGGTCATTGGCTACTCGCCGGTGATCCTGAGGGATCCCAATTATTTTCGCTTTATTGTTTTTGTTTAATTAGGATTTTTTTTCGTATTCAATGCATAAACCTTATCACACAAACTCCAGCCATCATAAATACACTAAATATGTTGAGTTTACATCACCAAACCATATTTGCCTTCCTCATCAAATTGTTTTTGGTGTCCAACATCATTGTCGTTGACAACAAAAGGTGACCACCAAATGGCTGCTCCTTCTGAAAGGCAAAACAAGCCACGACGTAAGAAAATAATATCAAACGTCATAAAAATAGAGGAAACCGCCAAGTAGTATACAATTATGTCACCAAATACAAGTCCATCTCCATGCAAACCAACAACAAAGAAGATGAGAAAAAAAAGAAGAGAAACATAAGACGGTTTAAACATTCTATCTAGTTTGTACTTTCGTAAACCTCTCATTTAAACTGCAAGGGAGTGTTAGATGATAGGTTAAGACTCAAGCCTAATCAATGGTTTAAAGTCCATTACGTTTAAAGTTATGTTAGCTTATTCTCTAAGTCATGTTTTATTATAAATAAACATGAGATCTCATTATATAATCGCACAAAACACAATAATATGTCTCTTTATTATCTTACAATATCTTTACTTGCTATAGTTCCTAGAGTTTTAATATTTGTTGGACAATTCTTTGTGTAAAATGGACATACTAACCTTCTTGTAAAGGTTAGATTTTACAGAAAATGATACCTAATGCTTATGTCATTAAAAATTTCATTAGCTAGGTTTCAAGTATATTTATGTAAATAATACTTGAAATTGTGACTATAATCTTCGCGTTTAATTTGATAATCATACGCTTTATAATGAGTATTGCTAGAATCACAAAAATAACGGTGATCATACCCTTTATAATGAGTAGTGCTAGAATCACAAAAACACTTCCACAAAATACATCCACAAAATGAGTGTCATGGTTTGATGAGTTTCATAACAGGGTTTGAAACAAAATTTATACGTTGTGCACCTCGTTATATATCTTTAGCCACACAGTCCACACTACTAGTTACCTTACATTATATGTAAGTACAAATTCAATTAATACACCGTACATTTTCACCTAAATTATGTCCTCAACAACATGCCCTTAAATTTCATGCATGTTTGTCCCAAACGGCCAAGCACTTGGGGTTCTTTATATATTGTCTACACTTCACATTTCTTTTCGTCTCAACACCAAACAGGCAAACACACACCTTTTCTACAAGCAATTTCACTCTTCAAACCCAGCCATAATGACCCTCAAGGGTGCTACCACTACCCAAGCATGCGCCGCTTGCAAATACCAGCGAAGCGGTGCACCCCTCAGTGTGCACTCGCCCCACTTTCGCCCTGAACACCCTATGGTTTTAGAAATGTACACAAGCTCTTTGGTGTAAGGAACATCTTAAAAATACTCGAACAAATCAACCCACACCACAAAAATGAGGCCATGCGGTCTATAATTTATGAGGCTAACATGCGTGACCGATTTCCTATCCAAGGGTGCCTCACCATAATCTGTAACCTTCAATACCAGATAAGGCAAGCTGAGGAAGAGCTCTATGCTGTCCTCACTCAGCTTGCCTTTTATAAACAACAACACGAGCGACAACAAGTGAGGTCACTTATTGCCTTTCGTGATTCATTACAACTTGGGATAGGTGTATTACAGCCTGAAAATACATCAAATACCCTACTTCGAAATGATGCTACTCCCCCTTTGCCATTTTCGTTGTACGACAACACTAACATATGTGGTAAGCCTTTATGGTTTCAAGAAACGGATAACACAGCTCATGCCCTTCAAAAGTCGTTGGTGCTAAAATCTTCCAATATCAAAGAAGTCATGCATGATCACCAGGATGAAATTTATCCTTTCTTTGATAACATAGATCAAGATCGACAAACATATCTAGACATAAAGGAAGATGGATGGCCTTTTCATAGATAAATCTATGATAACCATCAGAAGTGTTAACATCTACGTATTAAGAAGTATATATTTATGCATGTGCACGAGTTTTTGGTTGTTTTGGCTTGTAGTAATGTAGTATGCATGTGTTATTATAGACGTACTATAGTACATGCGATATCTTTATGGCGTATGTAAGGTATGTTTTCACGAATATTTAATTTGAGATTTGGTTTTACATCTTATTTGTCTAGATTATTAAGATGCTTTAAACTAATTTAATAGTTACAATGTAAAATTATTAGCGTATCACTCATAAGATGAAAACGATTATTGTATATTCAATTTGTAACATAAAAGTACTTTTAATCGATACAAAAGTACTAGCTCGTGTTCATTCTCTTTCGTAATGTAAAAAAAAGACAAAAATACACCGGTGGTCCCTAAACTTGTCCAAAAACATCGAATGAGCCCAAAATTTGGGATTTTAGTCGTCGTGAGTCCAAAACTTGAGTTTTTGAGGCTGATTGAGTCCCTTATCCCGTAATCCGTTAATCAACACCGTTATTTGATGTCTTGTTTTGTTTTTAGTAAGAGCATAACGGTCATTTCATATGTTTCTTCTACTTTTCTTCCCCTTTTGATTACCAAACTTCAAAACAGTTACCCATTTCAAGTGAGTAGTGGTGGTAATGTTTTCAATGCAGTTACCCATTAGAGAAGAATTGTGACCAAAATCAACCAATCGTTTAAAGTCCACCATAATTTTACGTTGCAGAAAGGAGTATAACTTATAACAAGAAGTATCTTTTTTGGTACAACTGGACATATGTGTTCAATAGCTTGTTTAGAGTTTTAAATCAATAATTACTAATTGGTTTAGGTTAACATCCTCTTGGTTCAAATATTAGAATTTATCTGCATAGCTTACAAGTCCTGCTCGTTATAAATTGATAGGAGCTCTGAATCCACTAAGCAAGTATTTCTTTTCGCTACAACACAAAGCGATAACTATACTTGCATATTAAGAGATCATATGCAAAAATCAATTTATCTAAACGAAAGTATTTTCACTTGACCAATCAAATCATGGTAGAGTCCTAATCATGATCAAGTCTGTTTCTAAGGGTGGTGGCAACCCAATCGGTTTGGCCTTCGGTTTGGCCCATGCCGAGCGGGGTGATCATTGCCTCTAGATCGGTTTCATGCGGCATGGTAAGAGGGGACCCCAAATCGGCAAACATCCCCGATTCTACATGGGGCAATATATGAACGTTACATGCATTTAATGGCCAATATATAGCCGTTTGGACCACCACCTCCACTTCCGCAAAAGAAGGTAGAGCTAGAATGCGTGATAAATGAAGAGGACCTAAAGAAGATGCGGTATCTAAAAGCGGTGGTTTTGGAAGGGCTGAGGAGACATCCACCTGCGCATTACGTTTTGCCAAATGATTGTAGTAATGGTGATTTTGATATAACAGGAAACAAAGGGATAAAGATGATGCCTTTTGGTGCTGGAAGAAGAATATGTCCGGGCTATGAGTTGGCTCTGCTATACTTGGAATATACTGTTGCATGGCTCTGCTATACTTGTTTAATAAAATTATTAAAAAAAAAAATGGGTAATGAGTTAGGCCTGGTTGCCACTAAAAATCTATTGTTAGGTATGAGATTGTTATGAGGTGAGTTGGCGGGATATTATTGGTAGATGACTAGGCATGAAAAAAAGTGGTAGGCATGACTGCCACCACCCTAAAAAGTTAGCAGTAATGACCAAGAATCAGTCAGTCGTCAATCCCTAATATCCCCCAACAGTAAGCAGTCACAACCACTCAAAGATAATGATCACGGAAAAATATGAGAGCACCAAGTTTAAGTGCTTACGAAGGCAATATGTTCAATGATAAGTCCCAATGCATAGATATTAGCAACTACAAACCCAGAAAGTGCTATCTATAAGATGAACACTACTTTCAATTGGGCTAAACAGTGTGAACCAATAATCTTTATCTTTATGCTTCTTATGTTATTATTATTAGACGAGGGATTAAACTCGCCACTTAGAAACTTAATAACTGAAAAACAGTTATGGGATGGCGGTTACAAAACCGAACCATCATGATGGTTGGATAGCAACGATCAGATTGTATATATACATACACATTTGTAACATTTACAAGTTAATAGACAATTTTACTTATTCATTTACTTTACATTTTGCAATCTACATATCATTGATCTAGAGTTGGGACAACAATTGGCATCAAGAGCATAGGTTTACACTTCGTTTTTGATTACAAAATACACCATACGAAAGAAAACCCAAGGAACACGTCAGAAAACAAAACTAGTTTTCACACGCATTTGAAAACAGATTTTTCATTCGAAAAACTTTCTGTTTTGGTGACAAGTTTTGTTTACTCTTTACTTCCAAGAGAAACAAACGTGAATAAGGATACGTAAAAGATAGTGCACGATCACTTACGTAGGGGATTGCAAACGTGTTACACCAAACGGATTGGTGGGGAAAACTTTGTTGGCAACAACATAGGGAAGGAAGAATTCAAACACTACGTTTTGGTAATAGGAACGAGTGGGATAAAACTTTGTGAAACCGGGTTGAACAAGACACAAAGGGAGGAAGACGCGGGGAAACGTTGTTGTGGAAAAGGATACGTACGTGATAAGAAGAAGAAGCGCTCAAGATTGTGTGGAGTAGTGTCAAACGACACAAGGAATAACAACAACGTGAAGAGGATCAGAAGCAGAACCAGATTTTGCTTCGGAGTGTTTTTGATACCATCTCGGTACCAAAAATTGTGCGTGGGAAATTGATCTCGGAACAAGGACATCAATAACGTACAAGGAAAAGAAAAGGAACGTGTAGTGTGGAGGAACAAGAAAAGAAAACAATTTTGTTTTCGGACTTGTTGAAAAGAGATAACTCGACATAAGTTATTTCTCTTATTCAAGTTTGGAAGTCGGACAAAGGAATTCGACAAAGGAATTTTGGTGTTTTGAGTTCAAGGCAAAAGAAACCAAATCAAAAACATCAAGGTGCGAGGCAAGGAAAGGGAACCAAAGCAACGTTGGTAAACGATTATTACTAACGAAACAAAAGAGAATACACTAGTATTCATCGGATATACGAGGTCACAAGTTAAACTCTTTCTGGATTTCATTACTTTTACATAGTATAGAATATCTTATTTCATACTATTAGGAAATCCCGAAAACTATTTATTGATCCCAGACACTAGGATTCCGGAAGATTAGAAATTTCCATACTTTATAGAAAAACCACACTAGGAAGAATAAATCCCATTGAATTAGAAAGTGAAGATTATAAACACTTTCGAAATGACAACCGACGATATAGCAACCACATCAATCTGAATCGTAACAAAACCAGTAACACCTATTGCACAATATCAATGCCCTAAGTTGAAAACCACAAACTACACAGTTTGGGCTATACAAATTAAGGTTATACTAGAGGCACATGGCTTATGGGAAGCAATAGAACCAAAGTTAGATACACCGGTTGATGATAATAAGGAAAAGGCAACATCGCCTTCCTATATCAAGCATTGACGGAAGATGTGATCTTACAAGTAGCGGGTTGTAAGACGGCAAAGGATTTATGGGATTCATTGAAGAAAAGACACGTTGGAGAAGATAGAGTGCGAGAAAGCACGATTACAATCATTGATGATTGGATTTAACTCACTTCAAATGAAAGAAGATGAGGCGGTGGATGCATTTGCGGCTAAACTAAGCGGCTATGCCACGAAGGAAAAAGAATTAGGAAAACTTTGGATGAATCACTTTTAGTTCAAAAACTATTAGACTCCACACGATAGGTTCATTCGAGATAGTAGCATCCATAGAACAAACAAGCGATCTCGACGAAATCACTTTAGATGAGATCATTGGAAGACTCAAGGCATTTGAGGAAAGGATAAACTCGGAAGGGAGGACAAGAAAGCCGGAAAACCTATTATTCGCACATGGTGAACACTCAGAAATAGGAAGCGTTTTTACAAACGTGGAGGAAAATCAAATTTCTCACGAGGAACTGGCGAGAATAAGAATAGAAATAACCCATGGAGGGAACTCTAATTATAAGGAGAGTTCGATAAGAATAAAGATGAGTGGTATGTGAGCAAGATAAAATGCTATAGGTGTCATAAAATGGGACACCTTAAAAGGAATTGTAGAGGAAAACCAAGAACTCGGAACAATCAAACCTTATCTTAGAAGACGATGAACCATCACTATTAATGACTATGCACTGAACCGAACACAAGGAAGTGTTGTTGAATGAAGAACAAATTCAACCAAAGAAATATGCTACAATGGATACAAGCATATGGTATTTAGATAATGGTGCAAGCAACCATATGACGGGATAAAGAGTCATTTTAGGGATATTGATGAAAGCGTAACAGACGAGTACGCTTTGGAGATGGATCGTATGTACGGATAATGGGTGAGGGTCTATATTGTTAGGTTGTAAGAACCAGAATGTAAGGTAGTATCGGAGGTATACTACATACCAAACCTCAAGAGCAACATACTTAGTCTAGGACAACTTACGGAAATAGGTTGTAAAGTCATTATGGACGGAAACAAGTTGACTTTGTATGATAAGAATAAGAAGTTGTTGATGAAAGTAGAAAGATCTAAGAATCGACTCTACAAGATGCAATTACAGATAGAAGCACCTATATGTCTCTTAGCAAATATAGATAACCAAGCATGGTTATGGCATGCTAGATTAGGTCATCTGAACTTTGACGATATAAACAAGATGACTAGGAAAGATCTAGTAGAAGGAATTCCAAGGATAAATCATGCAGGGCAGATTTGTGACGCATGTTTATTAGGAAAACACAGTAGAACACCATTTCCAAACCAAGCTAAATTCAGATCAAAGAACCCGTTGGACTTAGTATACGGAGACCTTTGTCCTATAAGTCCAAAGAACGCACTCGAGCAAGAAACTCATTTTCTTGTTAGTGGACGATTGTACACGTTTTATGTGGGCCTACTTTCGACATCGAAAGATGAGGCATTTAGTACATTCAAGGAATTTAGACGGAAGATAGAAATGGAGATGAAATTGAAAATAAGGATGCTAAGAACGGATATAGGTGGTGAATTCACATCAAATGAATTCACAAGGTATAAGGAAAACGGAATAGCACGACGGCTGATGAAGACCGTACTCCCCAAAGAATGGAGTAGTGGAGAGAAGGAATAGGATAGCGTTATCAACCACTAGGAGTATGATGAAAGCGATGAAGTTACCTTTAACTTTTTGGCGGAAGCGATTAAACATGCTATATACATACTCAATAGGGTACCTCGAGGGCCCGATAGATAAAACTCCATATGAGGCACTCTACAATGAAAACCAAACTTGGAAAACCTAAGAATATTCGGATGCACGACTTATGCAAAAATAACGATACCTCACTTAAAGAAGTGGACGACGAAGCATACCATTGGTTTACTTAGGAGTAGAGGAAGGATCAAAATCATGTAGGTTATATGACCCTATAACCGTGAAGAAACATGTTAGTAGGGACGAAAATTTATGGAAACAAAGCCGTGGGTTTGGAACAAAGATGAAGAAGATACGAACACACAAGACACATTTTGGGCTAGTTTTGTGGTGACGGAGTTGACAATGAAAACCTTACACCGGTCAACACTGAAAACGATGACAACACGTATCATGAACAAGATCGATTTCGATCCGGCCACCAAACACACCACCGCATATCATTACGACCCACACTCGTAAGAGGAAGAAAAAGCTACTACTAGTTCCAGAGAGAACTCAAGAGATAGATTTGATGATACACCGTCGTGAGTACGTAAACATGTCGGATATATACAGGGCATGCACGAAGAGTTGAACCACAAAGCTTGTTATTTACGGAAGAAGAACCCGTAATTACAAGGAAGCATCAATGATAAGAAATGGATTGAGGCCATGGAGATTGAATTGGATTCAATAAACAAGAATAATACATGGACTCTTACTACATTGCCGTAAAATCGAAGGCAATAGGACTCAAATGGGTTTACAAGACCAAGAGGGATGCAAAAGGAAACATCATCAAATGCAAAGCACGGTTAGTGGCAAAAGGTTATGTGCAAGAACAAGGATAGACTTGATGAAGTATTTGCAACGGCTGCTCGGATAGAGACAGTTCGGTTGATATTAGCATTAGCGGCATATCATGGATGGCAAGTACATCACTTAGATGTAAAATCGGCATTTTTACATGGAGATTTAAAGGAAGAAGTCTACGTTACACAACCTGAAGGATTTATTCAACAAGGAAATACATGAAAAGTATATAAGCTTACAAAAGCTTTATATGGCTTAAGGCAAGCACCGAGAGCTTGGAATGTGAAGCTTGATCAAACGTTAAAGTCTTTAGACTTTAAGAAATGTAATCTCGAACAAGCGGTTTATACAAAGCGGAACAAGAATTCTACACTTATAGTTGGAGTCTACGTAGATGATCTGATAATCACAGGCACTCCAAAGAAAGAAATCAAGAATTCAAATCCCGATGAAGGATATATTTGAAATGAGCGACTTAGGATTGTTAGCTTATTATCTTGGGATAGAAGTCACATGACAGGAGGAGAGATTACAATCAAGCAAACAGTTATATTAACAAGATCTTAAAGGAAGCAAGTATGGCGGGGCAAGAATGATACGAAGATACCTATGGATACCGGTACTAAGTCGGTCAGGCGGAAGAAGGAAACTCGGTTGACGCAACTTACTACAAGCTCAATAGAAAGTCTCGGTACTTCACGCATACAAGACCGGATCTTAGTTACACAGTCGGACTACTCGGTAGATTCATGCAAGACCAAGGATCATCACCAAGGCGGTAAAGCAAGTAATCCGATATATCAAAGGAACAAAGGAGCATGGCATTATATACAAGCAAGAAGGCGGTGCAAGATTACAGTTACAGATGATGAGTTATGGAGGCAACATCGATCAAGGAAAAGGAACCATGGATCAGATTTTATTTCGGAGAGTCACCGATTACTGGTGTACTCGAAGCAACCAACAAGTGGCGCTATCATCATGTGAATCGAATTCATGGCGGCTCTGCAGCAGACATGTCAAGCCTTATGGCTAAAGCGATTGCTTAGTGAACTAACTGGATGGGAAGAGAAGGATAATTTGAAGGTCGATAATATTTCAAGAATAGCACTTGTGAAGAACCCGCTTTTCATGGAAGAAGCAAGCACATCGATATTCGCTACCATTTCATTCGTGAAAGCGTAGAGAATGGGCACATCAATGTGGAACATGTCGTGGAGAACTACAAAGAGCGAGATATTCTAACAAAGGCTCTACCAAGATTGAAGTTCGTGACTATGCGACAAATGCTCGGAGTTCAAGACTTAGGGCGAAGCAACGATCAAGATTAAGGAGGAGAATGTGAACCAATAATCTTTATCTTTATGCTTCTTATGTTATTATTATTAGACGAGGATTAAACTCGCCACTTAGAAACTTAATAAGCGAAAAACAGTTATGGGATGGCGGTTACAAAACCGAACCATCATGATGGTTGGATAGCAACGATCAGATTGTATATATACATACACATTTGTAACATTTACAAGTTAATAGACAATTTTACTTATTCATTTACTTTACATTTTGCAATCTACATATCATTGATCTAGAGTTGGGACAACAAACAGAATGGTAACAACATCCAGCTAAGACTCGAGTCAATTTATTTCCATGTGCACAGGAAAACTACAAGAGCTTGTGATTCACCATTTGACAACTTTGTTTATGTATCTACAACCTACTAAAGCAGCCAAATTCTTGTACATATATAGTTTGTACTTTCGTAAACCTCTCATTTAAAGCTGCGAAGGAGTGTTAGATGATAGGTTAAGACTCATGCCTAATCAATGGCTTAAAGTCCATTACGTTTAAGGTTATGTTAGCTTATTCTCTAAGTCATGTTTTATTATAAATAAATATGAGATCTCATTATATAATCGCACAAAACACAATAATATGTCTCTTTATTATCTTACAATATCTTTACTTGCTATAGTTCCTAGAGTTTTGATATTTGTTGGACAATTCTTTGTGTAAAATGGACATACTAACCTTCTTGTAAAGGTTAGATTTTACAGAAACTGATACCTAATGCTTATGTCATTAAAAATTTCATTAGCTAGGTTTCAAGTATATTTATGTAAATAATACTTGAAATTGTGACTATAATCTTCGTGTTTAATTTGATAATCAATAAAGTGATCATACCCTTATAGTATCGGGGTTTGATGAGTTTCATAACGGGGTTTGAAACAAAATTTATACGTTATGCACCTCGTTATATATCTTTAGCCACACAGTCCACACTACTAGTTACCTTACATTATATGTAAGTACAAATTCAATTAATACACCGTACATTTTCACCTAAATTATGTCCTCAACAACATGCCCTTAAATTTCATGCATGTTTGTCCCAAACGGCCAAGCACTTGGGGTTCTTTATATATATTGTCTACACTTCACATTTCTTTTCGTCTCAACACAAAACACACACCTTTTCTACAAGCAATTTGACTCTTCAAACCCAGCCATAATGACCCTCAAGGGTGCTACCACTACCCAAGCATCGCCGCTTGCAAATACCAAATGAAGCGGTGCACCCCTCGGTGTGCACTCGCCCCACACTTTACGCCCTGAACACCCTACGGTTTTAGAAATGTACACAAGCTCTTTGGTGTAAGGAACATCTTAAAAATACTCGAACAAATCAACCCACACCACAAAAATGAGGCCATGCGGTCTATAATTTATGAGGCTAACATGCGTGACCGATTTCCTATCCAAGGGTGCCTCACCATAATCTGTAACCTTCAATACCAGATAAGGCAAGCTGAGGAAGAGCTCTATGCTATCCTCACTCAGCTTGCCTTTATAAACAATAACACGAGCGACAACAAGTGAGGTCACTTATTGCCTTCGTGATTCATTACAACTTGGGATAGGTGTATTACAACCTGAAAATACATCAAATACCCTACTTGAAATGATGCTACTCCCCTTTGCCATTTTCGTTTATGCGACAACACTAACATATGTGGTAAGCCTTTATGGTTTCAAGAAACGGATAACACAGGTCATGCCCTTCAAAAGTCGTTGGTGCTAAAATCTTCCAATATCAAAGAAGTCATGCATGATCACCAGGATGAAATTTATCCTTTCTTTGATAATATAGATCAAGATCGACAAACATATCTAGACATAAAGGAAGATGGATGGCCTTTTCATAGAATAAATCTATGAAAACCATCAGAAGTGTTAACATCTACGTATTAGGAAGTATATATTTGTGCATGTGCACGAGTTTTTGGTTGTTTTGGCTTGTAGTAATGTAGGATGCATGTGTTATTATAGACGTACTATAGTACATGCATATTTTTATGGCGTATGTAAGGTATGTTTTCACGAATATTTAATTTGAGATTTGGTTTTACATCTTATTTGTCTAGATTATTAAGATGCTTTAAACTAATTTAATACTTACAATGTAAAATCATTAGCATATCACTCATAATAAGATGAAAATGATTATTGTATATATATTCAATTTGTAACATAAAAGTACTTTTAATCGATACAAAAGTACTAGCTCGTGTTCATTCTCTTTCGTAATGTAAAAAAAAAAAATCTGGGGTGGTCACTAAACTGTCAAAACATCGGTGAGCCAAAAATTTGGGATTTTAGTCGTCGTGAGTCAAAACTTGAGTTTTAAAGTGATTGAGTCCCTTATCCCGTAATCCGTTAGTCAACACCGTTATTTGATGTCTTGTTTTGTTTTAGTAAGGGCATAATGGTCATTTCATATGTTTCTTCTACTTTTCTTCCCCTTTTGATTACCAAACTTCAAAACAGTTACCCATTTCAAGCGAGTAGTGGTGGTAATGTTTTCAATGCAGTTACCCATTAGAGAAGAATTGTGACCAAAATCAACCAATCGTTTAAAGTCCACCATAATTTTCGTTTCAGAAAGGAGTATAACTTATAACAAGAAGTATCTTTTTGGTCCAACTGACATATGTGTTCAATAGCTTGTTTAGAGTTTTAAATCAATAATTACTAATTGGTTTAGGTTAGCATCCTCTTGGTTCAAATATTAGAATTTATCTGCATAGCTTACAAGTCCTGCTCGTTATAAATTGATAGGAGCTCTGAATCCACTAAGCAAGTATTTCTTTTCGCTACAACACAAAGCGATAACTATACTTGCATATTAAGAGATCATATGCAAAAATCAATTTATCTAAACGAAAGTATTTTCACTTGACCAATCAAATCATGGTAGAGTCTTAATCATGATCAAGTCTGTTTCTAAAAGTTAGCAGTAATGACCGATGACCAAGAATCAGTCAGTCGTCAATCCTAATATCCCCAACAGTAAGCAGTCACAACCACTCAAAGATAATGATCACGGAAAATATGAGAGCACCAAGTTTAAGGGTTTAAAATTTATTAAATAATAGCGTCTTTCTCAAATGTTCGATATAGTACTGTATTTTTTCTAACCCGGTTGGGTAGTGTATTTTTTTTCTTGTGTCGATATAGTGCATGTCTTTCTCCAAATCATTGGCTTGCCCAAATACTGGGTTTGTGTGGCGTGAACTACCAAGTCAATTGGCTTGCTACGTGGAAAAAAAAAAAAATTAAAATTTTAATTTGGAAAAAAAATTAATTTTTTTAAAAATTTACGTTTAAAAAAAAAAAAAACTTTACGTTTTTAAATAATTTTTTTAATTTTTAAAAAAAAATTTACGTTTAAAAAAAAAAAAAACCTTTACGTTTAAAAAAAAAAAAAAAAAAAAACTTTCGTTTTTTTTTAAAGCGAAAAAAAATTTAAATTTTTTTAAAAATATGAAAAATTACTCGTTTGGAAATATTATTTTGAAAATCAAAATTTGTTTTCCTATTTTTTTCTTTTGGAAAAAATTTTCAATATGTTGAAATAGTTAAAAAAGCGAAAGAAAAGCGGACAAAATCTAAGAATAATGTAAGAAAAAGCGAAAAACGGATGAAAACCGATAAAAGCGTAAGAAACGGACAAAACATAAGAAAAACGGATAAAACGTAAGAAAAGCGGACAAAACTTTTAAAACGAATGAAAGCGGATGAAAACGTAAAAAGCGGAAGCGGATAAAAGCGAACTAAAAGCGGATAAAAGCGGACAAAACAATGAAAACTATTATTAACGGAGGGACTAACGGTTAAACTATTATTTGAAAAAGCGTAAAGGTTTTTCGATTTAAAAAAGCGTAAAGGTTTTTTTTTTTTTTTTAATCGTAAATTTTTGAAAAAAAAATTAATTTTTTTTCGAAATTAAAATTTTAATTTTTTAAAATTTTTTCCATGTGCAAAGCCCAATCGATTGACATGTTCACGTCATATAAACTCAGTGACTTGGCAACAATGTGTAAAGGGTTAAAAAAGAAAAATAACAAAATTCCACGTAAGTTTCGATCTATTTACTTGGCTTGGCACGTATGACGTTTGTGACCATATCGACACAGAAAAAAAATTACACTACCTAACCAGGTTAAAAAAAAGTACAGGTATCATATCGGAACATTTGAGAAAGTACGTGGCTATTTAATAGCTTAAACCCCAAGTTTAAGTGCTTACGAAGGCAATATGTTCAATGATGCATAGATATTAGCAACTACAAACCCAGAAAGTGCTATCTATAAGATGAACACTACTTTCAATTGGGCTAAACAGAATGGTAACAACATCCAGCTAAGACTCGAGTCAATTTATTTCCATGTGCACAGGAAAACTACAAGAGCTTGTGATTCACCATTTGACAACTTTGTTTATGTATGTACAAGTGTACAACCTACTAAAGCATCCAAATTCTTGTACATATACAGTGAGATTTCTACAATACGTTGACAAAGAAGCATATTAGTGGTATCAAGCTCTTCAAAGATATAATTCTTAAGGTCATCAGTTGCATGCTTAATGTAATGATTTTGGTGTTCCTTCCAACAAATCCAATAAATAATTCTCAAAGGCATCAACTGCATATATACTTAATGTACCTCTCACTTACCATGCCTACCAATGAAAGTGCGATAAGCTTGAATTGCCTTAAGTGATATTGAAATCCTTAAATCATCGCGAAGTAGAATATTTGGAATTGACCATCCAGATTGACTCTTGTAAATCTCTTCAAAAGCTACGTAGAACGCTTGCAGCTTCTCTCTAAGCAGATTTTTGGAGGTTGAACTCGAACTATCTGAATTTGATAAACCATCTTCTTTAAGTATATTCAGAATCGAGCTCCATGTGGCACACTCATAACTCATGGCATATTGTTGAAACTTCCAGCGTTTTCGAATCCAATCTTTCTCTTACCTTTAGAAGCCGAAGAAGGGGGGTCAAAAACAAAAAAAGCGGCTCCGAATTTTTCACTTTTTCAACCATGTAATTAATGTTGTTCATCATGAAAATGTAACCCAAAGCATCGTCTCTGTATAACTTTGATTTTTCTTCAAGACTGCATTCGAGTATTGACATTAGCTACCTGAAATGCACTGCCATTGGTGAAGAAGATGATTTCTCATTGCTTGTATCATCATCATCATCATCATCATCATCAATCCATTGGTTTATGTCAGTTGAAGATGAAAACTTTGATCATCTTTCAAACAGACGTTTAATGAATCACTGTAATCAGTTAATGTTTTAATGTAATTCATAACATATCGAGTGAGATGGTGGTTCCATCCACCAGGGAATTCACTATTTGACGTGTTGGAACCGACAACATTTTCGAACTCGATAAATGTCGCCTTCACACAGTCGCCAACCCGTTTTAAAACGTCTTTGCATTATGTTTTAATGTAGGATCCATTTTCATCAGAGTATAAACCCTCGGTATCCGGCATAAGATCTGCTAATGCTTCATACATGTCAAGTATCCTGAGAAGTGTGTGTGATGTTTGGTAATCAAAAGGGGAAGAAAAGTAGAAGAAACATATGAAATGACCGTTATGCCCTTAACTAAAAACAAAACAAGACATCAAATAATGGTGTTGACCAACGGATTACGGGATAAGGGACTCAATCGGCGTCAAAAACCCAAGTTTTAAACTCACGACGACTAAAATCCCAAGTTTTGGGTCCCAGGCGATGCTTTTGGACAAGTTTAGGGACCAACGGTGTATTTTTGTCTAAAAAAATGTACTGATAATCGATATAAACAAGATCTGACTTGAAAATACAATATCTCGAGACACAAAAACATCAAAATTAAAATTACAATAACACACTGATTTCTATAGAACAACACTTTGTTCAATTTACAAGGACCTTCATCCATTGGTTCTAAACTTGAAACCGGATATTTTGATTTGATCTTGGTTTCTTGGTATGGAAATTCAAAGTCACATACACACCTTAAATATGGGTTGCTAAAAGTAGTGCGTGTCGTTTATATGGGATCATGATGTTTGAAGTGATATATAAAAACGTAACTACAACACAACTGGCTAATGCAACGGTTGAAATCCGTGGCAAATCTGTTGCAAGTGCCTATTTCCTACGGATTTGCAACGGATTTGGACCATTACATAAATGCTCCATGTAACTTAAATTTGTTACCGAATTGCAACGGCCATAAATTATTCTGACGACTTTGCAATGGAAGAAAAGCTGTTAGAAATGAAGGACTTTTATGCAAAACTTAGAATTCCAACGCATTCGCAACGAAAACCTTTTGTAAAGGTAAAAAATGAAGCAATTAATTTAGCAACATATTTGCAACAATTTAGTTTTGCAACAACAAAATTATGCGATAAATTTATAATGATGTTTGCAACGATACGTTGTTACATTGCCAATATTGCAATTTTCTTTGTTAATATAAAAAATCAAAAACCGAATATTCTTAAACACACAAATAGACCCGATTAATAATGATACAAACATCTAAATATAGAGTTAGGATCAAATGAGAAGAAAAATTAAAATGAGAATGGGAGAAGAAACCACAATCACACATTTCGGATGCATCTACAAAGCGGATGCATTTCTCTTAAAATTCTCCTCTTATTTGAAATATGTGGCTAGAAATGCTTCTCATTCTTCTTATTTTAGTTATTCTTTTCACGGATCCTTTCCTACATATGAGAATAAGACATTAAAATGTGTTCTCGTAATGTGATGGTGTCGATATGTTGAAAGCTAAAGAACAATTGATCCAAATTTTGTATAGTTTCGAGCAAATATTGCCTCCCGCTTTTATTATTTATGTATTTAATTATTTTGACATCTTGATTCATTTGGTTATGCATTTACTTACGACGCTATACAAGGTGGGATGTTCACATGAGGTGGATGTATCCATTTGAAAGATACATGAAAAAGTTAAAAGATTATGTCGGAAATAAAGCAAAAGATGAAAGTTCTATACCGGAGGGTTATGTTGCGAGATGAAGCCTTAACTTTCATTCAATGTATCTTAATAGAAGAGATTTAATCATCCCGAAAGAAATGGGAACACTCCAGTTACAAGTCATGAGCTTTATGTGTTCCATTCAATATGTTCACCAATTGGTAAACGTGTAACTATCACTTTTAAAGACGAGGACTATAAGAAAGTAGAATGGTAAGTACTTAAAAACAGTCTGAAGATCAAGTCCGGAGATCGCTTCGTACACTTCTGATTTATTTGCTTTGGCACATTAACCAGAAGAATTTAAAACTCTTACACCACCCTTGCGCTTAACGGTAGCGAAGTTTACGGTTCACACTTGTGATCAATGTCGCGATACTCAAAACAACGGAGTTTCAACACCTTGGATAATAGAAAGACCTATTATGGTAACTTGGAAGAAACATTTGAGCTAATTTATATTGGTGGTCACAACATGGTGATGTTTCATTGTAAATGGTTCGACACCGGAAAACCAAGGCGTAACTCGCGTTACGTCACTAAGAATAACATAATCAATTTTTCCGTAAAAAGTGAATGGTGTAAATATGACCAATACATTCGGGCAATAGGAGCTAACCGGTTTTTATCTACTAGTTTAAATGATTTTACTCTTACACGCTTGAGTAGAGTTGGCCAATAAAAGCAAGTTGATGCTATCCCTATTGCTTCAAGAGACTTTGAAGTTTCGATTCTTGAGTTCTCCGTCTTGATTCGGATGGTGAGGCGTGAGACATACTTGACCTTATTCCTTCTTGAAGATTGAGACTTGTTATTATTCCTTGATGATGATATGAGAGCTAATGGGTCATTGACAAGTCTTTCTGATTTGTGTTTTAACTCTTCTATGATTCCATTAACTTAGTCTTGATTATGCTTTAATTTGTCATACATAGTGTGGATATCAATCATCCTAATCTTTGTTCTGTCTAATCTGAGTAGCAAATTGTCTCCATTTGGGTTGAAAGACTTTGAAGGAACTTGATATTATGCTAGATGTTTGATCTTTTCAACTTTTGATGATTCATCTCGTTGATCAACTTGGTAAAACGGAGATAAGAATCTTCAATAGTTTCATTGGGCTTTGCTTGGAAGGCTTGATAATTCCAAAGAATTATATAGTTTGTTGAGTCTGAACACCAACATCCGATCCTTAAATTTCCCTCTCTAAAGTTTTCACATATCACGATGTAACACCCCCAAAATTTGGTACAACGGAAGACTTAATCAAGCTTTCGAGGTGCTACTAGATTGGTACACAACACAAGTATAGGAAAACAAGATAACATAAAACGTTCACAAACCAATCCCATATTTAATTATCTGGTTACATTTATTCCAAACATTTAAAGTACGACCCAAAATAAATCAGAAGGTAGGACCACAATTATTATCGAGTCTAGGATGATCCTCCAACCATGCCCTTACGCTGAAGCCTTCAAGAAACAAGCAAAGCATCATCTTAATTACACGAGAAAACATGCTAAAAGGTCATTAACGGTGAGTTCATAGGTTTAATCATAAATTCGATAGTGGACGATAGAGTTTATTTGCTATGTGAGACTAAGACGGATATACAATAAACATTCTATTCACATTCCAACAACAATCCTTCCAATAACACAATCGAGATCTCGTGAGGGCCCCAAGCGACTCTAGCCAGTACCACGATCATAACAAAGCCTAAAATCAATGCTACCTGGTCTAGGGTCGGAGTAGATATCTATTCTTAGCTAGGTTGCGTAGTTATAGCAAGAGATTGCTATCCTAGTCTAAGTCAACATCTACCACATATCTATCCTTTGCTAGTCAACACATAAGCAAATAGAAAGAAAAGTAAAAGTAGGTCCAAGAAAATAGTAGCATGCTTTCTCACCCCAATTTAGATAAAACATAGTTAAAATGGGGCTATGAAACTCACCTCGATCAAGCAAAGCACAAATAACCAATAGCAAAAGCGGTGGCATTAACACAACTCGGCAACTCTTGACTTGGCACAACCTATTAATATAGATCCATCTTTAATACATTTTCCAATTTAAATATTTTCTATCCCGAATATATTCCATTTCTTATTTCCCAAAAATATCTCGTTATAAGCGTTTGGTATCATTGTGTGAGGTGTCGACTCGATAAGACTTCAATGAATGCACTATATTACTAGCAATGCAAATCACAACAATGCAACCCAACCTCTATGTGATAAGCTTTATAGTTTTAATAAGTTTCAAAATAAATCGTTAGGACTTATCGAATTAGTCAACTCGATAAACACAACTATTTATTTATTTCACTTATTATTCCAAAAGCTAGTCACAACCTAACGAGTCATAAGGATAAATTGTTCATTAATAGATTTATCCGACGTACATAGCGACTCTTATTGGATTCGTCAACTCAATAAGTCCGTTATCTCGTAGGTTAAACATATTAATGGCAAGTCATCCGTAACTCATGCGTATTCCACAATGGTCATTAATTACTCATTAATGACATATTTAGGTAAACGTGCCCTCGAAACATTTAATAACTCGTTGTTATAAAACCTTTTCATTTTTAAGTCATTAGTTTCCTTTTTAAATATCGAATAACAAGTTGTGTCTTGTTACTAAATATTTAATTACAAGAACTTATTAATTTTATTTTCTAGTTTATATACACATGTTTATATATCGCGTCAAGTTTTCAATTTACATTTCGAGTTATTATCCATCTCGAAGTCACAAGTCCGAGTCATGACTCTCGGCTTTTATATGTCATATTGTCCAATAAATAATACAAGTACATGTTACGCCGTTGTCGGTGTCAACCGAGACTAAAAGTCACGGTAACACCGACGTTGCACAAAGCTCACATATATAATTTCAAGTCCAAATAAATATTCCCACTCGTTACGGCCCTAAACCTACGGCTCGACAGCGTATCCACATTTTCAATCAATCTCCATTTCAACTCACCATCAACTCCGTCACCATTCAAACATCAAACCATATCCAAAACCAATGCCGAGACCCTAATGGTCTCGGCTTAGCCACGACTAACCCACACGAACCAAACGAACCCTAACGGCTCTTTGGCTCTTTCTCGGCTCAACCATAACTCACCAGACCGAACCTCTTGGTCCCAGTTACTCCCAATAACAACAAAAAATCTCCACAATCAATCCCGAAACAACCAAACCCGAACCTCTTGGTCCTTTGGGGCTCTCGGCTTCAACCAAACGCAACCCAACCAGACCCTAGTGGTCGCGGTGGGTTTTCCAACACCATCAATCCTCCATTTCAATCATCAAACTCGTAACAAATACATACAAACATGAAATAAAATGCACAAAACATTACACGACATGACACACACGATACCAGCTCGTTTTATTTCATTTTTATCCTTTTAAAATTCGTTTTTAGTTTGTTTGTCCCACGAAACCTGAACCAAACGGATGAGCGAGACCCAGAGGTCACTAACGAGTGTACAACTCATTTTCCTTTACCTTCTTTCTTCCCGATCTACTCGTGGAATGATGAAACACGAACAAAGGAGTGCGTTTGGGTTTGTTTGGGTGGCGGCAAGATGGAGATAGGGCGAGCGGTGTATACCAAATGGATGAGGAGAGAAAGGGGAATCTTTTGGTGGTGGTGGTGGTGGTTCACGCGCGGCGAGGCGGTGTCGCCGTGGGGTGGCAGTGGCTGCGGTGTATAAGGGGTAGAGAGAGAAAGTGGTATTAGGGTTTTGGTGAAAGAGATGAAGTGTGTGTGTGTATGGGTGGGTTTTTATATTTTTGAGGTGGGGAGTGATGTGTAAATTATTTGTGAGTTGGGGGGGGGGAGCCGGCTAGCACTAAACCACGAGGGACCAAAGTCGTTATTTTTATTAACTTTATCTATATGTTACTTAACGGCTCGTATATTTTTTAAATTGTGACCGACAACTTTTATTATATGCGCTTTTGTTCTTAATTATCTCTTTCCGTAAATTTTGATTACTAACACGTCTAATTCCACGTAACGAGTCCAATGTTACTATTTCTCATGCTTTTAGGTTTTTACTATGCCAACTCGAGTAGTGCCTAACATTACGTATCATAATTCATATCATTACTCATTCAATAACACAATCATTCATGAATTCAATTTAACAATACTAAGTCAAGTCATCATAATTCCAAAATAGCTCATACAGGCCATCTACTTGTTCTAACTAGCGTGTCACGGTACCTAAAAGGGCTCCCTAATTTGCGTTGTCACAACCTCCTAGCCTCAAAAGAAACCCGTCCGGGTTTCATTCGAGATGCCCGATGACTTAAAGAGTTGAGGATACTTCCTCAAAACTCATCCTCACATTCCCACGTGAACTACGGTCCATGGCGGAATTCCAACGAACATTGACGATAGGGATACGACTATGCTTCAATCGTTTAACTTCATGATCCATGATCTCAACCGGCTCCTCAATGAACTTTAGGCGATCGTCGATTCGGATATCTTTCATAGGCGACCGGGTTTCATCGGAAGGCATTTCTTCAGATTACTCACGTGAAAGACATCGTGTACCTTTGCTCAACTCATGTGGTAGCTCAAGTCGGTAAGCTACTGGTCCGACTCTTTCCAGGATTGGAAAGGGGCCAATATATCGGGGGTTGAGTTTTCCACGTTTTTCGAAGCGTATCACCCCTTTCTAAGAGGAAACCTTCAACATTACTCGGTCTCCCACCTGAAACTCTAGGGGCTTACGTCTCTTATCGGCATAACTCTTTTGTCTATCACGTGCGGTTGCAATGATTTCGAATATTGACTACTTTCTTAGTAGTTTCCAGCACGAGTTCGGGACCAGTAAGTTGGTTGTCGCCAACTTCAGCCCAACAGATCGGAGAACGGCATTTCCGGCCATACAACGCCTTAAATGGTGTGGCCTTAATGCTGGTATGATAGCTATTGTTGTAAGAGAATTCGACCAAAGGTAAATACTTCTCCCAGCATTTTCCGAAATCGATAAGGCATGCACAGAGCATATCTTCTAGCATCTGGATGGTTCCTTCACTCTGACCGTCAATTTGAGGATGATAGGCAGTGCTCATATCAAGCTTCATTCCCAAGGCCGCCTGCAGTGACCACCAAAAATTTGACGTGAAACGACTGTCTCGATTGAAAATGATAGATATGGGCACGCCGTGATGAGATACTATCTCATTGACGTAAAGCCGAGCAAGCTTGTCGATACTATCGACTTCGCTGATAGCCAGGAAGTGAGCGGACTTAGTCAGTCGATCCATAATTACCCAGATAGTGCCACAGTCGCTAACTGTTCTTGGTAGTTTGGTGATAAAGTCCATGGTGATTCGCTCCCATTTCCAAGCGGGGAGTTCGGGTTGTACTAACAACCTTAGCGGCTACGGTGTTCGGCTTTTACCTTGGAACATGTTAAGCACTTCGACATACGAGCTATGTCGGCTTTCATGTTCGGCCACCATTAGAGTTTCTTCAGGTCGTGATACATCTTGTCGGCTCCAGGATGAATGGAGTATTTTGATTTATGCGACTCGTGCATAATCAACTCGTGGATTCCTTCATGAAATGGTATCCAGCTTCTATCTCCAAAGCATAGGGTTCCGTCGGAACGCCTAGAGAAGCCGTTTTCGCTCTCCACCATTCCATAAAGGTTACATTGGGATTACGTGTAACTAGTATTCAAGTGTCGGTCATTAGTTTTGTAATAGGTTGCTTAATAGGCATATGTTTGTAATAGTGCTGAGGCATGTAATAAGCCCATAGGCTATCTTAGGCCCAAACGATCCATAGGAAGTGACTAGATGTGTTGCCCTAGCTCTCTCCTATAAATACATTGTAAACCCTCTTGGGAGGGTGTTAGGCTGATGGTTAATTTCATATTAAGCATAACGTTTCATTATTATTGTGTATGAGAAGAATCACCACTCTCTCCTTCATCTCTTTCTATTTACATCTTAACATACTTGTGTGATCATATCATGGTGACCTAACGTGGTATCAATCGCCTACTAGTTGTTTGAAACGTTTTGTTGAAGTTTCTTGGTTATCGTATAAGTTTCTCTCGTTCATCACATTTTCTTACGTAAACTTTGATTTTGCACTCCAATCTTGAAGCTTGGAAAGTTTTAAGGTTACTATAGTGTTTAGAATCTTAGTTTTGGCAAAATTTTGAAACTTTACGTGTTTCTAATCGTTTTCACTTGTTTCTTCATATTTATCAAGTTTCTGAATAAGCACAAATTTCACTTTAGGTGTTAAAGTTCAAAACTTTCTTGTTATTTAAATGTTATTGAAGTTGTTTCATCAAAAGAATCAAGTGTACAACGCATTTTAGAACTTAAAAAGTCGTTTTGGTCATTTCTGGTGAGTTTACGAATAAGCTAAACCCTATTCTTACGCGTAACAAAAACCCTGATCTTACGATAACAATACTCTAATCTTATGAATAAGTTTTACGAACAAGCCAAAGTTTACGAATAAGGAATCTTACGAACAAGGAATTTTCTTCAGAATCGTCAAAGTTATTTGTGAATCAATGTTTCCCTTGCTTGGATAAGCTTGTTTCGACTCGTGGATATCTTACTTGGACAAGTTTGAAAGATTTTGGTTTTTTACCTATTCTTACGAATAAGGTCAAACCTTACGCGTAAAGACTTTACGACTAACCTTTGTCGGCAAGCAAGCGTGCTATTGGAGTTTTTTGGTCCTACAAGATTAAAATCAAATCTGATGGGTCCATTGAAAGACATTTGCTCTTGTTGCAAAAATGTCATTTGTCGAACTTTGATTGCGGTGGCTTCTAGTTGTCAATGGAATATATCTCAAATGGATGTCAAGAATGCTTTCTTGAATGATGACCTAAATGAAGAAGTTTATATGACACCACCTCCTCGCGTTCCTCATCGGTGAGTGAAATTTGTATGCTTGAAAAGATCTTTATGGTCTTAAACAAGCACCATGTGCTTGGTACGAGAAGTTTTCTTCTGATTAGCTACTTCACTTGGTTTTGTCTCTAGACATCATGATTCCACATTATTTGTTATACATTCAAGTGATTGACGTATTTTGTTTTCCTTATATGTTAATGATATGATTATTACTGGAGATTGTAGCGATGGGATTAAATGGAAGGCAAAGTTGTCTTATCGGTTTGCTATGAAAGATATGGTTTTACTACGTTATTTCCTTGGTTTTGAGGCTGCTTCATTACTGATAGATTATCTTACTCACTCCAAGTATATAGTTGATTTGTTTGATCATGCTAGAATGACATATAATAAGCATATTGTCGACATCCTTCTTGATGCTAAACCTACCTATACTCCTACAGATGGTGATCCTTTGCTTGATCCTAATTTATATTGCACAATTGTTGGGAGTTTGGTTTATCTTAGAATCAATCGTCCAAATATTGCTTATGTTGTCCACATTGTTAGTCTGCTCCAACTACAGTTCATTTGGCTATTGTTCTACAAATTCTTAGTTATTTTTTAGGTGCAGTCTCCATCACTCTTGTTTCTTTCCATGTCTTCTTTAAACGTGATTGCTTATTTTTATGCTGATTGAGCTGGTGATTCTGTTACTAGCAAGTCTACAACCGGTTTTTGTGTTTTTCTTGGAGATTCACTTATCTCGGGGAAGAGTGAGAAACATAATGTTCTTTTAAGTTCTTATATTGAAGCTGAGTATCGTGCCATGGCTTTGACTATTAGCGAGATTGTTTTGTTACATTGGTTACTTGCAAATATGGGTGTTCATATTATTAGTCACACTCCATTACATGGTGATTCAGATTGCGCGACACACATTTTCCATGAAAGAACCAAATTGATTGTCATTGTCACCATCTTCAGACGGGCACCATTTCATTGCGGTTTATTCCGTCTACTTTACATATTGTAGATATATTTACCAAGTCATATTGTAGCCCGCGTTTTCGTTTTTTGTTTGACAAAATCTCGATGATCCTGAGTTTGAGGGGATGTTAGTTAATAAGGCCCAATGTGTTGGTTCAGTTAGTCCATCTAGAATTAGGGCATCCTTTTCATTTCATGTTTATATATATTCTTTGGCCAGATTCTTATTATTCATTCAGTAAAACAAGATTATCGGTTTTCGTTTGTTTTCTATAATTTTAAAAAAGTGCAAAACTGTATATGACTCGGTTTATGGTTGAGAGTCTCAGACGTATCATTTTAACGATATATTCATATAGACTTAGTTAAATACATAACTTTAGTTTGTAAGAAATCAACAAGTGTTGTTAAAAAAAAGAAGCGATAGTAGTAGTGACAAGCAAAGGTGTAAACGAGTCTAGATGAGTCTGAGTGTGCATGAAAAAGCTCAAACTCATGATTGGCTCGTGACATATTTAGTATGCTCGGGCTAGACTTCGTAATTAACAACCATGCATTTCTATATAATACTTGAGAATGTTCTAAAAAACCTTTGTGAAAAATAAAGGCATTCCTTGCGTAATTTATTTAAAACAAGGGAGTGTCGGGAAATAAGCAGCACATGATGGTACTATTGCTACTCACTTATACGCTTACTACCTCTTTTTTACTCGCTATATTGACATGACAAGACAACTTTTTATCATTTTTTGTTTCGTATCTTTTATCTTTTACTATTTTTGACTTGTCAATTTTTATATTTTATATTTCGTACTTTTATTTGACAGTTTAAATCACTTTATTAACAGGATAAGATAATATTTTATGTCTTTCTGCTTCGTACATTTTTTGTTTTATTAATTTTAATTTGTCAAACTTTATATTGTCTGTTTAACAGATTTATAATTAACATAAAATTGCAAAAATAAGAAAAAGTAAAAAAAATTTAAAGGGGTTATTAAAATCATTTTTGAGGATGTAGGAGATAACCTAATCCCATCTCGTCAATTCACATCTGTGTTTTGTATGCCTATGTGTTTGTATATGTTTTGAAGAATGTTACTGTAGTATTTAATCTGTCATTATCTGTTGGATAATCCCAATTAATTGCAGGAATCTAGGTGATTCGAGATTGATGTTTTGCACATCTTAAACATTGTGCTTGTGAAATACGGAGTATGTATTTTGAGATTGCTGAACACATCGAGAAAAGGATGACTTTATGCAAGGTTAATTCTTAGGGTGCTTGGAATCATGCATTCCATTATTGAAAATGGATTCAACCTCTCAACTCAACTAGACGAGTACTCATACATAGCAACGAGATTTTATAACGACAAATAGTTATGATTATGATATTTTGGTTAAATGTTTCGTATAACATTTATCCATACAATGTAAAAAAATTCAAATTGAAACTTATATATAAAGTTCACTTTCAATTGATCTTCAGTTAGATCAACACACATCATCATCGTATGGATGATGATCATAATCCTCATCCCACTTTTTAATTTACTTGAAACGTTAACAAACCGACAAGTAACGAGAATTTGTACATTGTGTACATTAAAAGGACGACCAAAATGAATAAAAGTATTTACCTTTTATTTAATTTAAAATGAAATGTTTTAATTAAATTGTTTATGTAATGGAAACTCATTACAACATTTTCCTATATAATGACAACTTTCTTAATTAATTTTAAGTTTTCAAGATTCTTAAATTTTCAAAAAAGATATTACGCTCATTGTATATAGGATAGATATAGTAGATATATATTCAAACAAATTAAAAAGGATCCTACTATTTTAACCTAAAATTCAGTATTTAGACCCCAAAGTTAAAGTTAATATCACTAGTTTTACTCATTCTTTTTTCATTTGTTTATCAAAATTAGTGCATTTATCACTCTTATTTAATTCACTTCATTCCTAAATTATTCTTTCATTAATTTTATTATTTTTTATTTAAACTCATCAATGATTGACATTTTACTTTGATTTTTTCTAGCTAAATATGACACTTTAAAGACTTATTTAACAAAATGAGTATTTTCAAGAATATTAGTAGTAAAAATGGTGTAAGGAGTATGATCTTGTTTTTACATGTTCTATTCTAAAAGTAATAAAAATTGTGTAAAAATGCATAGATGTGAAAACTTTAAGCAATTGGCTAATTGTTGTCCTTTAATGGATTATGACATTAAAATACTAGAAAAGAACTTGAAAAACTATAATTTATTTGTTCTTTGTGAATTTACAAGCTTTATTATTTCTAAAACCGTCATAATTAGCTAGAAAAGAACTTGATTTAATTTTAAAAGAACTGCTTCGGTTGGATGATCTTGAGTTCGACTACTCAAGATGTAGTTGTCGACTTCGTAATAGTTGTCCACCGCAATCAGACTCACATGAGATCAGAGTGATTGCCCACGTGAATAATAACCACGATATAATTAGAGTTGCATTACGAGAATGTTTTCCTTAACTTATCCACTTTGGATTACATATAGAAGCAATATTGCATCTGAATGGGAAGACAAATATGTTAGTCGTGAAATTGATTTTCACAAGTATTATTATCATACTCCTGAAAGTTAATATATAACTTAATGTAACTTTATAACACTCTCATGATTGAAAAGCAAGCGAAAATTACTTAATAAAAGTTGTAATCGTGCGCTTACGAGTTATATTCTTGATAGGAAAGAAAAGCATATATATGCAAAAGGTGAAGACAATTAATCTTCAAAATTTTACTAATTTAATAGTTGCATTCGGTAGCATCGTGTGAAATTCATGAGTACTTTAGTTATGGATTTCCACGCACTTTTGACGGTTGGTAATATGTGGGAAAAATCAATTGAAAATTTGCGACATATTTCTCACGCGAAGTTGGTCAATAAATTTCACATATAATATACATTTATTTTGTCTTTTCGGGTTCTTTAAGTTATGTGGTTGAACAAACATAAAGAAATGTTTGTGTCTGCATGGGTGATCGATCTCTCAACTTTGGTAACAACACAAGCAATAGAGTTGAGAGCCGGTGTATATTGGAACTATAGGTTATAAAAAATCGGTAGTAGTGTGAGATTTGTTGGACAATGGATGAAAATGGCGGACACGGATTGTTAATTGCTTCAACATATAACAAAATAGTTGTAAATCTATTCGACGATGGAGGTTACGCTACGAGTTTTCCTCTTTGGTTGATTCACCCAATCGGACTCACATGAGATCATAGTGATTGCCTACGTGAATGTGACCATGATATTAGAGTTGTATTACGAGAAGGTTTTCCTTTACCGTTAACTTATCCACTTTGGATCACGTATAGAAGCAATATTGCATATGGATGGGAAGACAAATATGTTAGTCGTTAAAATGATTTTCGATATTATTATCGTGCTCATGAAAGTTATAAGCTAACTTAATGTAATTTTGGAATACTCTCATGATCAAAAAGTGAATGAAAATTACTTAATAAAAGTTGTAATATCAATTTTGAATTTTATATTATATATTTGTTTATATATATATATATATATATATATATATATATATATATATATATATATATATATATATATATATATATATATATATATATATATATATATATATATATATATATATATATATATATATATATATATATGATAAGTAAAAGAAAAGTTAAATATTAATATTGATTATATAATAATTAAAGTGCTTTAAATAATTAGTCAAAGTATTTTAATGATTATGTCATATTAAATATACATTTAGTTGTAAGATAAAAAATATGGGAGGTGATTTGCATATCTATAATACTATAAACTTGAGCCCCTTAATTTAATGTGCAAGAGTGAATGTGCACAACAATTTGTACGGTACAACATACTTGAAGCCATCTCTTAGAGCTCTTTTCAATACAATCGAACCTTCAATTCTCAGAAGGCAAAGGGTTTGCTATAATTAGTTTATGCCTTTTAGTTTGTTCACAATTATTAGTTAATCTTTAATGTGAACCTTTTACGTATGTTACATAATAGAAAAGGTCTCATTCAATTCAACACACATGTCCACAATCATGCGGTTATGGAAAACAAAAGGGTTAAAGTATCACAAACCATATTCATTGTTTAACTCTTTCAACTTCTTCTTTGAGCTATATATACTCCTTCACACAAGATGAAGACACTCCTTTGTCTATTTGATAGTATGTTTACAAGCTGAAGCCAACCTCCATGAATATAGTATTTTACGTGTAATAAAATTATGTAATATATTTCTATTAACTAAACTATGTTTTGAATCCTGTAGGTGGTCCCAGTTGCATACGATTACCATGTATTTTGGTTAAGGTGGCTTATCCTAAATATGATGTTATTGAAAGGTATTTAAAGACTCTATTTGTATCACCTTAATTTATATTTTTGTTATAGTGTAATGTAATTACTTGGATCAAAGAAAGAAATCCCAATGGATAAATTATGATCTCGATCAAAACTTACGGTATGATTCTTTTATGAGTTGTAACATGAAAGTACTTCCGACCACGAATCTGATCACTAAGATATGTGTAAACATTTTAAATCAATAGAATAATGTTTGTGTTGTCGCATGTTAGTGAAAAGATACCATTGAAATAAAGATATTCAATATAGAAGAAGATGTTGAATATACAAGTGGATTTAAGGAAGTTCCATGTTTTAATGATTATTTACTTTTGTTTGTGTAGAATTTAAGGAAGTTCCATCTTTGTGGCGATTTCTTATTTGGATAGCAATGGTGGTGTTCTTGCTAATCATGATGAATTGTAAGTTTTGGTCATATTACTTGGCGCAGCGCCATTTAGGTGTGCATTTCCTACATATAACATATATAGAGGATGCGATGAGAACAAGTATCTGAGCATGTTTTATGTTACATTTTGTAGCGGGGTTTCTTCCTGAACAAGAATCTGGTATGTGAAGAAGAAAGTGCATATACCAATTCTTGCTCCATGATTCATGGATGAGATCGTTCAATAGAAATTATGTTGTTGTATTTGTTTGCTTAATTTAGATTTAAATATACTTATGAAGATCGTTGACTCAAACAAATAATATATGAATAATTTTAGCTTTTGAACCTAAGGTGGTGGTTGCATCTAAGCTAATATATGGTGCTATATATGCATTAACAAGTTGTTATTCTTTTGTAAAAGTGTATGTAATCAAGAATAAGTAAGAAAAAGTGATAACGAGAAGGGTTGACGTTTGGCGTGATTAGTATCTGAGACACCTTTAAGAGAAATGATACAAAGTTTCCTTCGGTTTTCCTGCACTGTTTGCCACCTTAAGAGGAGGTATGATATTGGCCAAAATAAAAATAAGCGATAGCATAGAGGAGTTTACGGGTTTCGGTGTTAATCAACAAGTTGACTGGAGTTAAGATTGTAGATGTCATTTCCCATACTGATGAGGTCCTAATTCTTAACTCGGAAAAAGTTTGGGATATTCTGAGCAATGTGCAAATTCGGTCCCAATTTGGTGTAATATCCGCCAAAATGAACTTCGCGTCTCTCTCGCCACTTATATGCAAGAATAGGGAAGGATAGGGTATAGCGAAATTCGCTTTTGACAATCCTAGGAATTAGCCACCTCAAATGTCATGCCAAAGTTTCCATCCGGATCTTTAGTATGAGGTTCCCGTTCGGTTTTCCTTTTAGTGGATATAACTACTACGTATCATGTATACGATTGGACCTTCCCAATATGTGGGAACAAAGAAGCTGCAATTGTTTTACTATTTTGTTGAGTCATGAAAGGAATCAGGAAGAAGACCTCTCTGATTTATCTTCCGGTGGTCCAGGATGTTCGGCCTTAGTTACAATACTAACGCTTTAAAGGCAAAAGAAAAAGAACTATTCAAACACATGGATGGTTCGTTTTCGACCTTTGAAGAAGGTTCAAGTTACTCCATTGATTCTTTTGACATGCAAATAGCGACAACCGGCATCAATGGGGTTTCGAGACCATGGTGAAGACCTTGATCGATTGCTTTAATTTTGGTTATAATCATAACTAGCTTGACAAGAGATAGTTAAGACTTAAGATAATCTACGGGACGATCATGCCCGCTAGACAAAGTCAATTTTATATAAGTATCAATGAGTGAATTCGTTAAGATTGTTGTTTGCTCATGAATAATGTAGAAAATTAAATGTCATGGGGTAGGTAAGATTTAAACAAGAATGTTTGTTACGTATCATCAATCTTGCATAACGTATTTGCTACTTATCAACCATTAATACTATTTCTTAATAACTAAGTTATATATTTATCATCCCATCGAATAAATATGTCAAATTTGGAACTTGCATGATATTTAGTTTTTTACGGACATGCAAAATGATACACAATTTTTCTTACATTTATGGGTATATATGTAAAACAAGTTCGAATGTAATTATGTCGATTATTCAAGCTTATAAAGGTAATTACTTACAGTTTGCGATTTAAATAAGTCTACAAATGGCGTTTGGAAAGTTGTCATGGAATCGTTATGGTAATGGCCGGCGGGTTTGATTATAGAATGGGTGTATTCTCCACGAGGACATGGAGTTCACGTCATTAGACTCTCATCGAAGCATCGAGTTCTTTTAGGCTTATTAAAGAGACAAATGCAAGTTTAGAAGTCTTCTGACTTGAAATTTGGTAAAATATATTATGCTATTATAGTATTACCAATTTACCATTTGATAAATAATTGATGTTTTCTTATAAATTGCAATAAATGTTTAAATCAAAAGCATCCCACCCGAATCCGAATCCACCCGATCTCAGACCCTTTCTAATGCAATCTGGATTAGACTAAATTACATTTATTTAAATTCACATCCTCCTGCATGTCACAAGGTAAATGTGATTAATAACGTGTGTTGCCACTGTCATGCATCGTTTCTAATCAAGTAAGTAATGGTCGTGCTGCAATTGTGATTGAGGTGAGGTTAAATTAGGTGGTGCCACGGTTAGAATTTAGTTCAATTGGTAGTTGTCTACTCTCTTGATATGATTTTATCTAGAATTTAGGCAACAAAACCATGGTACAACATCTACGCTTAGCCATGCCAAGTGTGTTATGGTCAAGGGTGTAGCTAAATTTTTTTGTTATCAACAGTTTAGAATATGTAAACGCCGAAATATATACGTATATCTTGGAATCCAAATTTCTGTTTACGGTCCGAGTTTATATTACTTATAAAATGTGCTTCAAAGATTATTCTTTACTATTATGCAATTTTGAGAACACGTTGGATTACACGTACATGACAAAAAAAACACTATTAATATGTACTAAAAATCATAATATTTGTCTTCGAGCTAAGTTTTTGTTAAATGGCAACAAATTATACATTTGTCTTTCATTTTAGATGATCGTACATGTTTGGTAATCACACATATTCAACCCTTAACCAAACTGCAACAAACATTGATCGAAATATCATATCTTTGTAATTGAAATTTATATAATTTGCCATCACCGCCGACCGAATGGTTTAATTTATTTACTTATTTTATTTAATTACGTATTTTTCATTTTGTGATTTTTTATGTCTTTTTTTAATTTTTTAATTTTAATGTTATTAATGAAGTATTAGATTGTTTAACGAATGTAATTGTTGAGGAAAAATTTGTAAATTATAATTATAAAAAAGCGAGTCCCAAAAGTGGTGTTATTTGGTGTTAAATAACTATCTTAAATAGTTTATGTAAATAGGAAAAAAAAAACAATTTATGTAAATAAAATGATAGGAACCTAATGACCAAACATTTAGTTATGAAAAATTAGTTAATTATTCGACCAATAGCATGTGTATCGCACAGGTTGTATAAAATACCATGAAAATAACACAAAAATAAAAACAAACCCAAAAAAAAAAAAAACAATTTTGAGAATACATCATCTTCACGTGCCTATTGCACAAACCATAAACGCATAAAATCGTGCAATTTATAAGAGCCAAAAACATAACAAAAGTGACAAATAAATATGGAAAATAACGAATATATACATAATTCATATTAAAATATTAAATAAACTAATGTAGTCATCTTTACAATTTAGGACATTGACCAAAATAAAAATTAGTCAACATTATTATGTAGTCATCTACAGTAGGGCGAAGAAAAGCAACTTTGGCGTATAATGAATGTGGTAGTTATTAATTTGCGAACCATGCAAATTTGCATAACGAAACCGAGTAAACATTACCGACAAAGTTACAACTACATTATGCAACAAGAATTTACCTCCACCCTACGATAACAAATCTTATGATACCATCAATTGCAATATCTTATATGTAACTACTTGCATACAATATTACATAAAAACCTATACATTCAACCCTTACCGTCGATTACAGCGCAGACTTATAATGCCTCGTTTACAAAAATAATTGGGACACTCAAATTTAAAGTGTTTAGATATTTATACACTTACGGGATAACATGACTAAACATAATATGAATGTATAAATGTCCAAACACTTTTAACTTGAATGTCCTAATCATTTTTGGGAGTGTAAATCAACTCCCAAAAAATATATATCCTTAAACTGGTGGTAACAACTAACAAAGGTATTACCACGCGTTTTGGGCCATCATTCCACCCCAAACACTTGTCTTCCTTGTTACACCCCCTCCCCTCCCAAGGCGAGTCTTTATGCAAATAAGGAGAACTTGGTTGTTTGTGTGTGTGTGATTCTAGTTTTGTGAAATATATTTGTGTTTAAATGGGAATGTTTTAGTGGTGATATTGGTTATGTTATTATACTATGTTGGTGGTGATGTTGGGTGTGAAAAGATAAGGTGACGTGTGTTGAGTTAGCGATAATGATGTTGGTTGTGATTACCACTAGCATGTGTTTTGAACATGTTTTTGTGTTGTCGAGTTGCTCAATTTAGCAACTTTACTCCTTTGGTTTGAGTGAAAATCTCTAAACAGTCTTTTCATGCAAAATATTATAGATTATACCCGCAATCCAATCCCCTAGCTTTCCAGTTATAAACTAGAAACTTAAAGTTAATAGAAATCCAAAATTCATTTGAATCTCCAAATTACACTGTGCTATACTGCTATGATACCAAAAGTAAGCTCAAGGACTACTCAGAAGACACATTGTTCAAATGTCATGATTCAAAGCTTTGAGATGCTCTTCATTTTAATTCTCTTGCTTCTTCCATGCACCATCTCGAGTCCGAATTTATCTCTCAGTTTCACATCTTTTCGTTTATATAACTTATTCAAAATTGTTCTTTAATTTTTATTTTTTCTGCTGGTTTTGGTGTGAACAGGCCAGTTGAAGCTTTCTTCTAATAATGAGACGAACAACTCAAATGCACCTCAACCTCCAAAGGGTCTATGTCTGGAAAAAGTTGGCAATGGTTCCTACCTCCATATGGTCCCACATCCAGATGGCTCAAACCGTATATTTGTGTCTAACCAAAAAGGTAAGATTTGGTTAGCCGTGGTTCCTGATGTTGGGTCCTCTCAGAGTTTAATGATTGATGAATCAGACCCGTTTCTTGATTTGAGTGATCAAGTGCAATTTGCAACCGAAATGGGACTTATGAGTATAGCGTTCCATCCAAATTTTACTAAGAATGGTAGATTTTTTGTTGCATTTAATTGTGATAAGTCTCAGCAGCCTGGATGTCAAGGCAGATGTTCGTGTAATACTGATGTCGGTTGTGATCCTTCTAAGGTTGAATCTCCTCAAGAAAGTTATCATTGTCAGTTTTACATTGCAATCGCGGAGTTCACCACTAATGGCACCACTTCTTCAAAACTTTCATGGGTAACAATCTTTTTTAGGCCAGAAAAAAAGGTCAAAGTTTCAAAAATGTAAAATATTATTCAAGGTAATCTGACCCGGTTACATGATCAAATTAATGACGTGGCAGGTGACTTGTGTGCCCACCCACTTGATTAGGTTCACTATCGACACGATTTTGTACAAATTTATAATACTGTCATCAAACTAATTTATATACTTATCTCTATTACGTAATACTGTCCTCAATTATGTATTTATGTCTAATTTGAAAATGGTAGGTTTGATCCTAAAGTTTATGAAGTTAAACCATGTGTTCTTGATCATATTTTACAGAAGGGGCATGCAAATTCAGTTGAAGTCAGGAGGATATTCACAATGGGACTCCCGTTTGAAGCATATCATGCGGGCCAGATTATATTTGGCCCTGCCGATAATTACTTGTATTTCACGATTGGAGATGCTTCACATGTAAATGATCCGTACAATTTTGCACAAAACAAGAAATCGTTGCTTGGAAAGATATTGAGGCTTGATGTAGACAGCATACCGAGTAAGAATTTTCCCAAGAACTCATGGTGAACTTTTATTCTTCTAAAACACTTTACTGGCTTATGTTTTGACTCATTTACTTATAAATGAGCTAATTCGTTTCTAATCTCAAACAACTTGAATTTGTTGAAAGTCACACAACGTCAATTTAGTGCATGTAACCCCCTAATTTCTAAATATTTCTATTTGAAGTCTTAGTTATCATATTTATGATTGTGTTTTCGTAATCATACAAAGCACTAGTTATTGAAAAAATAAAATTCAGAAAGTGGACAATTAACTGACCTGTCCATTATGCTATTTCTATCTCTTAATCTCTATGACACTTGTCAAATTTCTTTGTCATGGAAATAATTTCAGGTGCAAAGGAAATAAGTAGGCTTGGGCTGTGGGGAAACTATGCAATACCGAAAGATAATCCATACACTGCTAATAAGGAGTATCAGCCTGAGATATGGGCTTTGGGTTTTAGTAATCCTTGGCGCTGCAGTTTTGGCCAGAAAATCCTTCTCGCTTCATATGTAATGATATTGGGAAGGTATGCTTCTAACAGTTTGACATCTTCTATTTGTTGATCGTATACATATAATATGATCGAAAACGAAAGCAGGGTGTAGGCAGAAAACATATAGACCCACAAAAGGAGAATGGAACAATGTTGATTTTTTAACCTCTGTACTTCATCTAATGGTTGCAAATAAAGCATTATTTTCATTAAAATGCTAAAAGCACTAGACTTTGCTAAATAATTTTATGTTACATTAATAGAATCAGTATGAAGAGATAAATGTAATCAAGAAAGGTGGAAACTATGGATGGCGTGTATACGAGGGGCCATATCCCACACATCCATCGTATGCTCCTGGAGGGTACACTAAGTCAAGCTCCATAACTCCCATATTTCCTGTAGCGGGATACAGCCACGATAATGTTGATGCAAGCAAAGGTCCTGCCTCGGTGATTAGTGGTTATTTCTATCGTGCTGCCACTGATCCATGCTTGTATGGCTGGTTAGTATACTCTTAAAGATTTCTTGCGAAATAGTAGATGTTGCTGTATTGACCCTTTTACCTTAAAATGGGTCAATTTCTTTTATTATCTTATTTCATTTCCATTGGGTAAAACAAGGACGAAGCCCGAAAGTTATTATCGAGGGAAAAACATTGATGTTATAAAATGCCCTACAATTTTTATGAGGGGTGGGGCATCTCAAAATAGCCATTTATTTTACAAGTTTCACATTACAATTTATTTTGCTAGAGTTCGGGCGGACACAAGACTTTGAGTGACCGGCGCCAAAAAAAAAAAAAAAAAAAAAAAAAAAAAAAAACTTATTATTAAAAATATAGATGAATTATAAGGTTCTGGGTTCATTCGGTAAAAATCATGATATCTAGCAAAATTTATACTAAGTGGAGAAAATCTATAGATTTCCCGTGAACCCCCAAAACCGTGGAGAGAGGATCTCATTGTAGTCTACCCCCTCATCTGTTGGAAACCCTTGACCACTAATCGAGCCATGTATCTTCTGCTGCCAGCCCACTCTTCCTTAACCCTAAACACCCACTTACTCTGTAATGCCTTCTTTCCTGCTGGTAATCTGAGTAAGGACCGAGTCCGGTTCTTTTCAAGTGAGCACATATTTTCTTTTATAATCTTCTCCCATTGTGTGGAAGCTTTGCTACTCAAGGATTCTGAATAAGACCCAGGTTCACCATTCTTTGTCAGTAGCAAATAGTTTGGTGATGAAGTACTGTACCTTTCCAGAGCTCTAAACTCTCTACTAGACCTTTGAACTTGTGGAGTGTCAAGGACTACTTCCTCTTCAAAGCTCCCAATGTTTTTGAACCACTGACCTGTCTTTGGTGGTAACCATCTAAACCTTCGTTCTTTCTCTTCAAACGTCATTCATGGCAGATTTTGAGTGTGTTGTTTGATCCCTTCGCTATGATACCACTTTGTTTCTGAGGTTTTGTGGGGTGTTTCGGGATCGAATGATCAAACAACAACATGTATAATCATCAATGAAAGGAGTAATAAAGAAAAACAGGAAGATGGGTTGAACCTTTATAAGCGATATTTATTAAATGGAAAAGGTTGAATGTTTACAAATGATCCTAAGCCTATATATACTGATGAAACGTTGCCTCCAAAAGACATGTCGCTTCATCAATAACCGTTGCAACCCTTAAACTAAACGTTGTAACCTAATAACTACTTATAAATGCCTTCATATGGGCCTGTTTGGGCTAACAGAATTTGACCCATATTGCAGACATAATACTATGACCCAAACACTAATAATACATACGAATTCATATACTAACTAAAGTCTTAATGCTTAAACAATAGCTCCCACCTTCTTAGTGATTTTTGAACTCAAACATGCTCTCCAACTTGGCTATTCTTTGCAAGGTTATAAAGATACTCTTCTAACACCACTTGATCTTTCTATTTTGGCTATACTAATTAACTATAGTCTATTGCAGCCTTGGCTCTGTAAAGAGAGCCCTCATTGAATGTGACATCTTTGCTTCGTATGACCTTGTGACAATTCGTATCCCAAAAGCAATATCCCATCTCATCTAAGTCGTAGCCAATGAATGTGCACTTCATGGCTTTCACATCTAGCTTATCTCTTGCAACATCTTTCACTTTAACATATGAGTCACACAAAAATACCTTCAAGTGTGCGAGATTAGCTTCTTTTCCTTGCCATTCCTTATATGGAACACGAAACCCTAATGAAACGGAGGTTTTGCGATTAATTAAGTAGGTTGTTGTATTATGTTAATCTCCCAAGAACATCTTAGGAAGCCCTGCATGAAGCCTCATACTTTTCGCTCTCTTATTCAATGTTCGGTGCATTATTTCAGCAACGCCGTTCTGTTGAGATATTTTTGGGACCATTTTCAATATGTTAATCCCTTTCTCAGCGTATGTACTCAATAAACTCTATGCTACTATGCTTTCCACCTTTGTCGAACTTTGAACACTTCACCTAGAAGGTTTTTTTCATTCTCCACCGCAACCTTCCACTTCCTTAAAGTGTTTAATACATTTGATTTATTTTTAAGAAAACAAACCCATAGCTTCATGCTGCTGTCATCGATAAAGTTAACATAGTAGCGGGATCTGCCTATCGATGATACAAATGTAGGGCCATAGACATCCGTATGAACTAGCTCCAACCTCGTATTTTCTTGTATTCACGAACTTTCGATGCTTACCTTCTTACATCTCCTAAATACACATGGCTCATAGAAGCCTATATCAGCGTCTTGTGAATCTTAAATCTTACCCTTTGAAGCTCGAATCTTTATACCATTCTCACTCAAGTGACCAAGCCTCTGGTGCCACAAAGTTGCGTTTTATTTACCACCAATACCTTTGTTAATCCCATCGGAGGGTACCTCAACCATGTACAAGCTTCCACGTCTGTGCCCACGTTCTACAACCAAACTACCTTTGATAACCTTCCACTGTCGATTTTCAAAGCTTACGCCATACCCTTGCTCATCAAGCTGCCCAACAAAATTTAACATCCTCTTTAGGCCTGTAATGTGTAGGGGATTGGTGGTCACCCGCATGGTCTATAAAACATGCACAACAAAAAATAAAAAGACAAAGACCTTGCAAACCAAAACCCTAATTAATCAGATCTCCTATTCAGGGATATAACCTAAGCTAATATGTACAAATGGTGTTTAGGAATACATACTTGTTTATCCTGCAAGACGTAAACTTCCACGAACTTTCTTGATCTGCATGGAACGCCTTCATCTTGTTCTTGATGCCTCACGAACATGTTTAGGGTTTCTTGGAGAAATCATAACTTGGGCTGCGTCAGGTATCCACTAGTACTACACGAGTAGAACTAGAGCTATGAACCTATGCAAGTTTGGCGAGTATAAAATCGGGTAAAAATCGATTGCAGGTCGATTTGCGATCGGTTATATGACGAACCAAGGGGTTTCAACCCTTTGTTTTTTCTGGTCGATTTCACGAGAGGAGGAGAGAAAGAGTTATGGTTTAAAGGATTTATTATGAGGATCCCTTGGAATGCCTTTGTATTTATAGGCTTCCAAGTAGCATTCCTAATACATTTAGGAATCCTTAAACTTGTCCAACAAGTAATAAAAGTTAAAAAAAGTGTCAAACTTATCCCCTATGGGGATAAGCCAAATATACATATCCCTTAGGGTTTGTTTTGCATTTTATTACTTGCATATTTATCTGACGAAAAATATATTAACTTAGGAAAATTACCTATTTACCCGTAAATGAAAAGACTAAAATATTTTCATTTCCTCTCTACTCTTAATTCATTTTATAACTTGTTTCTCATTTCCACTTGCCTGTTTTGTTTAATGTCCACCTGTGTGACCCTTCGACATTTCTGTGAAGGCCAACTGCGAAAGTTGTTGTTTATTTGCACACAATCCTTTCTGACTCCCACTTGTGTAGAGACAACAACCATGGGAACCACTTTGATTGTACCAAGAGGTTACTAGCAAAACATTGCAGTACCTAGCTCAAAAAAACCCATTCAATACCTAGGTAGTGATTCTCAAACCTCAGCAACACCCATTTCTGAGTTCGGGTATATGACTATATCCCTTCACACTTTATGATATTTTCAGAAAGTACATGGATATATTATTCTCGCAATACTTTTGTCCTTTCTTGTTTCCATGAATTGATTTGTTTTCCCATAGTGTCTTTAGGCACTTTGTCACATGGCCATGCTTTCACAAATCTATTTCACACAAGGGGGAAAATATCCTTTTCAGGTCTATTTTAACTTGGAGTTGCAAATTTCCATCTCGGTTAATAAGCCACTTTTCCTTAATTCCCATTAAATCCAATGTTACATTGTTACGTAGTAACTGGAAACTAAGTCAAAACCCAGTGAGAAACAAAGTTAAATGACCTAATACCTCAGGTCATTGGGATAGTATGCCATGATCCGAGAACGCTAATAACTTCGATCCATGTGGTCGCTTCTCAATCACATTCGCGTCCAACATTTTCCCCATAAATACATGTGAAATTCAGCAATCCCAAGAATGCCACCACTTCCACAAAAGCTGCTATCATTATCTCGGTCTCCCACCATGATAAACAGCTAAGGACATTTTAGAATGAAATGTCTTTCATTCACGAATTCAAAACACGCTAAATGAAATATCATAGTAACGTCTCATCTGGTTTGCACGAGTCCATAAAAATTACTTCTGATTCCTAGTGATTGATTTATGTCGTAACAGAAAGTTTTGGGAGTAAGCAATCACTACTTTTAATCTTTTTAATGATCCTCTTAACGTTGTCTTTCTGTATATGAACCTAAGTGTGTTCCGTACCAGCGATTTAGTCATACTAGATCATGGACTTAGCTAAATCATGACGGTGACTCGACAGCATTCAATGGTGCACTTCATTCTACACTCTAGTAGAATGGGATTATTATTACAAATAAGAACCGTGACTTCTTGTTCGATTTTCCTAAGTCCCTAAGAACTTCCATACAAGCCCTTGAAAGCGCGATGTAGTTGCGCATTTCTTGATTTGATGTCCCATACTTCAAAACTTTTAAGTTAGTTGGCTTTTTGATTTATTACAACTACTCAAGATCAACAATTCCCGTGTGACAAGCTATTTTTCCCCATTAGGAAATGTACGTTTGTTCAGGATCTTGACATCATCCCACTTAATCTTGAAATACTAGGAACTCTCCCATAGATCATCTCAGATCTATAATTCCTATCATGCTTTGTACTCTTTAGCTAAATGATCTAAAATTAACTTCCCGTGCTCTCGCTTCTGTTGCTCAACTCTGAGTTGAACTCCTCTGATTAGGCCCGGTTAAGGACTTTCAGCTTGAGCACATTAACTTGATCTTGTTTAAGACGTGTTAACCCAGTTAAATGTTCCTCCTGTAAAGCATCTTTTAGCTTTACTTGAACATTCCAAAGCATAATGAAATTGTACTCATAATCTACAACCTTATTTCGATTTAAAATGATGCCCGACAACATATGAGCTTTACTCAATCCATAGATTTTTGGAAATACCATCACTCAAGTATTTCTCTTTTACAAGAATGTGTGATACTTGATTGTATTTCTCATGGGGTATGTGCCTTGATTTTACCAAGACTTAAGATTAGGCATTATCTTCAAGTATCAGGAATCATATATATTTTAGATTATGGTAGAAATGTTCTCCAAGTCATTCTATGACTTCATCTTATTTGATTTATCTGTCCTAGATAGATGTTAATAATCAAAGACTCTTGTTACTTTTAACCTCCATCACATATGGATTGCATCAAAGTTTATGATTATCTTTGAAATTGCATCATGTATATCATACTGGGCTTAAGAGCTCATGTGAGCATTTCTTTTACTTCACTAGTTAATAAATAACCCATAAAGTATGATCATTTCTTGATTAAACCACATAGATTGTTCTAATTTACAAACATATATATTTGGGACACTTCTAACTTTTAAGCTTATTTATTACAAGTTTCTAAAACAAAAAGTGCAAGATATATTAAATATCAAGTTAAATGCTTTAAAACATAAAAACATTAAATAAAATAATTATTAAAACAAGTCTTAAAAGGGCAACAACCAGTTTTAAAATTACAGAAATTTAAATAGTTTTAAAATCCTAGATCCCAAAACAATGCACGACTTCAGCCGTCATCTTTTGTAAATTCCTCATGCACTTGATGAAGACTCAACCTCATTACTACTTGCACTTGAGCTTCAGGATCACCACAGCTGCAATGTGTGCTTTCCTTCTCCACTTGACACTCAAAAATAAAATTGCATGTGTCAGTTAACTTTTACGCGAACTTCATGCCACGTAAACAAAAGTTAAAACGAAGGAAATAATAATCTATAAAATATAGACACCTCTTTTGATTTTCCTGGATTTTAGGTCACTTAAATACTCAAAGTATTTTCCCACCGTATGGCCAGGCTTTCATTAATAATAGCATTTGAGTATTGTCACTCTCTTTCTTGTTAATGGTTCAAAGAAGAACCCCTCAGTCTTTCCAGTAACCTGCTCATCATTCGCCTCATCAGCCTTTCACTTATTGATCTTATTGGATTTGACCCTTAGGCCATCCTCAACTTTACATACTAGCTCGTAAAGCTTCATTAGTGTAGGCTCCTTACAAGTCTCCATAAAATCGAATAGGTATGAACCATATTACATTGGTATAGACTGTACGATGCAAAATACCCTAAATGCCTCACTCACATGATTACTAATCTTCCAGAGAGGATTGAAAACCCCATCCATCATAGAAAAGTGAAACCTAGCAGATGTGCTAGATCACATGTGATAAATTCTTAACTCATATGTCAAGGCAAACATCTTATCATTACTTGATTCATGATGAATATATCAAGGAGCCTCAGGTTTCCAACTATTATGGACATGAGGTGACACCATGATAAATTGGGTGATTAGGCATTTTAGGTGTTTCATCGGTTAAAACCTTGTTGATGAAATTGTATCGTTATTGACTGGTTAGACCAGCCATAAGGCTCAGAATGACGATACTCATGTTGTAGTATGCCATCTACAGTTTAATAAAGATAATCAGTGAATTCAATCATTTTATCGGAAAGCTACTAAACCATATCATTTCGCATATTACACTTGGATGCATATTATACTATTACAAGGAACCATGCTTTGACGTAACCTACCTTGTGATAGTTTTTAGGTAGTTGTTTTTCCACGTCCAATTGCCTCCCAGAGACAACTTCTAGGGCCAAGAGTCTGACACCGATCAGGCATATTTAGTCTCTACATGGAGCCTTGGGTCCACTTTGGTGTAATACCGTTAGACTATACCATAAATGCCAGTGGCTTTGTGAATTCATTGGCTTTTGCTTTGGCATGTGATGAACGAACCCCAATGGCCACCTCATCCCGTTTCAACTATGTACCCACAAACACAAGACTTGGACCTTACCTGCCTACAGGGTCTGAGCTTGGAGAGTGTAACAATTGTGGATGGCGTATCAGTCTAAGATTACACATAGGGAAAGACCTTAAACCCATCGGTTTACCAGTTTTATCTTTTTATATCTAGTATTAAACGATTTTTTACAAAAGCTGTTTTAAGTATAAACTATGCATGAATTCAAACTATGATTTGTTAAGTTTTATAAAACAAATATTTTCTAATAAAAGTGTCAAAACTCAGATTTACCCTTATCAAGCCTTTTTTAGATAGGTTGACCAAATTCTTAGACTTAACCTTTTTATCACGTGAACTCGTTATCAGTGACTCAGTGCTTGAGTACACCCTTTCCCATGATCTAAGCAGAGATACCTCATTTTATTATGTCTCTAAGTTATATCGGTTGAGATATTATTTAACAGATAGCATGCATATCACACAATAATATAACATATTTGACAAAACCAAACCATAATCTATGTTGATCCCGAGAGCTACTTCGAGAATCAACTAAGGTCTATCCTAAGGGTTAAAACATGACAAAAGGCAAGTTTCATGTCTTCTCACCATCGTCCGTGATTTTTCTCTTTGCTCCTGGTAGATCTTCAATCCTCTGTGCTCCTACTGGATCTTCTCTCTCTCCGTACTCCATAGGTTCGCCTACTGGTTTGGGCTTTCTTGTGTCACGTCCGTCATGGTTTATATTTAATACAAAGCTACTCTACGTAAAATTAAATTACAATAGGGAATAAACAATGGCACGCATGCCTCCCTTAAACCTAAAAGCAGTAAAAATATAAACAATCTAAAACTACATCGCAACCACACAGTTTATATTTTTGGTCTATGGCTTAGGCTCATGTCATGCATGATTAAAAATAAAAGTAGGAAAGTAATAATAGTAAAACTGCTGGTGAAAATACTTAAGCTATAGTTTGCTAGAACTTGCTATATATCCACATGCACCATATATATAACCCATCCTAATAGTACATGCAAACCAAGAGTTTCACCCGCATAGTTCCACCCCAATGCAACATGTCATTCTTCAGGAATGATGGTTCTTACTTTATTAATATACATTGCTAATTTAGAATTTTTTTTGACTTTTAAATTTCATAAACCATAATTAGGGTTTTTAAGATTCAAATTTTAAAAGCGTATGACTTAGGTAACAAGAAACCATAAGTGAATGAGTTTTAGTGTTTGAAATATTTTATTACGGAATTTTTAATCAAAAAATTATTTTCCTAAATTACCCGATATGCTTACAATATTTAAAAAGCCTAGTTTTCATATTCTGGAATTAAATATTCCAAATAAAACAAAACTGAAAGAAAAAAGCCTAGTTTTCACAATATTTAAAAAGCCTAGTTTTCATAATTAGGGTTTTTAAGATTCAAATTTTAAAAGCGTATGACTTAGGTAACAAGAAACCATAAGTGAATGAGTTTTAGTGTTTGAAATATTTTATTACGGAATTTTTAATCAAAAAATTATTTTCCTAAATTACCCGATATGCTTACAATATTTAAAAAGCCTAGTTTTCATATTCTGGAATTAAAGATTCCAAATAAAACAAAACTGAAAGAAAAAAGTTTATGGAAACTCACAACTTGGTCACCAAGATTTGTGTCAGTCAAGATTTCAAGATCCCATTTAGGGTTTTGGTAACCTCATATTAGTTTTTCTTGTTCCTCAAGTAATTTTGTTTCTTTATGATTAACTTTGGCAACTTAGGGTTTCCAATAATGGTTTTAGCATGTTTTTATAAAGGTTTACACCTTACAAAAAATTCTTAAAATGCTAAATCATAACGAAAAATAATTATTACTTGCATACAAAGGAAAACAATTCCAAGGAAACCCAAGTTCTCATAATTATGAAAACATGAATTACGGTTTCCATAATTGATCCCGGATACCGTTGTATCATCATAAAGTCGACTCTTTTAGGGTTTAGAAAACCCCAATGGATCGTATGTATACAATCATTAATTACAAACCCTAATTTAATCCCAAGAGTGATTAATCCATAGTTGTCACAAAAACAAAATCCTAAAAACCATAAATACACAAATCGACCAAACCTAGCATAACCCAATTAAAGATTTAATTTTTATGGAAATATAAGCAATTAGTAAGAGCCCTAACTAGGTTATATATGATTATGGTGGCTCTAATACCACTGTAGGGGATTGATGGTCACCCGCGTGGTCTATAAAACATGCACAACAGAAATTAAACAGACAAAGACCATGCAAACCAACAACATAATTAGTGAGATCTCCTAATAAGGGATACAACCTAAGCTGACACGTATAAAGGTTGTTTAGGAATACTTACTTAATTATCCTACAAGATGTAAGCTTCCAATACCTTTCTTGATTTGCACAGAATGCCTTCTTCTTGTTCTTGACGCCTCGCGAACACGTTTAGGGTTTCTTGAAGAAATCACTGCTTGGGTTGCATCAGGTATCCACCGGTACTGCACAGGTAGAAATAGGACTATGAACCAATGTAAGTTTGGCAAAGGAATCGGGTAAAATCCTAAATCGTCTGCGGGTTAATTAGGAATCGACCCAAACTCGATTTGCGATGAGTTATGGGACTAACCAAAGGGTTTTGACACTTTGGTTTTCTTGGTCGATTTCATAAGAGGAGGAGATGAGGAGTTAAGGTTTACATGATCTGTTATCAGGATCCCTTGGAATGCCTTTGTATATATAGCATAGTTGTCAAGATCCCGATCCTGATCTTAGGATCTTACGGTTTTACGATTCTACAAAACAAAAACAAATCGGATCATACGTAGGATATTAGCAAGATTAAGATCTTGCAGGATCCTGATTTTGTACAAAGGATCTTAAGATCTAATCTGATTCGATCTTACGTTTCTCGAACTTCGAACTAAAAAGCTATAAACTTACATATTATCTTTTAATAGAATTTAAAAAAAAAATATTTGATTCTTCCTAAACATTCAATAATCATAATTTAGGATAACATATCCATAAACATTCATATAATTTTTTATTTATGATATATAATAATTTGTAGATTTGAATAATATTACAAAGGCTATTAGAAAATGACATTGTAGTAGGTATGATCCCGATCTTAAAACCTTGATTTATAGGCTTCAAGGAACATCCTTAATGCAATTAGGAATCCTTAAAGTTATCTACCAAGTAATAAAAGTTTGAAAAGTGTCAAACTTATCAGGTTATCGGGATCGGTGAATATACATAACCTACAAGGTTTGTGTATTTTGTGTTTTATTACTTGTTAATCTATCAATGAAAATACTAACTTAGGAAAATTACCATTTTACCTCTCAATGAAAATACTACAATATTTTCATTTCCTCTATACTCTTAATTCATTTCATAACTCATTTTTCATTTCCACTTGCCTGTTCTGTTTAATGTGCATCGGTGTGACCCTTGGGCCTTTCTGTAAAGGACAATTGTGAATGTCGTTGTTTTTTATTGCACATAATCCTTTTATAATGTACATTACATCCTTCCTATTCTAGCTTGTAGTGTCTTGCATAGAATGATACACCAGAATCCATAATCCAAGCCTCAGTCATATTCTCAAAGCATCATAGTAATGTATCATTAGCGTCTTCAACTATTATGTTTACCTCCTTATCCTTTGGGGTTACACTTCGTTCACTGATTTTGAAAGTGACCCTTCTGGTTGCAATTCCAACACTTGATATTTGACATGTTCTTTGACTTACCTCTCTTCGTTGATGTTGATCTGCCTCTGTTCTGCTTCCGCCTTCTGTCATGCTCCATGCCCTTTGTCATGTTGCCTACCCTTGCTTTTTTCATTAACTAAGAGTTCAAGTATTCTCTAGATGTTTCTTGTATCGATATCTTCCCCAATAATCAAATCACGAATCCCTTTGTACGTAAGCTTTGTAGATATGATTGAATTACTAACCGATGTAACGTTACCTGACCAGCCCATCCGAAAATGAAGAAAGTAACAACAGATCATGTACTTCATCATCAAACTTAATATTAATCGATACCAACAGTGATAGTATTGAATTAAATCATTCATGTGATTTGTAACAGATGATCCTTCTTTCATCCTCATAAATTTTCCCAACAAGATACACCTTATTAAATGCCTTGGGTTTCATACATATTTGACATAGCCTTTATCAAACCACATGTAGTCTTCTCCTTGACAATGTTGTAGGTTACGTTAATTACAGTGGATAACTCGACTACACCCAGAGCACGCCTATCAAGCGAGTCTTGTCTTCAACCTTCATATATGGGTTTGGATTCTATGAATGGCTCGTAAAGCTTCTTCGAGATACAAATAGTCTTCAATCTATATCCTTTAGAACCCAAAATCATGACCATCAAACATTTTGATCTCTACTTTTTCGTCTTCTGCCATTGTTTATCGTCACTAAATATCTCATAACACTTTTTTGTGGATATCACACTCTACTAACAATGCAAAACAAACAAAGAATACAAACAAAGCTTACGAAATATAAATCAACACAAGATATAACGTGGTATTCACAACTAGGGTAGTCTTGACAATTTACGGGCTTAACCCAGAGAGATTTATTATTGAGTACATAGAAAATAGATTCAATTTACAATTATAATAAGAGGGGTATTTATAATTTCAGAAACCCTAACCCTAACTTGCTCCCCAAGATTACATTCTAGAGCCGAACTACCTACATATGGGCCAAGCTTATGTAGGGAGGAAGCCTCTGACCGCCTGTCAGAGCCTATATCTTGGAGCCTATGTCAGTCTTCTTCTACCACTTACGAGTACGAACCCAAAGAGCTTTTGCGTTTGTAGAGTCTTACTTTTGTTAAGGTGTGTTAGGAAAAATTCAGAGCCTATCGAAGGCTATATTTGTCTCCGCAACTCAACATAAAATTATAGCAACATATGTAGCATAAACTAGGCAAAGTCAGCTTTTTCTTAAGAGCTAATCAATTTTTTACGTATCATTTTAGGTAAATACTTCCATATCGTATTCAATCGTAGCATATCATAAACAAAAGTATTTTGGTCGATTTGATTACGTCACTACTCCGTATATCGCAACATATCGAATATTATAACAGTCACATTGATTAGTATTTTGTTATTAACTAGATTTTTTGATTATCATTGCACAACTAGAATCGGTGGGACAATGGAAGGGTCATCTTATACATACCCCATGGATGTGACATGAGGGGGGGGGGTAAAGATATGAAAAATTCTTTCTGTCAGTTTTAAGCTTTTGACTTATTAAAGTTTATATTTTTTTTTATTTATTTTTAGCTTTTGACTCATGCTTCTTCAAATTTAGAGTGTGTATTATTAGGCATGTTTCACCAAATTTACCTTTCACATTTGCACATTATTTGTTTGAAAACCAAAATTCAATATTGAACATAAAAGTCTTGAGCTTATTATTTTGGGCTGTTTCTATGAATGACCGAGTTTTCCTGTTTAGGTTACCTGCGAGTGTTTGACTTGGATGTATCTGGCTTAACTGGTCTATCTGCGTGACTGTTTGAACCCTTTCCCTACCACTCAAAATGTATGCCTAGTAAGTTTTAAACAACAATACTCTTGCGATGATTCACTTGCCTTACCTCTAGGCCACTTTGGTTGTGGTTAATTAGGTAACTAGTTCATAAAACCTTGAGGAAGTTTAGGTAATTTCACATTTATATCAATAGCTAGTTTTCTACAAGGTCTTTTTGTCACTTGCTTCTGCAAATCTGGTTATTTTGATATTTGACACCATACAAGTAAAAAAAATGATTATCATAATCACACACATGCAAACGACCCCACACGGATTTCGTGGTCACTAATAGAATATGATCATATTCATGTGACTTATTTCAGGTACATATACACAGACTTATACATGTACTCCATATGGGCATCTATTGAAACCATTGAAAACAGTGGGAACTTCACTAGCTTTAGTGTCCCTTTTGGTTGTGCCCACGACTCACCAATGCAATGTGGATTCAAGCGGATGTGCAAAATGTTTTGGACCTTGGATACGTGGTATCTTTAGGTGAAGATAACAATAAAGATCTCGTACTTCTTGGCAAGCGGTGGTTTGTCAGAGTTGCAGCTCCTAGCATTGTGGGTACCTTTGCTCTAAAGAGAAGTATTCAAATCGACTAGGGTTCCATCATCCGGAACCTCACCAAGGCTGCATATTTAGTAGCATATGTCATATCGATTATTATGTATGTTTTCCGTAATTTTGTTTGGTTTATATTTTGATGGAAGATGTTACTTATATTTTGTATCATACTCTTTGCGTAAGAGGCTGCTATCATCTATTGTTCAAGTATATGTCAAAGCTAAGTAATTAATGGTAAGATTAATTGGCGTGTTTGTGTACTACCATGGTAAGACTTTAGATATTCATGAATTTCATATTTGTTAATAACCTCCTTAAGCCATTTTTTTTGGTGGAAAAGACTAAAGTTTGCTCAATTTATATGAAATAAATGTTTGTTGAACTATATGATAAAGTTATATAAAATAAACGTTTGAAAAGAGTAAAGGTATGGCTTTTTCCGGTATACATCCACTGCTTGAAAAATATTAGACCACGTTGGTCTTCCAATTATGAACGAGGAGTTATTGACCCTCGTGCTATGCCCAAAATTATGGAGTTTAATTGTAAAAGGGTCAACCAAGTCGTAACAATCCTTTTTAATCTACTTCGCCCAACTTAATGATGTTCTCATTCTAAAATTAAAAGAAAGAATATCCAAAGCAGAAAAAAAAGATGTTCTATATACTACATTCATTGAAGTGGTTTGGGGAGCTGACACTATTCCGAACCCGCCGCTTGGGGGATCATCTTGAGGGAGTGGGGCGGCTTGTATGAATAATGAAGTCGCGGCTTGAGATGACAATATTCACACGCCGAACTGAGTCGTCGACTTAAATGAATTAAAATATTTGTTAGTGGGGTTTCTAAGTGGGTACTTAGGTGGCGGTTAATTGTGAGGATTTGCTGCATTTGTAAACCTTTTTTCCATTATCGGTTCTAGATGGTTTTCCACCTAAAATTATATATGATTTCTCATCCGTTTGGTTTTTCGTACCAAAATCGAGGACATACACAAGTTGTGCAGGTAGAAGAATTAGGCACATAGTTTATTTTATACAATTGTTATTTAGACTTTTTAGATTTACTTGGTAATAGCTTAAATTGTTTTGGGGGCTTTAGGTGGAATGATGAGTTGAACGGTTGATTATGCTTGCTATATTGTTAGAGTTAGCTAAAAGAGTTGAACGAGGTGTTAGGGTTTTTGTTTACCATTCGTGTGTTTTGTTTTGAGTTAAAGTTATCAAGTTTAGTTTTCTTGATTTTGCATGTAAGTTATCTTAGACATACGAATAAACCCCTTTTGAGCACCACTGTATATTAATGTTTACATCTTTGTTTATGTGATTTCAAGTTTCGTATGATTTGTGTTGGTGAGGTTTGGACATAAATTTTTGGTAGTTAGTGTTTTTACCATGCGTATTATGTTGCATTTTATTTAAATGATATGTATATTAATGTTTAGTTCTTTGATTATGTGTTTTTCGGGTTTTGTAGATGGTTCAGGCTAGTGAGGTTTGGACAGAGATCTTTGGTATACCCTGCATGTTATTTCATGTCTTACTTCATATGATGTTGTAATTATTCTAATTATCTTCAATTTTATGCATTTCAACTTCGCTTTTATGCATATACACAACAAAGTAGGATTGACAACTTGGATGTTTCATCCGAAATTAATTTACTTTGCAATGCAATTTGTAAATGTTTCATTTCCGAAAAACCAAATACGAGCAAACAAAAAACATATGTAGACTTTGCTCATGAATGACTCAACACTCAAAATCACATGTATTCTTCCTATCAAAAGATTGACAAAGGATAATTTTTATCTCATGCATTTCATTTTCTTTGTAACATGAATGGTTATGTTACAAGAAAATACATTATATCTTGTTTGAAAAATATAGGATATTAGATTTTGAAAGTATCCTAATACAAAGTGTATCATTTCGTAAACAAGTAAAAATTCGTTAATCACATTATAACAAAAATACTTGTTTTAATTAGCAATTCATAATAATAAAATGTTATGTTAATCAGATTATGGTTGGTTAAGGGAGGTTATAAGGTATGTTGTAGTAGGAGATACCAGAATATGATTGATACTGAGTGGAAGGATCATTTTCTGGATGTTATTCATCAGGAATATATCTAGATGAGTCATTTATCCTAATCTCTTCAACTAAGGTATTTGAGAACCTGATGGCTTTAGTACTCTCATCAAAGGTGACATGGAAGGTTTCTTCAGTCTGTTGTCTCCTAATGTTAAAGACCCTGAAGGCTTTAGAGACAAGTCCTAAGAAGTATCCATCATCAGCTTTGGCATCAAATTTGCCTAGGTGATCCTTGTGATTATGAATAAACACAGGACATCCAAACACAGGAAATAAGCTGATGTTAGGGATTCCTCTTTTGAATATCTCATAGTGTGTTTTGTTGTTTCTTTGGACAATGATAGATCTGTTTTGAGTGTAACGAGAAGTGCTTAGAGAGTACTGAACCATTCATCATAGCTCTAGCAGCTTCAATGAGTGTTTTATTCTTTTTTTTAGCTACTCCATTTTGTTCAGGAGTATAGGGAGACGAGAAGTTATGAGAGATTCCTTTCTCATCATAAAAACACTCAAGATCTTGATTTCTAAATTTAGTTCCATTATCAGTCCTGATTAGTTTAAACCTAATATCATTTGGTTCTCTATCTTCCTGAGAAAGGACATGATTGTTTCAGCTGCCTGACTTTTCTTGGTGAGAAAGTAGACCCAAGTGTATCTTGAGTATTCATCCACTATGACCAGGGTACACTTTTCATTATAGACAGACATTGGACTAACATGTCCAAAAAGATTCATGTGAAGAAGATGAAGGCAACTTTTGATTGACAAGTTTTGTTTTGTTTTAAAGGATGCTCTGTGGTGTTTTCCTTTCTCACAAGCTGAGCAGGGTTTATCTTTTGAAAATACAAGAGATGGCCAGCCAAGGGCTTTGTTTTTCTTGCAAGATTGTTCATATTTTTTAAGTTTAAGTGAGATAGTCTTTTGTGCCAAAGTTAATTGACTGTTTCAGTGGCTTTAGCAAAAAGACAAGTCCCATTTTGAGTGAGAGTTGACATGTCAAGTACATATACATCCTCTCCTGTGGAAGCTATCAGAACAACTTCCTTGTTTCAATCAAAATGTATACCTTGCTTATCATCAAACTAAACTATGTACTTAGAATCACATAGTTGACTGACGCTAATAAGATTATACTTTAGACTATTTACATAAGCCATCCCAGAGAAAACTATACCACCACAGTTTATTGAAACATAACCTTCAGTGATACATGATGAGTTATCAGCAAATACTACCTTGGGTCCTGGTTCTCCCACATATTTGTGCAGATATTCCTTTACACCAGATATACTCCTTGATCATCCATTGTTAAAATGCCAGATGGGCTCCCTAGTGTGTCTCTACACAAATAATAAACTGAGTTAGTTTCTCTTGTGAACCCACTTTTTGGTGGGCTTAGCTTTGTTGGCCTGAAGTTTTTCACCCTTTTTAAACATTCAATGGTTTCATGGTCACGGATTAAGTGGACAGTACTGCCACATGTTTTGCATTTGGGAGTAGAAGAAGATTCAGTGGACTGAGATGATTCAGTAGCACCTCCTCTTCTAACATAGATGATCCTATCATACCTTGAAGTGTCATAATCAGTGTTTCCACAAATCTCATAGCAGGGAAACATAAGGCAATCATCAGGATGATGATCATTGAATCCGCAGTGTGGACACGATGGGAAAGGCTTTGCCTTTGGTTTTTGAATTTTCCTGGAGGTGAAGCATACATATAAGCCTGAGCTTTGTAGTTTGCAATTGCATTCAGGGAGGCTGTGTGAGATTTGTGGTAAGAGGTTATGTGATCTTCCCTTTTACATATCATGCAAAATAGGATTTTATAGCAATCGTCAGTGGTATGGTTTGGGTAATTGCATAGTTCACACCTCTTTTTTGGTTTTGGTGTTATCTTTGGTTTGGTTATGCTTGAGGAAGCTGGTTTAGATTCTTTGAGTTTTGATTCAAAGATATTTTCAGATTAGTTCATCTTATCACTTAGCTTCCTGACAAGTTCAGCCAACTGATCAAATTTTGAATCAAGGTCACACATCTTCTCTTTAGTAGGAATTTAAGGTATGGATGATTGATGAGTGTCTAAATACTCATCATTTTTATCTTGTTAGAATGCCAAAACATCCGAAAACACTCGAAATGCTTCAAAATGATAAAATATCACAAACAAGTGTTTTATATGTTTTAAATGCAAAAACATCAAAATCTGGTGAAAAACGTATCAAGTTTGCATATTTGGCAGTTTTAGTCCCCCAAGTTTCAAAAATTGTCAAATCAAGTCCCTGGTAATTCAAAAACTTGCAAAATATCATTTTAGGTCCATAAGATTCAAAAGTTGTCAAAACAAACCCTTTAAAGTTTAAAAATCACAAAATGACAACTTTAGTCCCTCAACTTTGCAAAAGTGTCAAAATTAGTCCCTAAGGTTTTAAAAATAAGAAAATAATCAAAATAAACCTTATACTATTTATAAATGGCAATATTGGTCCTTCATGATAAACTTTGGAGAAAATTACAAGTTTGGTCCTTATAGTTACTAAATTGGCAATTTAGGTCCTTGGACATTTAAAAATGGAATTTTATTCAAATGGTCCTTGTACTATTCTTACTTGGCAGGTTTGACCCTTGTGAGAGCTTTTGAAAATGTTCAAGAACACCCTTTAACTTTGGCGATTTGCACTTTAGGTCCTTGGGCTTATAACTAAAAACCAAATGGACCCTTTGTATTTAATAAACACAAACCCAATTCTTGCCCAACATCAAGCCCAAAAATGACCCGAAATTTAAATTAAAACCGCCATGTCTTGTAGCCCTCCTTCTCCCAACACTGCTCGAAACTGGTGGTTTCACCACCTTCCACCCCACTTTCCACTCACCACCACCATTTACACTCTTAACCATTCCAATTCCACCTCCACATCACACCAAACCTCAATTAATGCGAAAACCAACCCTTTATGACTTTTCCGCCAAAAGTGGACGATTCAAATGGTTATCAAGAAGAATCCAGTGGGAATGCTCGGGATGTCGGTGGGAAGCTTTGGGGTTGAATAAATAGAAGGAAGAAAAGATAGAGAAGACAAGTAGAGTAGTTTAGTCTAGTTTAATGTCGTTTAATAATTTCAAGTTTCCTAGTGTAAATTTAAGCTTTAAAGTTCTTGTTTAAGTGTTTTTAAGTGTATTTGAATCTTCATCAACAAATAATTCCAAGTTTCGGTTTAAATTCGGTTTATGCAAATTTCAATTTCATGGTCAAAATCTTAAAATCATCTTATGTTGTTTATGGTTATTGTTTTGGTTCATTAAACTTATATAAGCTCCTAGTAGCTTGTTTAAGCCATTGCAAACATTTAAAAGTCAGTTTACAATTGTAAGTCAAAATTACCAAAATTCCAAATAAATTAGCTAAAAATAAAAATCCATGGAAATGATCTAAAGATGTGCAAGCTAATCTTTGGAATGTTGTTTGGTTTAGAGCTTATTGGTAAGCTATAGGAGTAATTTCAGACCTTGGTTCCATGTCTTTGTGCTTGAAATCCAATTGTAAGCCTTTTATTCATTTTGGCAATTTCACTATTTGACTTGTTCATTAGCTTTAATCTTTGTTAATTCATGTTTTCTAGTTAAATTTAAGTATAATTAACTATTAGAAATAGTTACTTGTTCTCTTAATTTGGTAGTTACTATAAATCTCATTTTAGACAGTTAAAGTAGCTTAATTGTAATTTCATGGTCTTATGTTGTTATTTCTGTCATTTTATGTTTCTTTAATCCTAATAATTGATACTAGAAGGTCATTATAGATGGCATAGTCTAAATTTGTGTTTCTCTTTGGAAAAGTTCTAAACCGGTACTTAAAGTGGTGTTTGGTTCTCACTGATTCAACCATGTTGGAGTTTATTCAAGATGTTTTCTTGGTTGTTTTGTGTCTTACTAGTGTCTAAATACTCATTTCAATTATAAAAGTCATCCTTGTTTTAGTAATAGTCAAAATCACTTCTAATATTACTTAAATGGTTAACTGTTAGGACTTAAAGTTAGAAATTCATGATATTAGCTTAAAACTTAGTATTCTAGCTTAATTTCACCTTAATATAACTTATAATAACATAATAAGTCTTTAAAATCCTTTAAAAGTTCATAATAGTCAACATGGTTATTATCTTTAAAAGTCAAAATCATCACGTACGATTTGGGACAATTTTCATAAGCTTCTAAAAAGCTCACTAGTTGTCTATAACTTATGATTTTGGTTCTTTGGTAAGCCAACCAAGCCATCTTGATGACCCAAGTTTTATTTTTGCATTAGTAGCTTATTAGATGGGTGCACTCAAATTTTTGTTTGTCCCATTTAACTCAAGACACCGAGTTATACTCGATGACTTTTCCAATTTTTCAAAAGCTCATCAAAAGTTATCTAGTGAACCAAACCTTGAGTACTTTAGCTTTTTGAAAAGCTGAACAGGTCATCTAGCTTATCCAATAATTTTTTTTCATTATCTAGTTTATCTTAGTGCTTAAAAATAAGCTAATAGGTGCCTAGTAAAATCCACAGTGTCCTGTGTTAGCAGTTGATATCAGTGCTTATTTGTGCTTTTTCAGTGCTTATTCATGGTTATTGTGCTTATTCAGTGTTCATACTAGCTTATTTACATTAGATTAACTTATTTCCATCATACTTGTGCTTATTTATTAGCTTATTAGATAATTAGCTTAAATATTTGGTCTTATTTCAATTTTAGCCTACTGTTGCAATAAATAAGCTCACACAGAGCTTATAAGTAGTTTTCAATAAAAGTTGTAGTTTTAAAATATGCTCATTTTATTGTGCTTATTAAGTTTGTAAAAAGAAAATTGAAAAAAAAAAAATGTTTTGCAAAAAAGGGGAGGTCAAGGTTCGAACATGCGACCTCCCCCTTATATGGGTGTTAGCATATGTACCTGGAACCAATAGCGCCCTTGGGTCTTTCTTGTTATCATTTGCATAATCAAATACATAAGTCCTTTTGTCTTAATAAGCTTATACGAACATTTAAGCTTATTTCTAGCTTATTCTTAGTAGCTTTTTCAAGTTTTCTATTTTTCTTAAATTTGTATTAGTATAAAGTAATTTATATAAAAGTTTTAGATTTTTCCTAATAGTTTTACTATTTTTAAACATTTAATTAGTGTTTTATAGTATTTAAATCATAATAAATAAAATAATTATCTAAAAAATATAAATCTTTTTTCTAAAATTTTCTTTTATCATATATTTTGTAAGAAAATTAGTTTTACACTCTTAGGCCTTTTATTTCTTAAAATTTACGTTTTTGCTTGCGCTCCAGCGCCATTTTCGTAAATAACGCTCGTTTCCATTTTAAACTACGTTTTTTAGTAATTTAAGTTTACGTTTTGATTAAAATAGTTTATTTAAGTTATTTTGTTTTATAAAATCATAAACGTTCATCGATCTGTAAAAATAGTGATAGCGTTTATTTAATAGATTTTAACTTTTAATCTTTTAATTTGCATTTAAGTCGCTTTAATTTGTAAATCTTTTCTTTAGGTAATTTTCCATCCAAAACCTTCGATCACTATCCTTAGTGATCATTCTATCATCTGAAGTTGTTTTAAACACCAATTCATCCTCCGTGGGACTTAACGACCGGGAATCTCTGTATTCCTCGATCTAAATTGCATTTGCGTCGAAATGTTTTAAGTCTTTTAGACTTGACTGCTTCTTGCGAATCAAATTTTAGCGCCACGCCGGGAAGTCAGTAAGCGTGTTTTAAGCATTTCGGACCGTGCTTGCACATATACCATCGTTTGTAAACAGTTTTACGTAAAGTTTTTCAAAACCAAAAGTTCATTAACACTTTTCCTAAAGTGTTAACAACACCAAAACATTTTTATTCAAGTTTTCAACAAACACAAAACCAAAAATATTTTCATTCTTTGTTTTTATGGCATGTTTTTCAAAAATCCAAAATATTCATCTTTAACCTCCTACCCTTTTGATTCTTTATTCCTTTACCCTCTATCAATTTGATTCTAAACTTCTATTCTCATGGAATCTCTCGAGAACGACTCGGGACGGTTGAAAAGCTTGAGACTTTATCACAAATATCTAGAATTCGTGTTGTTCGTGAAGATCCATTAATTCCGCTCGTGGAAATGGAAAGAAAACCGAGGTGACAAAGGACCGGTACTTTCATCTAATAATGGAGGTACTAATACGTCCAACCTACGGTTATCCAAAGATCTAATCCTCAATTGCTCCTAAGTCGTCTAGAATTGATAATAAACTTTCACGATTTACGGTTAAAAGCAAACATGCGTAATTCATCCGGTGACTAGTAAGAATGACTTGCCTAATCTTCACGTTTCTCAAGAACCAAAACGGAGTCCATAACGAAGTGGTGGAAATTGCTAGCTCTCGAGCACACCACTTGTCCCACCTCCGGATTTTCAAAATGTTCTTTGAGTCTAAATAGTCATTCGATCACCATGTTGATTTTGTTGATTCTTTGAATGAACCAATTCCTTCTCATAACTCTCAAATGGAATCGTTTATTCCTTGTGTCGGTTGTGGTGAGCCTCTTTATGGTTCACCATGTCATTGTGTACGTGTGTACAGTGTGGTAATGATATTCGAACGGAGTTGTTTGTTTTGTGGTTCGAGGAATTCATTTGATTATGATCCTAATCCGAACTCATTTAACGACCCTCAAATTTTTCCAATTACACACCACACCGACTTATCTTCATATAATCAACAATCTTCTTTGTGAATTTTGTGGAGGTCCTCACCAAGGATTTGAATGTCAATCCGAAACACGTTTGTCTATGAGCAGTTTTCGATGATGCTCGAAACTTTGGATATGACCAATATCCATATGATTCACCAATTCAAGCTCAACAGTTTCTTGTTGTGAGAATTGTGGAGGTCCCCATTTCACTCGATTGTCAAACAGAATCCATTTCCTTGTAATAATTATGACTATCACGACCAATCTCCACGGTGCCAAATGACTCAAATTCCTCAAAGAACTCAACAAGACACTTATCTAGAGCTTCTAGAGTCGGTGAAAAGAACCGAGGAGTTGAGTAAGACAAGATTTCATAATGTTCCCGCTTTTCTTGTGTAATTCAAAATTCACATGAGAAATCCATGGAAGAATTGCTAGTGAAGAGCGGTGTCTAAAATTAATTCCCAAATTGCCTTTGAAAAAGCTATTAAGGAATCAATTGCACAAGAAAAAGCAAATGATCTAGCTCGCAATTTCGCTTTATTCGATGATAGTGATGATGATGATACACTTGAAGATTCATCGATTCATCGATGGATATCCAGGCAGTTGAGATTCATTCTCAAACAAGCGCTATCACACCCGAGGTTCACACTCACTCTTTGAACATGGGGATGAGCTTCTTGACACTTGTTCACGAAAAGGAATCGGACGAATTCATAAAGTCTAGTGTTGAGGACCTTGTCCCAATCCCAAGAGAGTCACGAGGAATTCTCGAGCATTTGTGTGATATCCCTACTCCTCTTGTCTTCCAAAATGATCATATTGAGATGTTCTCCGATTCGATGAGGACTATTCTTTATCTTATGGAGACATAAGTTATGTGGAAGAATTGCCTTCGAGCTTGTCGACAGGAGAAGAGAATGATGAAGAAATAATCCAAGACGAAGCTCTTCGTCTTACATTATTGAATGTTAATCTTCTCATTTCTAGAATCGAGGCTTTTAATGAAAAGCCTACTTCATATCCTATCCCCTTTGAGGATAGTAAACTTTTGTTCGATGATTCTATTCCGGAATTACAAACATTCCATTTTGATCATATGGGAGAGAAGATTAGTGGTATTACCACTTCTCATTCTCATAATTCTCTCCCCGATTATGAATCATTCACTTTTGAGGAGTTCTCCATTGAACTCAGTCAAATCAATCCTGAATATGAATCATTTTCCTTTGAGGAGTTCTCCTGTGAACTCACTCATATCATATCTCCTCCGGAGTATGATAACTTCTACTTTGATCTAGACACACCCGGGATATGTCTAGACCAATTGAGCTTAACTGATAAAATTCATGCTACCATGAATTCTCCTGTGAGTGATGATGAGTTAATCATGATCTTTATCATGACTTTCTTTCTCTTTTTCACTTATCCCGTAGCTTCTCCCTGTTCTTCACTCCTTCGGGAATGAAGACATTATCTTTGACCCGGCATTTTCATTAATCATTTTGAGCGGTTCTTTCTATATCTCATCGGTGTGGAACTTTCACGTACTTCAATGTTTATACAAACATCTTGAATGAAAGTCCGATGGAGATTGTCTCTTCCACTTACTTCCCATGAACCAATTAATTGGGTCGAGTCAAGCTAGCGACTCGGTAATCAAAAACATAGCTTAACATGGGTTTTCACCCGTGTGCACCACCCTAGTGTGGGGAGATGCCCACATGTTGTATATAGACCTTAAAAATGAATGAAAATTGTAAATATTAAAAAGAAAATAATTGTTGTGTTTCTACACTTAGCTAATAATGTTATCTTTTACGTTCTAAGTTTCGCATTACAGTAGGTACTTTGAATATTGAGGACAATATTCATTTCTAAGTGTGGGGAAATTCACGAATTTGATCATAAATGTACCCTTTCAGTCCCTTTTTCCCCAAAATGGCCAAATTTTAAAATTTTTATTTAGTGGAAGTACTATGTACTAAACACAACAAATGGTAATCATCCACCATGTCTAACCCACATAAGGATTGGCTAATCCAGAGCAAACGGCTCTTGGTAAAGATATCTCAAATCCGTTTATGGCTTGCAATTTGCCTAAAATTGTATGGTGTTCAACTCACCATATCCTAAAACTAGTAAAGAGTTGGCTAGCCCGCAAGGTTATGGCTTGTGGTAAAGGCGATGGAAAATCCATAATTGGTAATTGACTCACCAAAGATAATTTTATAATTTATCTAAGAGTTGGCTAGTCCGTAAGGTGCGGCCGGTAAAGACAAATCAAATCCGTTGACGACTTATGATTTGCTTAAAATCATTTGGTTATCATTGTACCAAAGTTCTTACTTGAACTGAAACAATTGGCTACTCCGAAGTAATGGCTTTTGGTAAAGAGATAAAATCCATTAACTTTTCATAAATCATTGCTAGGGACTAGCAATATCTTAGTGTGGGGATTGATGAGTGTCTAAATACTCATCATTTTATCTTGTTAGAATGCCAAAACATCCGAAAACACTCGAAATGCTTCAAAATGATAAAAATATCACAAACAAGTGTTTTATATGTTTTAAATGCAAAACATCAAAATCGGTGAAAACGTATCAAGTTTGCATATTTGGCGCTTTAGTCCCCAAGTTTCAAAATTGTCAAATCAAATCCACAGTAATTCAAAAACTTGTAAAATATCATTTTAGGTCCATAAGATTCAAAAGTTGTCAAAACAAACCCTTTAAAGTTTAAAATCACAAAATGACAACTTTAGTCCTCAACTTTGCAAAAGTGTCAAAATTAGTCCTAAGGTTTTAAAAATAAGAAAATAATCAAAATAAACCTTATACTATTTATAAATGGCAATATTGGTCCTTCATGATAAACTTTGGAGAAAATTACAAGTTTGGTCCTTATAGTTACTAAATTACAATTTAGTCCTTGGACATTTAAAAAATGGAATTTTATTCAAATGATCCTTGTACTATTCTTACTTGGCAGGTTTGACCCTTGTGAGAGCTTTTGAAAATGTTCAAGAACAGCCCTTTAACTTTGGCGATTTGCACTTTAGGTCCTTGTGATTATAACAAACCAAATGGACCCTTTGTGTTATTAAAAACCCAAACCCGATTCTTGGCCCAACATCACCCAACCCGAAATTTAAATTAAAAAGCCATGTAATAGCCCGCTCCTCCTCTCCTTGTAAACTGAAACTGGTGGTTTCACCACACCACCCCACTTTCCACCTTTTCACACCACCATTTACACTCTTCCCCATTCCCTCCACCTCCACAAACCAAAACCTCAATTAATGCGAAACCAACCATATATGACTTTTCCTGAAAATCCACATGGACGATTCAGATGGTTTCAAGAAGAGAACTCAGTGGGAATTGCTCGAGTGTCGACATGGGAAGCTTTTGGGTTGAATAAATAGAAGGAAGAAAAGAAGAGAAGACAAGTAGAGTAGTTTAGTCTAGTTTAATGTCGTTTAATAATTTCAAGTTTCCTAGTGTAAATTTAAGCTTTAAAGTTCTTGTTTAAGTGTTTTTAAGTGTATTTGAATCTTCATCAACAAATAATTCCAAGTTTCCAGTTTAAATTCAGTTTATGCAAATTTCAATTTCATGGTCAAAATCTTAAAATCTGTCTTATGTTGTTTATGGTTATTGTTTTGGTTCATTAAGCTTATATAAGCTCCTAGTAGCTTGTTTAAGCCATTGCAAACATTTAAAAGTCAGTTTACAATTGTAAGTCAAAATTACCAAAAATTCCAAATAAATTAGCTAAAAATAAAAATCCATGGGAAATGATCTAAAGACTGGTGCAGTGCTAATCTTTGGAATGTTGTTTGGTTTAGAGCTTATTGGTAAGCTATAGGAGTAATTTCAGACCTTGGTTCCATGTACTGTGCTTGAAATCCAATTGTAAGCCTTTTATTCATTTTGGCAATTTCACTATTTGACTTGTTCATTAGCTTTAATCTTTGTTAATTCATGTTTTCTAGTTAAATTTAAGTATAATTAACTATTAGAAATAGTTACTTGTTCTCTTAATTTGGTAGTTACTATAAATCTCATTTTAGACAGTTAAAGTAGCTTAATTGTAATTTCATGGTCTTATGTTGTTATTTCTGTCATTTTATGTTTCTTTAATCCTAATAATTGATACTAGAAGGTCTGTTATAGATGGCATAGTCTAAATTTGTGTTTCTCTTTGGAAAAGTTCTAAAACTGGTACTTAAAGTGGTGTTTGGTTCTGCTGATTCAACCATGTTGGAGTTTATTCAAGACAGTTTTCTTGGTTGTTTTGTGTCTTACTAGTGTCTAAATACTCATTTCAATTATAAAAGTCAGTCCTTGTTTTAGTAATAGTCAAAATCACTTCTAATATTACTTAAATGGTTAACTGTTAGGACTTAAAGTTAGAAATTCATGATATTAGCTTAAAACTTAGTATTCTAGCTTAATTTCACCTTAATATAACTTATAATAACATAATAAGTCTTTAAAATCCTTTAAAAGTTCATAATAGTCAACATGGTTATTATCTTTAAAAGTCAAAATCTGTCCTGTGCACAGATTTGGGACAATTTTCATAAGCTTCTAAAAAGCTCACTAGTTGTCTATAACTTATGATTTTTGGTTCTTTGGTAAGCCAACCAAGCCATCTTGATGACCCAAGTTTTATTTTTGCATTAGTAGCTTATTAGATAGTGGTGCACTCAAATTTTTGTTTGTCCCATTTTAACTCAAGACACCGAGTTATACTCGATGACTTTTCCAATTTTTCAAAAGCTCATCAAAAGTTATCTAGTGAACCAAACCTTGAGTACTTTAGCTTTTTGAAAAGTCGAACAGTCATCTAGCTTATCCAATAATTTTTTCATTATCTAGTTTATCTTAGTGCTTAAAAATAAGCTAATAGGTGCCTAGTAAAATCCACGTGTCTGTGTTAGCGATTGATATCGATTGCTTATTTGTGCTTTTTCGGTGCTTATTCATGGTTATTGTGCTTATTCGGGTTCATACTAGCTTATTTACATTAGATTAACTTATTTCCATCATACTTGTGCTTATTTATTAGCTTATTAGATAATTAGCTTAAATATTTGGTCTTATTTCAATTTTAGCCTACTGTTGCAATAAATAAGCTCACACAGAGCTTATAAGTAGTTTTCAATAAAAGTTGTAGTTTTAAAATATGCTCATTTTATTGTGCTTATTAAGTTTGTAAAAAGAAAATTGAAAAAAAAAAAAATGTTTTGCAAAAAAGGGGAGGTCAAGGTTCGAACATGCGACCTCCCCTTATATGGGTGTTAGCATATGTACACGGAACCAATAGCGCCTTGGGTCTTTCTTGTTATCATTTGCATAATCAAATACATAAGTCCTTTTGTCTTAATAAGCTTATACGAACATTTAAGCTTATTTCTAGCTTATTCTTAGTAGCTTTTTCAAGTTTTCTATTTTCTTAAATTTGTATTAGTATAAAGTAATTTATATAAAAGTTTTAGATTTTTCCTAATAGTTTTACTATTTTTAAACATTTAATTAGTGTTTTATAGTATTTAAATCATAATAAATAAAATAATTATCTAAAAAATATAAATCTTTTTTCTAAAATTTTCTTTTATCATATATTTTGTAAGAAAATTAGTTTTACACTCTTAGGCCTTTTATTTCTTAAAATTTACGTTTTTGCTTGCGCTCCAGCGCCATTTTCGTAAATAACGCTCGTTTCCATTTTAAACTACGTTTTTTAGTAATTTAAGTTTACGTTTTGATTAAAATAGTTTATTTAAGTTATTTTGTTTTATAAAATCATAAACGTTCATCGATCTGTAAAAATAGTGATAGCGTTTATTTAATAGATTTTAACTTTTTAATCTTTTTAATTTGCATTTAAGTCGCTTTAATTTGTAAATCTTTTCTTTAGGTAATTTTCCATCCAAACCTTCCGATCACTATCCTTAGTGATCATTCTATCATCTGAAGTTGTTTTAAACACCAATTCATCCTCCGTGGGACTTAACGACCGGGAATCTCCTCAGATTCCTCGATCTAAATTGCATTTGCGTCTCGAACTGCTTTTAAGTCTTTTAGACTTGACTGTTTTCTTGTGAATCAAATTTTAGCGCCATTCCGGGAAGTTAAGTCATTAGGAACTGAATTATATTTGTTTGTTGATGAAGTTGAGTCAGGTTTCATTTGTGAGGTGCTACCTAACCTAGACATCTCTATTGGAGAGTGTTGAGAATAAACCAAAGGTTTAGGCTCTGAGCTAGGTAAAGCTCCCTAAAGAATTTTTATAGGAGGTAGGGGTGTCTGAGATTCTGATTCAGACTCATTGATTGACTCAATGTTACTGGGTTCATCAGTGAGTCCTAGCATATTTGATTGCTTGACTTTTAGGTACCAATATTTTGTCAGTGTTAAAGTTAGGTAACTTACTGTCTGGGTTGATTCTTTCAACCCAGTTACTGGGTTTTGGTTTCATTTATTATTCAAATTTTATGCTAGCAGGTATAAATGCATTTTCACTCTGATCCTTATTGGAGGAATCAGAGATCTGATCACTTTCTAGTACTCTCTTTTTACTAATAGGGATTTGATCATTTATGCACTGATGAACTTTATGAGAACTATTTATCCATTTTTCATTAATGTGTTTTTCTTGTTTAAGTTGTTCTTGAAGAGCATGATTTTGTTTATCAAATTCAGTATTTTGAATTTGAAGTGTAAGAGCCTCAAGTTTGGCTAGTATCGGTACTAGTAAATCATCTCTACACTTATTCAATTCAAAAGCAAGCTTATTATACTTTGAAAATAGATTTAATCTTTGCTCTTCAACATACTTAAGATCAACATTAATGTAGCTCAAATAAGATTACCAATCAGAATCTTCATGCATAGATAGTAATATATTTACCTTCCTCATGGTGATATTTACCTAGTCTCCATTCCTTGCATGACTCTTTCCAACTGTCAGCTTTTCACCCTTTGAAAGTGCTATCAGGGCACTGAATTGAACCATATCATCATCTGAAGAGACATCTTCCTCATCTCAAACAAAAGTTTCAGCTACTAGACCTTTGTTTTTAGCTTTAAAAGGTTTAGTTGTTTGAGAGGTTGAGGGGCTGCCTCAAGGAGTGCAAGTTTTGCTTTTGCTTTTCTATACTTAGCCTCAAAGTGTTTTTGACCTTTTTGCTCAGTTTTGTTATTTCGAAAATGTTGAGCAGACTAAAGAAGTTTTGGTTGAAACTTGCTAGTTCTAGAGGTTTGACCTTGAAAATTTATATGAGGGCTCTGAAGTAGTGTTTGAAAAACAGTCTTTAGCAAAATGATCCTTTCTGCCACATTTAAAACATTTAGTACTTTTAGTTACTTTAGGACTATATAATTTTGATGTGTTTCTTCTGATAAAACGTTTAGAGTTATCAAGAAGCGACCTTTCTTGAAATTCGATGTTTAAATTATTTAGGTACTCTTCACTAGTTCTTTCATTAGCTTCTTCATCAGAATTTCTTGAAAGTCCTGAACAACACTGTTAGAATAGAAAGCAGTTGATATGGGTGTAGTTATTAAGGAATTTTTTGTCTCTTGAAACTTCTTAGCATCAGGGTATCTCCTAGAGATCAAATTGTCCTCATAGACAAATCTCCTACAGATTTCAGAAAGTTCAGGGGCCTGAATGTGATTGGCATTGCTAAGGCTCTAAGAGAAGATTAGCCACTTCTCAGGAAGACTGTTGACAAATCCTACATATATCTCATGCTTAAACAGTTTGAAACCATCATTGGTCAGCTCATTGAGCAGGGTTTTGTAGCGGGTATAGGTCTGAGAGAGACTTTCAAAGTCTTTGGCTCTGAAAGTATTACACTCAACTTTTAGATCCATGATCCTGTTTTCCTTGGTATCTGAGGGACCTTCTAAGCTGTGAACCAAGTCAGTCCATGTTTGTTTAGTTGTATCATATTTAATGAATAACTCCATGATATCATCTGGTAGACATGATTTATGATGCTTTTAAGGCATTGTTCTGATTGACCACCCTCCTTTTATCAATAAACCATTGAGCTTCAGGTTTGGGTAAACCTTCAACAGTCTTAGGGACAAATGGATTTTTAGTAATACACTTAATGCAGTAAGGTTCCATTCCTATTAAGTAGCAAAGCATGCGCTTTTTCCACTAAGCAAATTTGCCAACTTCAAGTCGGGGAGCAGTATCTGAATAGCTTCCTCCCTTTTTATCGACCACTTAGGGTACATCACTATTAGCCATGGAAAGATCTTGATTTTAAAAATGTTTTTGTTAGGTCACCATATGGATGACAACACAAGCATAACAATGATATATAAACAAGAGAAAGAGGTAGAGTGGTCGATACTTTCACAAGATAAATGAACAAAGGTTTAGTAGCATAAATGAAAGAACCAACACCCTCAAGTGAGGGTTTACAATAGTATTTATAGGAGAAAGAGCTAGGGCAACACATCTAGTCCCTTCCTTGTGTTTGTTTGGGCCTTATCATAGGCGTATGGGCTTACTACATAAGCCTAGACATAATTACTAACTTATAACCCTTAATACTTAGCAAAATATTACATAGTTAATGACCAATACTTGATAGTAGTTACATGTAATCCGAACAATCTCCCCCTAAGGGTTGGTCATCTAGGTTGCTTGACGTTTTTTCTGTAATCTTCTTTCTTGTGAGTAGATATGCTTTAGTCTTTTTGACATTATCAGCTTGACGTCTCATGTTACTTTTTCTTTGTTCTTTGTTATTGTGGTGATCATGTGTTGTTGTCTGCTGTTTATCAACTCCTTTAGAACATGTGTATTTACGTCTTTCTCCACCATGCTCATACTTCTTTTGACTTTTAATCTCCATATTTGCGTAGTTCTCAAGTCTTTAAACTTTGTATATTCTTTGACTTTGGTGTAGAATCATCTTTAACTTTGTGTTGCCTTTGATTTTGGTGAAAACTTTCATGAGATACGATGTTGGTATAAGCAGGTGGAGATGGTGTGGTCTCTCCTTCAAGGGAGAATCATCAGTACCTGCATGAGTATGTTAGTTGAAAATACCAATCGATCACGGTGTACTTTTCTTATAGAATTGACCACTACGATTGTTTTACTGATGAATGTCTTGATTCCATTCACCTTCCTCAGGCACATCAGCCGCCCGAATTCCGTTGTGGGACATTTATCATTACATTGGATAAGTCCAAGTAATGACCCATGTCTTCAGGACTTGATTCATGAAAGGAATCTCCTTGGCAGGATTTCCAGCACTTACAAGATTAAATGTCAAAAGTATTAACAGCATAGTGTGAAAACACATCTCTAATTCTTACAAAGGATGTTCCTGAATTGGAGGCCCTCAAGAAGGCTAACAAGATACACTGAAGTGTATCAACAATTCAGGTGAGTCACTAAAGTATACCGAAGCATCCCTCTACGACTGTAGACCGTTAGAGACAAGTAACCACACTAAGCGTAACCAAGGATTACGAAGTGACCCTCTTGTCGGTGGTTTGATGTTGACCCTGGCAGGAGTTTCCATTCAATCACCGAGGATCACAATTGTGGACCCCCTCATAAATGTTCTGGCAGATTGCTAAGATCTGCGTAGGAATCTAGAATTATATCACCTGTGTCCTTATTGTTTGAACAACAATTGATGAAATATTAAGTATTCCTAAGAGATCTTTTGATGAATCTCGTGGCTCTAGACTCGATTAGTGCGCTTTGGTTTTAGTAGTCGGAGACTGGAGCGGTGTCTCCTGTTACAATATCAACACATCTCGTAAAGAGAGGTCGATAGATTATGCAGGGTTTCCCATGAGAATGAAACAAGTCCTTTTGAGAGAACTTGAGTGGCTTAGAAGGTTTAGTGCAGTGCGTCACTGGGTCCATGAAGTCTTTGTCTTCAATACCTGTGTCATCTTTCTGACACCCAGTAGCATATGAATTGAACCCGGTTTTTTTCCTAAGCTGAACATGTGGAGGGCTATTTCTTTTCTCCCTTTTCTTTAACTTTTCTTTTTAATTATTCAACTCATTCTTTCTCGATTTCTCATATTCTCCTTTTTTCAATCATACCTAAGGACTTTTAATTCTAACTATTCGTATTGTCCTTGGGTAGATCCCTTCGGCTCTGGCAGATCATAGGACGTATTTTTCCAAACCCTAGTCACCATATAACTCCATGACTATTCCTATGTTGCCATAAAACCATTTACATGAAAATCTCTCAAAGTGTTTATGATTATAAACACATTTTGTTAACACTTTGAGAGTTTTGTATTTTCAGAATACTCCCCATCCACATGTGCTTATGAGTTTTAACTTAAATTTGCACAGTGAGGGTAGAGCTCGCACTTTTGGAATTGATCGGCTCCTGATAGACATTTCCCCGCGAGACACGGTTACTTTGTATAGTTAAAGAGTTCCATTGTCAGCTTTTAGGTGACAACTAGCTCTAATAACTACCTTAAAGATGTAAACTCTCCTTGATAATGAGGTTAGACCCATCAAAGTTCATGTCTATCAAAAGTTTCTCGGATTGGTACATTCTACTAAGACAAGTCTTGTTAGAGACAAGTCTGTTAGTGCAAATATTACGATATTTAATTTATACAGTCTTGTTTGTATTGTTGATGAAAAACATGTAACTTGTAATACATAACGTAAAATGTATAAGTTACTTGGATTATATTTTGTCTCAACATACTGTCAACACCTCTCGACGACTCAAGTCCTTATATGCTAAAACACAGGTTCGTACATGTTTGTTATGTTGCGTTATGATCAAACCCCTAACAAACCATTAAACATGTTTAGTTAAATAGTTTATATAAAACACTTAAGTACTTACATACATAAACAAAAGTAAAAGTGTTAGGTAAATACCATGATCCATGATCCAAGACCCATGACCCAAGACCCATGACCCAATGTCTAGATACATTGTACCTTGGAGGCCACTTAAGGCTCATACCCATGACCCATGACCCATAACCCATGGATAAAGAGGAGCATCCCACGGATCCCTCAAATTGCCCACGGATCCCTTGGAATTACAAGGGCCGGATCTCTCCAGAAGGGATCCTTGGGACAAAAACATAGTTTGGTCTTTTTGCCTATAAATAGCAAGCCACTTCTCACCATATTTTCACACCTTTGCACATAGTTTCTCTCCACCATTTCTAGCTGTTAATACAAATATCGTCATTAAACGTTATTTATATTTTTGATCTTTGCCTAAGTTTTGTTAACGACAAAAGTAAATTTAATTTATAAAAGCTTAAAGCTTGTCAAGTTTATTAGATATTAAAACAAGCTTTCTCAAACAATATATTCATCATTCAAGCATTTACATTTATGATTAGTAACATCTTGATATGACTCTAATCATTATGTATGATAGTAGTTTGTAGAATGTGTTAGGTTCTTAAAACCAAACACTACTTAAGCATTGCATATTTCTATAAATAGTAATACAACATTTGACATCATGTATTACATCATGGAAATTATTGGAAGATTCCATTAGATATTTTGTGAAGATTTGTACTCTTCATATCTTGCACAATCTCACTTAGATAGAGTTGACTTTGGCAACATTTGATATCTTAATTTGTCGGACCGTGGGTACCAAAATGGTACACGGGCGGAACCCTTTAAGGGTCCGCCGTCCGTGGACGCCTCTGTCCATTTGGCTATAAATAGCAATGCCAAGCCAAGTAGTTTCTCATCCCTTTCAACATACTTTCATACATATCTTCTCTAACCTTTCTAACTCGGTTTCATATCATATTAGTGATCTCTTTGTAGCAAAGAAGATCAAGTCATATTCAAGCTTCAACGAGAGTTGGAAGTCTTGTTTGTTTAGTGTTGTATGATCTAGTGTTGATCCATACTTCATTGTTGTATCAAACCATCATAATCTTGTGAGTGTGAGTGGTTAGTATTTTAGTCCTCAAAATACATTGTGTGTGGGAGTAGTTGTACCCTTGGAAAGAACTCGACATCTAGCTTAGTGTCGGAAATAGTGTAAGCGAAGTGTAAAGGTTTTCTCCGCCCGTGAAAGGAGCTTGTTGACTAGTGAAGTTAAACTCTCGAGTGTGAGACTCGGGAGTGGAGTAGGGCAAGGAAAAAGAGTCCTTGTAGGCGAACCACTATAAACAACTTGTTGTGGTTTGATCATCTCTTTCCTTATTTACTTATTACACATTGCTTGCATATTTCATTAACATACTCAAGATCAATATCAATTGATCTTTCAATAAGTTTCAAAACAAAGTTTTTAATTGGTAAACTATTCAACCCCTTCTAGTTTTCTACAATTGGTACGAGCCTCGTTGCTCAAGAATTTCTAAAATAACTTGTATTTTATAAACTTGAAACGATCCATGGATTCAAAACTTTAAAGAAGGGCAATCTATGCAAAGACCACCACTCTTTGAAACCAATGGATTTATCTATTGGAAAAACCGTTTTGAAACATATGTAAAATCAAAAGATATAGATCTTTGGTTTATTATTGTTAAAGGAGATTTTAGTTCTACAACAAAGGATATTTCCGTTGATGAACAAAAGAAATTAGTTACTAAAATAATGAAGCTAAAATGATGCTTTATAATGCTTTACCTAGAAAAGAATATGAAAGAATTTTATGTGTGAAACCGCCAAAGATATTTGGGAATCTTTAATTGTTACACATCAAGGTAATTCACAAGTCAAGGATAACGAAATTGATCTTCTTGTTCAACAATATGAACAATTTGTTATCCCGAAGATGAAACCATTGATTGTGGCTTTGCTCGTTTTAACACTATCATTACATCACTTAAAGCACTTGATGAATCTTTTCGTAGTAAGAACTTTGTCGAAATTTCTTAGACCACTCCATCCCAAATGGAGAGCTAAAGTGAACGCTATTGAAGAATCAAAGATCTCTCAATAATGTCACTAAGCGAGCTAATTGGCAACCTCAAAGTTCACGAAATGGTAATGGAGAAAGATTCGGAGATCATCAAAGGAAGAAAGGAGAAGATCAAATCCGTTGCTCTTAAAGCAAAGGAGGAATCAGCGATGATGGTGAATCTTGTTCGGTAGTGAAGATGAGGAGTATGCCATGGCCGTTAGAGATTTCAAGAAGTTCTTTAGAAGAAGAGGAAAGTTTGTAAGACAACCTCGAGAAGAAAAGAAGCCATTCGAAAAGATCGGGATGATAAGAAGAGTAAAGGTGAAAGAAAGTGTTTTAGATGTGGTGATGCAAGTCATCTCATAGAGAATGTCCCAAGCCACCTAAAAGCAAAACTCAACGAGCTTTTGTAAGTGGTGCTTGGAGTGATAGTGAAGACGATGAAGAATCAAGCAAGGAAGAGATCGCTCTAATGGCACATGAGTCAAATGAGGTACTTTCCGACTCTTCTTATTCTTCTATAGATGATGACACCTTGCAAAAACAATATAATCAATTGTGTGAGCTAAGTCTAAAAATCATAACTAAAAATAAATTTCTAAAAACCAAAAAGGAGTTTTTGGAAAATGAAGTATATGAGTTGAAAAAGGAAAAGCAAATGACGATGATTGTAAATCATGTCAAGAGCTTAATCTTGAAATAGAAAAACTAAAGCTCACACAAGAAGTTCTAATAGAAAATAATTCTAAGTTTAAAAGGTTTAACAAAACATCGCTCTTGCCGATGAAATAGTTAAAACCCATAAAACACCGTGAGACATGAATGGGCTAGGTTTTAATGAAGTATTAATTCCAAAGAGTCAAAACAAAACGGCGAAAAGGACGAACATTCATCAAAATTGTTGCGATGCAAGACGGACGAGACGGAACCAAAATAAGGGTTCCGTCCGTTGCAAAATGGTACCGCTGGTACTTATGAACAGAATGTTGCAATACGGACCGTCTCGAATTTGTTAAAGTAACAAAGAAAACCAATGATAATATTAAACTAAAACCAGCCATTATATCGGGAGTAGGACTTGTTAAAATGAATTTAGATAAAAACTACTCAACAACGATATAAAACTTCTTTGCCAAACGCCTTTCCTAAGAGCAACCACAACGTTCAACCTAACTACCAACACAACGGTTGGAATCAAAACTTTCCTAGACCATATGAAACTCCAGATTACATGCCATGGAACTCTTACCCATCATTTCCATACATGAATCAAATAAATGGTATGTTTAACCCAAATGGACCCATGAGATATTGGGGACCAAATGTTTGAGTTATTAATTTGATTGGCCCTAAACTAGTCTATCTTTATATTAGTCAACCACTTGTGAATGGTCAACCATAAAAGTCAAACTAATCTAGGACCAAATGCAATTAAAATCCATGGGAGTATAGACTTATATCCCCGGGTCGTTAAGTCCCAACGAGGTGTGTAAACTGTAATACAACGACTGTGTGTGCTGAAATGATATACAAAAACAGAATCGATTGACTAACACTAGGAATGTGAATAGTGATAGCTCATCACCTATGTCGTTAAAAGCGTGCAATCGTAAACCTAAAACGTAAAAGATATTATTGGAAAATAAATTTTACATTATTAAATTAATTAATATAAATTAAAAATGAATTAAAAGTATTTAATAATGAATTAAATAATAAGAAAATCTAAAATTAACTTAAATAAATGAAATAAAGAATCTGAAAAATCTAAAATATTATAAAATGAATTAAAACTGAAAATGTATTTTTTTTACACAATCATTCTATTTATTATTAATTATTTACTATTAACTATTATTGATTTATTAAAAGTATTAAATAAATAAATAAAAATCTGAAACTCAATATGTACTGATGTTATACATGTTTAATGAAAACAAAACTTTACAAACTAAGAAATAAGCAAATTGTGAGCTTATGAGTCAAGACAGTCAAGCATAAGCTTAACTGTTGAGACTTAAGCTTAGAATAAGCTTGGAAAAAAAACTATAAACAGGAAACAAAAGATGAAATAAGATAAACACAAGTCCAATGGATAAATATAAACAAGAAAATAGACTGTGGTAGTGTGAGCTTATGGTTTAGACAGTTAAGCTTTTTGGGCTTAACTTGGATGGAGTGAAGGCTTGAATAAGCCTGGTATAAGCTCCACACAGGAAAGTAAAAGAAAAATAACATGTATACAAGTAATATGAACAAATATGAACAAGCTGGTATACTGACAATCACTCATAAGCTTGGTATAAGCTAATAAGCAATTCTGCTGAACCATTGCAAGGTACTGTTGAACCATTGCAAGATTCTGCTGACTTTAGAGCTGTTGGTAATGGTGTAAATTCATAGATTACTCAGTGAACTGTTATGAGTGGGCAAACAACAAGCTCTAAATTAACTTATCAAATGAGCTCATGAGAGCTCAACAAACACTGAAACACTGAGTATGATTGGTTAGCCTCACATGAAGCCAAAGATCACAAGCTCAAGTTCAATGAGGAACTTTTCATGAACTTAGGAAAACAACTCCAACTACACAGTTTGCTTCTGTGTAGTGAGTAAGATGGGACAAAAAAATGAAAGTGATTAAGATATCTAATAAGCTACAAACTGAAAAATAAAACATAAACATAACAAATAAGCAAGTACATCAGTAGAATTCAAAATACTGAATCAGCAGAATCAAATCATGATCGTGAGAATCAAAGAAAATAAATCGTGAGATGAAAAGCACTTAAACATGGAAACTAAAAATTAGCAAAAATATAATAATGAAGACAAGCAACATAACATTAAAACTCTAAAAGCACTAAACATAAAACTAAACAACAAAGACATAAGAAAATAAATAATTAAATCAAAACGGAAAACTAGAAATTTGACTTTTTAGTTTATGATCAAAGTTGACTAAGGTGAACTTTGATCCAATCTAATAATGAGAATATGGAATATTAAACAACATAAACATGAATTAAATCAAACTAAACAACATTAAAACAGATATGCAAGATTATTAGATCTAACAACCTCAAAGTTCTCATATCTAGATTGTCAAGTGTCAATTTGACTTTCTAACATGCTAAACCCTTTGGTTAGTATTTCACTGAGTCAAATAGGTTCCATATAGTGCAAATCAAACAGGAACAACACCATTCACAACCATTTTCACAGTTTCATTATTAAATCCAAACAATCCTTTAATGGACTGTGGTGAGGTTTTTCAAAGCAAAAGATTATGTAAACCAATTTTATCAAATCCAGAGGAACCAAAGTGTCAAAATGGACCCTTTTTCAGCATAAACAAGTAGTCACTCATGTCTAAACCTAGGATTCTCAAAAACAAGCATAGAGACAGTCCAAATGCAATATCAACCCACAATCAAATCCAAAGCATAACAACCTAAGATTAAGCTATAACATCATTAACAAACAGCAAAGAAACACAGAAATATGAAAATTATAGCATATAAAAGACTAGAACAATAAAATGCAAAAAATGGTAAAAATGAAGCTTACAAGTGAATCCAAGATGAAAATGAGAACCATGGTCACAGAACACATCCTAAGGCTTTCCACAAAGCTTCTAAACCCAAGGCAATCCACAATTAACCTTGCTCCATGCAGTTTCACCAAGATCACATGATTATTTTTGGATTTTCATTGTTTTTCTTGATTTTTTTTTTAGAGTTTTCAGAATTTTAAAGACTGAACTTGTTTTAAGGTCTCTAAAAGCTTTAAAGCTTTGTCAGGAGCTTATGTGAGCTTATTGAGTCCTTTAAACAACTACTTAACAAGAAATTAAAGTGACATGAAAATTAAAGGTAATTAAGTAAAAGCTTGAAACTGAAAGATACTTGAAATTAAACTGGAAATAAAGTTTCATTACACTACTTTAAGAAAGATTACAACATTAAAGCATTAAAATGACTTGAATTTAAAGAAAGCAGTAAATTTAATTAACTACGTGACCTAGGCTAATCCAAAGGTATTTAATCTAAAGAAAGCATTTAAATTCTATACTACACGACCAATGGCTAGCCCAAAAGTAACTTCTTCTCTTGCCTCTCCTCTGATATTTATAGTCATTTGAGTTCCCACCATCTTCCTCGTAAAATCCCACTTTAATTCTTGACCATTGATTAGCAAATCATCCTAGCCTCGAATTCACTTTTGGCGCCAAAAGTGGTACTAGTTGATTGAGGCGCTCTGCGCAATTAATGCTTCTTGTTCACATGTAGAGGTGGAGGAGACATGTTTGGTAGGTTTAGAAGTCAAGTGGTGGAGTTGATAGCAAAAGCGGGTATGTGATGGTGCAGGGAAGGTAAAGTTGTGGGAATGTATTAATGGTAGTTGTGGGTGATGCAGTGTGTAGGAGAGGTGGTGAGAGTGGGTGAGCAAGTGGAGGTGGAATACCGGGGAGGTGGAAGGGTGGTATCCGGTTTTGGCGGGTATGTGGTAGAGGAAAGCAGGAAGTTTGGTTTGACCGGTATTGACCGGATATTATTTAAGGACCGATATTATTTAGTGGAAGTATCTCATTAAACGTATGCCTTCAAAGAAACTATCAACAAGATTATAACCCAGTGAAACCATTGATTCAAAGAAATCAAAATAGGCTTCAGAGAAACCATCATCATCGAGAATCAAACTGTTTGACTCTTTTATACTGATTCATATAAAAACACATTTTCATGATATTTGTAACATTTATATGGTCATTTATGTGTTTTTGGTCGTTTTGTGGGTTTAAACAATATAAAATATATGTGTATTTAGACACATATCAGTTATTTGCTTCTTAGATATGCTTGAAAGTTGGATTGGAACCTGATGAATGGATAAAAGATAGTGGATGCTCACGACACATGACGGGCAACAAAAGTCTCTTCTCATCATACCAAGAGTATGACGGAGGTAATGTCACTTTCGGTAGCAATCTCAAAAGCAAAATCATTGGCAAAGGTACGATTGCTCATAACTCTCTAACTATTAAAAATGTTGCTCATGTGGATAGGTTAGGATTTAATCTACTTAGTATTAGCCAACTATGTGATAAAAAGTATAAAGTACTATTTTATGAAAATGGTAGTAAAATACTAAAAGATGGTATCACCATAGCTAAAGGAGTTAGGAAAAATAACATATCGTCATGAAAATAGATAAAACATATAATGACAAACTTTGCTTAATAACATTGAGCGATAGCTCATCTCTTTGGCATAGACGCTTAGGTCACGCTAACATGAGACTTATACAAAACCTATCTTCAAAAGAGTTGGTTAGGAATTTACCAAAACTAAAATATGACCAACACTTTTGCGACGCTTGCAAAATTGGTAAACAAACACATAGTAGTCACAAATCTAAAATATGGTGTCCACATCTAAGTGTCTAGAATTATTACATATGGACTTGTTTGGACCATCCGCTATAAGAAGCTATGGAGGCAACTTATACACTTTAGTCATAGTAGATGATTACTCAAGGTTTACTTGGACGTTATTTTTGAAAACCAAAATGAAGCTTTTGATAAATTTGAAATACTTAGCAAGAAAATTCAAAATCTTCTAGGTCTCAAATTGTGTCGATCCGAACGGATCATGGTCGTGAATTTGACAACGAAACTCAATTTGGAAACTTTTGTGATACAAATGGTATAACACATAACTTTTCCGCTCCACGAACACCTCAATCAAATGGAGTAGTAGAACGTAAAATAGAACAATTCAAGAAATGAGTAGAACAATGCTTAATGAACAAAACATTCCTCAAAAGTTTTGGTGTAACGTTGACACTTCTACATATATTTTAAATAGAGTCTTAATACGTCCTTTCCTAAACAAAACACCATATGAACTTTATAAAGGTAAAAGCCAACATTAGGATATTTTAAAGTCTTTGGTTGTAAATGTTTTATTCTTAATACTAAGGATTATCTCACCAAGTTTGACCCAAAGTCTTATGAAGGTGTATTTCTTGGTTACTCTCAAACTAGTAAAGCTTACATTGTCCTAAATAAAGAAACAATGATAGTCGAGGAATCGTTGAACATAACATTTGACGAAAGTCCACCTCCTCTAAGACATCACCTTTGGTAGATGATGACTTAGTTGAAAGTCAAATAATAGAAAGTCAAATTAATAATAACAAGGAAGATGAACCATCAAATAAGGAAATTGTCAACATCAAAGAATCTAAAAGTCATCCATTAGAAAGGTCATAGGACAACTTAATCAAAGAACCTTAAGGTCACAAGCTCAAAATCAAAGTAATCATTTTTGTTTTGTATCCACCATTGAACCAAAAACCATAAATGAAGCAATAAAAGATGAATCATGGGTAATTGCCATGCAAGAAGAATTAAACCAATTCGTTAGAAATGATGTTTGAAACTAGTTCCAAAACCCAAAGATCAAACTATAATTGGAACAAAATGGGTCTTCAAACAAAATGGACGAAAATGGTGTAGTATCTAGAAACAAAGCTAGGCTTGTTGCACAAGGTTATAATCAACAAGAAGGAATTGACTATGATGAAACTTATGCACCGGTAGCTAGACTTGAATCTATTAGAATATTACTTGCTTATGCATGTGCTTATGACTTTAAATTATTTCAAATGGATGTTAAATGTGCTTTCCTTAATGGGTTTATTAACGAAGAAGTGTATGTTGCTCAACCTCCGGTTTACCGACTTTGAGAAACAACATCATGTCTTCAAACTCAAGAAAGCATTATATGGCCTTAAACAAGCACCTAAAGCTTGGTACGACCGTCTTAAGACTTTTCTTATTGATAACAAATATACTATGGGATTAGTAGATAATACTCTTTTTACTAAGAAAAAGGAATCGCAAATTATTATTGTTCAAATATACGTTGATGACATTATATTCGGATCAACTTGTCAAGAACTATGTAATGATTTCTCTAAAATCATGCATGACGAGTTTGAAATGAGTATGATGGGTGAGTTAAACTTCTTTCTAGGACTTCAAATTAAACAACTAGAAGATGGTATTTTCTTTAACCAATCTAAATATATAAAAGACATGCTTAAGAAATTTGGTCTTGAAGATTCCAAACCAACTAAAACACCCATGTCCTCGGACACTAAACTCACCAAGGACGAAGAAGGTGAATCCGTAGATAACACTAAATATAGAGGAATGATTGGTAGCCTACTCTATCTTACGGCTAGTAGACCCGACATTATGTTTAGTGTTTGTCTATGTGCTCGCTTTCAAGAAAACCCAAAGGCATCACACTTAGAAGCATTAAAAGGATTTTAGATATATTAAGGGAACAACATGTTTAGGATTATGGTATCCCAAAGAAACGGGTATAGAAACCATAGTGTATGCCGACTCGGATCATGCCGGTGATTATGTCAATAGAAAAAGTACAAGTGGTATTTGCACTTTTGTTGGACATTGTCTCACCTCATGGTTTGCAAAGAAGCAACGGCTTTAGCCATCTCTACTCTTGAAGCCGAATCGTCTCGGTAGGAAAAGCATGTCAACAAGCTCTTTGGATGAAGCAAGCTCTCGTGAGACTACGGAATTCATCTCAACGACATTGTGATACTTTATGACAACAAAGGAGCCATCGATCTTAGTAAGAATCCGTTCAACATGCTCGTACAAAGCACATTGAAATCCGTCATCACTTTCTTCGCGACAATGTTCCAAAAGGAAACATTTCAATCGAGAAAGTATCCTCAAGACAACATTGCCGACATCTTTACTAAACCTCTTAAACGAGAACCTTTTAATCTTCTTAGACTTGGTTTAGGGTTAATGGAACCAAACATGTAGGATAAACATAGCCTAAAACATTAGAATAGTCAAACCAAAACAATTTTTGCCTTGTATACGCTCATCGTAGCTACGGCACCAACGACAACACGGACGGAACCAAATATTTGGTGCCGTCGTCCATGGTGTCTCTGAACAAAACCGCTATATACATAACATCCTCTTCCTCACAACCCACTTTACCAAAACGTAAAACTTAAACCAAGCTCATTATTGACACATTCCCACTCACTAATCATCAAGATAACATCATTGTAAGTATCCTAACTTCATTTCATCTCTTAATTCTGAGTCTAGGATTCTTATTTATACACAAAACTATCACAAATCATTACATGGGGTTTTATGTATGCTTTTATACCAAATATGAATTCAATTGGCAAATTGCATAACTAGTCATTCAAATTAGGTACTACATTATCATATTGCATAAACAAATCATGTTTCCCACTAATTGATAGATAATAAATATAAGGCCTTATTCAAACAACCAAACACCCCATGTCAAAAGTTTTGAAAAGCTTCTCACTTGTAGGAAAACATTTTTCATTGCTAATACAAATAGAAACGTTAAAATTTTCATCACTTGCATGCTCTTGAATACTAAAGGTATTGCATAACTAATATGCACTCCCGGGTATATTCAAATGTAGCCACATTGAATTAGGAGCATTTGGGTTATCTCATGGTATTTGCCAAACACCCCACTAAAACCATTTTGTGCATAAAATGAGTCGAGATAACCGCAACTCCAAATTGTTTTCATATAGGCACACACTAGAATCAAAAACGTTAAAATTTATTTTCATTTTTAACATATTAATTCTTGTCCTTAGGAATAACCATGGTAGCCGCAAGATTCTATGATCACAAAGACACCCTTAACTACATTCCCAAACACCACAAAACCAAAGGACTTACCAAGGAACAAGTAGAAATATTTAGGGTCTAGAATCAAGGTATTTCCATGAGGTAGAACCATTCACCCATCCTTCCTTGAACATACTAATCTTCGTGAAGAACTAGCCATTCAATTCGATTGTCTTCTTGACATTGATGAACCAATTTGTCCTAGGTTTGTGTTAGAATTCTATGCTAGTGTGACCGATTTTAGTGATGAAGATGATGATGAATTTTGTCTTAGCTTTAGAATCAACCAAAATGACTACACCATCACCTTAAGCGAATTTGCTAAAGTACTAGGAATTCCAACCGAGGAACTTGTGTCTACGGATAAGTGGTCACTCACCGCCTTGATGCAATCAACGACCGCACTTCTCCCTATCTAAACCGTTTGGCCGATAAGGATGTCATCTGTGAACACCTTTTTAACCCAAAAACTGATACAACCCGAAAGGGAAAAGAGGTAGACCGAGATCCATATGGAATGGAGCTAAATGAACTTAAGCACGAATTTAAGAAATGGGAGGAGTTACTTAGAGCAAACGTCATTAGCACCATAGGAAATAGGGATCACATAAACGCTTGTCTTTGCCACATGCTCTACAACTTGTCCACCCGACAACCATTCAACTTAGCCTACTACATAGCTAGGAGAATGATTGATATTCCAACTCAAGGATCGGTTGCTCTTCCATACGGGATGCTTCTCACCCGTCTCTATAGAAACTTCGCTCCAATTCCACCAACCCCAAAAGGGATGCACCTTCACTATGAACTCATCCCTCACATCTTTGTACCTTTGAGTGATGCTCGAGTTGCTAAGACTAAAGGCAAGAGAGCTAAACCTCCAACTCCTTCATCATCATCATCATCAAATAGCTCCGAGGATGGTCTTCCAAGCTCTCATCTTCCACCTCATGATTATTACGCATCTCTTCCCGAGGTTGAGAATGAATCAGCAGAATTCAAACAAACTAAGGGAATGTTCAAGTGCCTTGGTAGGATGATGAACAAGATTTACAAGAAGTTGGACAAATAAGGGTACTTTAAGGAATGTTTGGAACAATGCATTATCATTAATGTTTGATACTATTTAGTTGTTTTTATTATGTAGGATGATAATATAACTTGAAACAATGGTGTATGCTAACAATCTCATGCCGGGGATAGCACAAGTATGCTATCAATTTTACCCATTTTCACTTTATTGTGAAAATCAATAAGTCTTGCTCAAAATCTATGCTCCACTATGTTTACACATGTGTTATTTACTTTTCCTAACTAGAAATGTTTAGTATAACATTTTAAGAAAAATTTGAGTTTCGAAATGTCCCCGATACCTAAAATGTACTCGTCCATATTTCAAGACTCCACGGATCGGACGGCACCATAATTCAGTACCGTCCTTTATGTAGTTTGGTACCGCCATACATGCAGGCGGACGGACGGCACCCTTTTTAGGGTACCGTCTGTGTATGATTTTGGTGCCGTGGATCCTCCGTAATTTTCTCAATTTCGACTCTTTCGTGATTCCAAATTATCTTCCATCACTTATAAATCAATCTTAACTAGTTTATCTGTTATTAGAACTAGTATTATTTACTAAGGTGTATAAAAATCCATTTCCACCAAAATTCAAAAATTTGAAAAATTCACCCAAGGAGCCCTTTGGCATAAAGGAAGGAACCAAATTTTGGTACCTTCAAACCGTGGTAATCAATATTAGGAAATTCCACCACTAGAACACATTTATTGCAAATCTTTTCTTCTTCACTCCATCTTCCTTGTATGGATTGACTTGGGTGATATGACTAGCATTCAACCCACTTCCAAATCATTAGAACCTCATCTCTTCAATGGTTCAACATCAAATCAAACCATTTCTCAACAATTTCTTACCTCTATAAATTGAAAGGCTTTACCATGATCATCCTCACACCTTCTTCATTCTCACTACTATCTAGCAAATCAAAACCCAAGTTAAAAATGACTAAATCATCACCAAAACCTTGCAAGAAAACCGCTAGAATTAGCATAAGGCCTTGTTGTTTTGTTCATCTTAGCTAATCATCCGAATCTTCACCACTCACAATCTCATCTCCCATTAGAGATGATACAAATCTTACCTTAGCTACACCCACTTCATCACACATTGTGATCACCACTCCACCACCAATAAAAACACCTACTTCACCTCCACCGGCACCCATCCAAACATCCAAAACCCCTCACCACCTTCACCAAGGTCTCCCACTCACTCTCCATGGAGTTATTTTCAACTCCACCAACATCACCAAATCCTTTCCTAGAGGACTTGGAAGACTTGCCTCCTGGGCCAAGTCATCCACCACCATTGCCATCCTTTGGCACAATTGAGCGAATCGCTCATGAGTCACCTCGGTCATCCATTGACCCAAACGCCCATTAGGGCCAAGACCTCTCCTTTTCCACCCCATTCACAAGGACATTCATGGTCCTTTATACGGGATCATCCACTTCCATCATCAATGTCCCTCATATTGAGGACACTCGGAGTGCATGTGGGATGACAATCCCACTAGAGAAGAGATTCAAGCCGAACTCCACAACCTCCACCAATTCAAAGGCATGGTGGATTCTCACTTAAGTGAGACAATGCAAATGCAAAATGCTTTGCTTGCATCCATCATGACCACTCCAAACATTCCCAACACCACCAACACATCCACCATTCCACCACCACAACCTCCCCAAACTTTCTACCCCCAAGGCATGGTTGCTCAACTTGTGAGCAAGCGGGCCAAATGGAAACGGACCCGGGTTATGGTCCATGACTTCCAAGAAGAAATGAGGTTCATCCTCAACCACATCCTTGAGCGTCTCAACGCTCTTTCCCATCCACCATCACTTTAGGATGGTTTTAGAATAGTCTTTCTTTTGTTTACTTTCTTAGGATAATTTTTCTTGTACTAAAACACATCATTGTGTTCTCTTTTCATGATCTTTACTCATGAAAATTTTTAACTAATGAATGTTGTTTATTATATTGTTGGTGTCATTACATAGTGCTTGGAAATGCTTGTGAATGATCATTATTACTAACAATTTTTTTGTAGCTTTATTTTCACAATCCATGTATCTTCCCATTAAAGCACCCAATTTAGGGGAGCTTTGAATAAGGGGAGATAGTAGCTCGCTCATTACATTCCGCGATAGCCTCTTCTTTTGTTGAGACAAAAGGGGAGAAAATATAGAACTTTGAAATTATTTATATTTGACTTTTACGAAAAGTCAATGCATACATTGACTTTCTAAAAGTCAAACAGAACTCTCATTGATAATACTTGACTTTTCTTTAAAAGTCAAACCGCATACTTTGACTTTCGAAAAAGTCAACATCATGCATCAACTAGTGAATTCTTTGACTTTCATAAAAGTCAAATTTCATACACTGCATTATCATTTCCTTTTCAAGTTCTAAAACTAATATTTTATAACTCTTGTACAAACTTTGCTTCTTTTATAAAAATAAAATTTATATTTTGTCCTCAACAAAAGGGGAGATTGTTAATACAAATATCGTCATTAAACGTTATTTATATTTTGATCTTTGCCTAAGTTTTGTTAACGACAAAAGTAAATTTAATTTATAAAAGCTTAAAGCTTGTCAAGTTTATTAGATATTAAAACAAGCTTTCTCAAACAATATATTCATCATTCAAGCATTTACATTTATGATTAGTAACATCTTGATATGACTCTAATCATTATGTATGATAGTAGTTTGTAGAATGTGTTAGGTTCTTAAAACCAAACACTACTTAAGCATTGCATATTTCTATAAATAGTAATACAACATTTGACATCATGTATTACATCATGGAAATCATTGGAAGATTCCATTAGATATTTTGTGAAGATTTGTACTCTTCATATCTTGCACAATCTCACTTAGATAGAGTTGACTTTGGCAAGATTTGATATCTTGGTTGTCGGACCAGCGGTACCAAAATGGTACACGGCGGAACCCTTTAAGGGTCCGCCGTCCGTGGGACGCCTCCATCCATTTTGGCTATAAATAGCAATGCCAAGCCAAGTAGTTTCTCATCCCTTTCCAACATACTTTCATACATATCTTCTCTAACCTTTCTAACTCGGTTTCATATCATATTAGTGATCTTTTTGTAGCAAAGAAGATCAAGTCATATTCAAGCTTCAACGAAGTTGGAAGTCTTGTTTGTTTAGTGTTGTATGATCTAGTGTTGATCCATACTTCATTGTTGTATCAAACCATCATAATCTTGTGAGTGTGAGTGGTTAGTATTTTAGTCCTCAAAATACATTGTGTGTGGGAGTAGTTGTACCCTTGGAAAGAACTCAACATCTAGCTTAGTGTCGGAAATAGTGTGTTAAGTGTAAAGGTTTTCTCCGCGGTGAAAGGAGCTTGTTGACTAGTGAAGTTAAACTCTCGAGTGTGAGACTCGGGAGTGGAGTAGGGCAAGGAAAAAGAGTCCTTGTAGGCCGAACCACTATAAACAACTTGTTGTGGTTTGATCATCTCTTTCCTTATTTACTTATTACACATTGCTTGCATATTTCATTAACATACTCAAGATCAATATCAATTGATCTTTCAATAAGTTTCAAAACAATGTTTTTAATTGGTAAACTATTCAACCCCCCTTCTAGTTTTCTACACTAGCATATTTAGATCATTATGAAACTTGTAAACCACCCTCATCTCATATGATCATAATGCTTCTAACTTTCATTTGTTGTAAGCACATTCCCGAAGTGATCCTCCAAAGCAAGCCTAAAGATCTTGCATCCTTACCTACTAAAGTGATCACCCATCACAAGCATACAAGCACATGAAGATCTTCTACAACAAGCTTGGGAAACTTGTCATCTTCATTCATAGAAGAATAACTTAATCATGCTTTGTGTTCTTGATGTTTAGTTTAGGATTTCATATCCATTAGACACATTGTCTTGGATATTGTCTAGTATCATATTCTTGTATCTATAACTAGATTAGATGGTTTATGTATTTGTGCCATAAAAAACAAGGTTTGTTATGTTGGGCCATAAAACATAACGGGTGTCATAGATGTGTCGTGTTGGTTGGGTAATAGTTCCTCCTTTGTAATGGAACCCGGTATCTAGCCTTGTACCGGATAAAGTGTAGGCGACGTTGTGATAGGTTTGGTTCTACCTCGCGGAAGACTCGGTATCTAGCCTTGTACCGGATAAAGTGTAGGCGACGTTGTGATAGGTTTGGTTCTATAATCTCTCCCGAACTACCTTCTTTATTTCTCCGTCACGAGCCAACCGCTTGTGAGCGGTCAACCGTAACAGATGATAAAGGCGGCGGCCGGGAGAAATGCAAGTTTACCAAGGATTAAAATATCCTTGGATCGTTTATGTCCCGGAGGCGTGATATCCTGAATACAACGTGTGTAAAAAATGATATAGAATATACAAAAGCAGAATCGATTGACTAACACTAGGAATGTGAATAGTAATAGCTCATCACAACTATGTCGTTAAAACGCACAATCGAAACCTAAAACGTAAAAGATATACAAACGTGCGTTACTAAAACGTAAACGTATAAAAACAAAACGATAATAACTATAGTAGGGATTTGCATGTCTTAGCGACTTAAATGCAAATTAAATAAAATTAAAATATTAAACTATAATTTACAAATATTATGAAAGTAAGGAAAACTTAAAAACTAAAACAACAAATACATATTTACATATGTAATAATTACACAAACAAAATAAAACAGGAAAAGGAAAATAAATAATTATACTAAAGAAACTAAAACATATAAAAATTTGAAGTCATTTAAATTCTATTTTACAATTGTTTAACGATTAAAATCTAAAAATTTACGTTCTTCAATTTTATGTAAACGTACAAAATAAAAAACGTGAATTAGGTCAATACAACTCCCACAAATGTGAAAATTATATTTTAGAATCCTAAAAGATAAGAAAATTATTAGAAAATAAAAATAAATTTTACACTATTAAATTAATTAATATAAATTAAAATGAATTAAATGTATTTAATAAAGAATTAAATAACAAGAAAATCTAAAATTAACTTAAATAAATGAAATAAAGAATCAAAATCTAAAATATCATAAAATAATTTATGAAACGAAAATGTATTTTACATAATTATTCTATTTATTATTAATTATTTACTATTATTAATTACTAAAAACTATTATTATTTAATAAAAATAAATGGATAAATAAAAATCTGAAACTCAAAAAATGTTACTACTATAAGAACTAAAATGTGCAAAGGAAAACTGAGAAGTGAGCTAGCCTAGGTGGGTTATGCGGTGAACTTGTCACCAAGGGAACCTAGGTTCGAATCCAACACACAACCTTTTTGCACTTTATTTTATTTTGATTTTCTTTTGCAAAACTACTTATAAGCTATATATAAGAAACTTTAACAAAATCAACTTTTCAAAACTTGGAAATAAGCTGCTGGGAGCTTATTTCCATAACAGCTATTTATAAGCCTAAAGCTCTAAACAAAAGCTACTACTTGTGGTTAAAGCTTGGGTTTTGGAATTTACATTTAAGGACTAGACTATATACGATATTATACAAGTTAGAAGAAAATGAACTTATAAAACCTATAAATAAGCTATACATGAGCTTATGAGTCCAACAGATTAAGCTTTTGGCTTGACTGTTGGAACTCAACTAAAAATAAGCTTGAAAAAGCTATACAAAGGAAACAAAAGGTAAAAGTATATATGTACAGTATAATAGGTGTATATGAACAAAATAAGCGAGAAGGGCTTATAAGTGCGACTTATGGTTTAGAGCAGTCAAGCCAAAGGCTTGACTTGGATGGAATGGAGGCTTCAAAGAACCCGTAATAAGCTCCATACTTAAAAAGTAAAGTATAAAATATATTTGTACAAGTATAATATACATATATGAACAAGCTTGTGCCTTTGGAATTAACTTATAAGCTCAAAATAAGCAAATAAGCACTTATGATTCTACTACTCAACCAAACAGCCTGCAGACCATGTTTATGGGTAAGTTAAGCTAAGCAATAGCTCAAAACCTCAAAGCAAGCCTTGAGGTGTCAAGATGGTGGTTGACTTTCCAAAGAGCCAAGAATCACAAGCTATGGACAACTATAGAGCTTTTGGTGAGCTTATGAAGATGACACCAAATCACCGCTTCGACTGAGGTGACTCGATTATCAACCGAGTATTGGGACAAAAGCAGAGCTAAGTGCAGACCTAGCTATTAAGCTACAATATGGAATTAAAACATTGGAACCTCTTAACTGGTTGGTTAGCTTCTAAAAGAAACTAATTTCACAAGCTAAGTCCAACAGATAAGCTTTTTGAGAGCTTATGAAATATAGTGATTACATCGAACATTTAGTATGCTCGTTGAAGTGGTGATAAGTTAAAGCTACTTGCATTACTACTTAATAGGTCGCAAGGTGAAAATTAAGCATAGGATTACTAAGTTGGGTGGATGAGCTTCACAAAAGCTAAACCACACAAGCTTATCACCTTAAATGAGCTTATTAGAGTGAAGGAAATGGTGCAAGTTCAAGCAGTTGAAATGTTGTGGTGGGCAAACAACAAGCTCTAAAGACTTATCAAATAAGCGCATGAGAGCTCAACCAACACCGAGACATTGAGTATGACCGGATAGCCTCTCAAGAAGCCAAATATCACAAGCTCAAGCTTAGTGGGAACTTTTCATGGACTTGGAGAACAACTCAACTTCCACCGCTTGCTTGAAAGGAAGGAGTAAGATGGGACAAAAAGGAGAGAATGATTAAGCTATCTAATTAAGCTAAAAATGTAAAAACAAGCAGACATATGATAAAAAAAACACATAGGCAACACAAATAAGCCAAGTACACAAGCTAAGGCCAACTTCACAAGCTTTTGCAAGCTTGTGAACTTGACACCTAAAACTGTGGTGCAGGGCAAGACTAGGCATCAATAAGCTACAAATTAAGCTAGTAAACATGACATATAGACATTAACAAAAATACAGTAAGCTAACTTAGCAACAGAACTAAAACATATTAAAAACACAGAACTAGAGATTAAATAACAAAGGCACAATAAAATTACTAAGTTTATCCAAAAAAGACTTAAATGAAAATTGACTTTTTAACTAAAAACTAAAAGTTGACTAAAGTGAATTTAAATCTTAAACTACTGATTATATATGATATATTAAGCTATAAGAACATGAATTTAATCTATGTTAACAAGCTTTAAGCTTGTAAAATGAATTTGACAACTCAAAATCCCAACAGTGAACTGTTAAGACATAGGATTTGGAATTTTGACTTATATCAAACAAAGACTATATAAAATGGTAGAACTGAGCTAATAAGTGCTATTGTGACATATAACAAATACAAACAACAACAGACAAACACTGGAATCCATTTTTATCAGCAAATCCAAACAATCCTATGATTATCACTTGTCACATGAAGATCAAAGGTTTCAATGAATCTGAACATAAACCTTATTCCAAACATTTAATTATAACATATTAAGACTATTTGAGCATAAAACTTCCAAGAACACAGTCAAGAACACAGATTTGTCAGATTTGCATTTCAACTGAGTAATTTCCAATTTTTAGCACAAGTGAATCTCAATGAACAACCTACTTATATTATGTTATAACAACACTAAACAACAACACAGAAACAGGAAAACATAGAAATCAAAGCATAAAAGGATCGCATGAAATTGCAAAAAAATGAGAAATGGCTTACAAGATACATCAGTGAGAAACATGGAACCAAGGACAAGGTTACACCTATTAGCTTCCCAATAAGCTCCTAATACCCTTAGCACTCCAAATTCACCCTCGCTTCATCATCTTCTTTATTAACCCACTATTTTGATTTTTCAATGATTATCTTGATTTTTAGTAATTTATGAATTTTAAAAACTACACTTGTTTTAATGTATCTAAAAGCTAAATGAGCTTTGTCAGGAGCTTATGTGGCTTATAGAGTCCATTAAACAACTACTTAACAAGAACTTGAAAAACATGAAAATTAAAGGAATTAAGTAAAAACATGAAACTGAAATTAAACTTAAATAAAACTGAAACTAGAGTTCCATTACACTAATTTGATGAAAAGTACAACATTGAAACTGTAAAAGACATAAAATTAAAGAAAGCTTTTTAAAAAGATTACACTACGTGACTAATGGCTAGTCCAAAAGTGTCTTCTCCTCTTTTTCTTCTTCCTTTTATACTCCAAGCATCTTCTCTCACTTCTCTGATTGTTTCCCACCATATCTGAGCCATTGGATCACTCTAACTCATCAAAACCGTCCACTTGGATTTTGGCGCCAAAATTTCTTGAGCAGGTTTTAGCTTTAAATGGAGTGGGTTGAGATAATTAAAGGTTTTGGAGTTTAGAGAAGGTGGAGGGGACAAGGTATGGAGAGGGGGGTTGAAAAAGATGGAAAACCATCTCTGGTTTTGGTGTTACAGGGGTGAAGAGGGAGGTCTACAGTGCTTGGCGGTTTTCCTCTTGTTTGACTTGCGTTGACCGAGGAATGATATCAAAGGGGTCGGGTTTGGGCTAGAGACAGATTGGGCCAAGGATTGGATAGTGGATTTGGATTTGGGCTTTTAATAACATAAGGGTCCGGATGGTTTAAGTAAGCATAAGGACCAAACATGTAAATCTGCCAAACATTAGGGACCAAATCTGCCATTCATCCAAAGTTCACACAAGGACTATTCCTGCCATATATGAATAGTACAAGGACCATAGTTGATAATTATTTCATTTTTAAAATTAAAAGGACCTTGATTGTCATTTTTGGATTTTGAGGGACTAAAAGTGTAATTTCCCAAAAGTTTATCAAAATGTTCCAAATTTTCAATCATGCATAGTACAAGGGTATTATTTGTAAAATTCCAAGTTTAGAATACCGAGGACCATTTTGCCAATTTTGTGACTTGAGGATAAAATTGCCATTTGTGTGTAAACTTTCATCCGAGGATCATTTGTGAATATTTTGGTTTCCCAAGGACTTAAGTTGACTTTTCATTCATTTAAAACATTTAGGGACTAGTTTTGCCAATTTGTGTAACTCTGGGACCTAAAACAACATTTGTTGTGAAATTGATCATTTTCACTTGTTTTCAATCTTTTGTACTGAATCACATAAAACACATTTAAATGATATTTATAACATTTTGTGAGTCATTTGTGTGTTTTTGGTTGTTTTGTGGGTTTAAATAGTATAAAATATATGTGTAATTAGACACATATCATTCTACCTCGTGGAAGGACTCGGTATCTAGCCTTGTACCGGATAAAGTGTAGGCGACGTTGTGATAGGTTTGGTTCTACCTCGTCGAAGGACTCAGTATCTAACCTTGTACCGGATAAAGTGTAGGCGACGTTGTGATAGGTTTGGTTCTACCTCGTGGAAGAACTCGGTGTTTAGCTTAGTACCGAAAAAAGTGTAAGCGACGTTGTGTAAGGTTTTCTCCACCAATAATGGAGTTTGTTGATCTAGTGAAGTAACTCTTGAGTTGGATACTCGGGGAGTGGAGTAGGGCGAAGAGAAGATTCGTGACCGAACCACTATAAATCCTCGTGTCGGTTTGTCTATCCTTTTACTTATTGCTTTACTTTTATTCTTGCTCTATATTGTTGATTGTTTATGTGGTTGACGTTTATGTGTGTGATGCATACTTGGTCTTTCATATAGTCATAAACTATATTTGACACTTTACATATTATAACACGCTTGATCAAGAAAAACAAACCGGACTAATAATGGTGAAACTTGATTTATAATGAACCATTAATCTTGCGGAATCTTATGTGATATTAAGGGGTTGGCCTTACATGCCTTAATTCGTTAAATGAATCCTCTCATCGAGATTAGCGAATGCGATGGTTTATACTATATTTGATACGAAAGTTTTAAGTTTGAAAGGAAACGATTCACCCCTACGTTTTCACAATTAGTATCGAGCGGGTTGGCTCTAGTTTTAAAACAAATGGTTTTCAAAACGAGTAAGGTCCTTGTATCAAATTTTTGGTGAAGTCAAGCATAATATGAAAAGTGTTTTGTTGTTTTTTTTGAAGTTTTGTTGTTAGATATCTTTGTTAATCAAGCTTGAATAAAGATTAAAATGGGTAGTATAACCTCACTAAAAAGTCTACAAAGGTTAAACCTTTTCGTCAGGTCAAAACATGCATTTTTGTAAATCTGTGTCACATCCGCGGATCCGTTTGCTATCAAAGGGTGGATCCCTTTGCTATCAAAGGGCGGATCCATTTTGGAAGGGATCCGGCGGATCCGTGGCACAGAAGACAGTTTTTGTCTAAATTTCAAAAAATTCATAACTAATTAACCGTAAGTCCGTAGAAGTCGTGCCACCAATCGTTTTAAAGGTATTTGAGTCTAATTTCATTAAAAAATGATTTCATAAACTGATTCATAACAAAAATTTACAGAATCATTGATTTATAAAAGAAAGTCATTTTTGGGTCATAACTTTTGCACAATCTTTGACGGATGCTTTCGTCTTTGAATAACAATGTGTCCTCTTTTGAAATTAAGGTTTTGATCATATTTATAAATATAAAAGAAACTAATCAAGCTTGGTATACATGTTTATATTTAACACAAACCGATGAAAACAACTTTCGTATGCTATTACTTGATTATTTGCTTATCTCAAATAGCTTTTGTGCTTGTTTGATTGAATAACCATATGTGGTTTCCTTACGTTTCTATTCATTCTCTTGTTTGTCGATTTAGTAATATTCTACTAATTAATGTGCTATTTGAAGGAGTGTTTGGGATAACATCTAGTTGTGTCGAAAATGTTAGTTTAAATACTTAGATACGTCATATAAGTTGAAAAATATTTAAAACATGTAGTATACTAAATGGCTTCTAGTTGAGTTTGTCATGTGTGCAACATAAATGTTTTATGTGCTTATATGATTTCTTGATTTCATATTTTCTTGTGTCGTTTTCTAAAAACAACAAGAATGAACATCGAATCATAACCTACACTTGTGTTGATGATGTACTCTCCCATTTTCCTTTTCTTGATCGCTTTCCAAGCTTCATAGTAGGATTGACAACTTGATTATGTCATCCGATATACTCAAGTAAATTATTTTGCAACATAAATATAATTGTACATATCCGAAAATCCAAACTCGAGCTTTCCAACAACATATGTTGAACTAGCTCATCCAACCATTTTGTTCACCATATGGACAACTTTTAATTTTTTTAAACATGACACCTTCACACCTTAGTTGTTTCAAGCATAATATTAATAAAAAGAAAGCAAATTATCATCATTGTTACTCTTCGATAGGCCATTGTAGGAATATAAATTTTCCTAACTTGAGAATGAATACTCGAGAACTTATTGCACTAGAAACTCAATTTGACCTAACGGTTGAATTGCTTCCTTGATAGAAGTTGGGTATGTGGAATCACCTGTAAAAATGGCCGTGTTTAGCCGTAATTGAGCTCGCTAGTAATAGTCTCATATTCATTCTATCACTTGAGAAATTTATACTCCTATGTTTTCCTAAAGTAAGTTTACAATGGAAATACTTTGCATTGTCTTAGGATTACTAATCAAACAAGTTGTAAAATTAATTTTTCTTTTAAGTTAATCACAACCACTTGCCTCATCAAGCGATTATCTTGCTTTGATCGAGAAGAGCTACATGACTTCATGGACGAAGCTCATTGTATGCTAATCACCATCCGTAATGACTATACATAGTTCATTGCTTCCGTTGACCAAAACAACCTTCTAAAACAATTCACTTTCTTAAGGACGCATATACATGTGTTTCTTACTCTTCAAATACCAACACATAGGCAAACATCTTTTAGCCAAAACCAACTCACAAAACAGTACTTGCTTCAAGCCTTTCTAAATCCAACACTTACTCTTCTTCATCTCCACAAATAACAACTCCACCTTTTGGATCTAAAGATAGTCTAGATTGTCCTTAACTAGCACCTCACAACTCTTTCTAGACACATACCTTGCATGTCATTGTTAGTGTAAATGATTTACTAATCTAGACCGTAAATCTGTTTTGGCTTCTTGAATAGTGCTTGTTAAGTTTGCTAAACCTTTGTATTATTTGTGAGCTCAATCTCATTTGATTGCCTATATGTTATTTCTACAGGCCCTCCTTGCTATGCTTAACTTGTATATATGTATACTTGCTGTAGAAATCATTATTTTCAAAATTCAAAACATAGAGAAATTTTTTGTAAACTATTCTGTTAAGAAAGTCTGTGTCAGACGCCGGATCCCTTAGATATAACTAGACGGATCCCTCAAGTGAAGGATCCGTGGGATCCGGGTGGACAGAAGTTCCTTTTTAGCCTCCTTGCATCAATCCAACCTTCCAGACCTTATTGGACTAGTTAAACATGCTACATTAGGATCACTTAAACTTTCCTTAGGCTCAGTTGATCTCACATTCACTCATACATGACTTAGGATCACATTCAAAGTATTTTTGATTTATCATTACTTCAAAACTCATCATCTTTCTACTACAATGTTTATACATTGTTCCTCTCAACTCAAAACACCTAATTTGATATTTCTTTTAATTTTAGCAAATTGATTTTAGTCATCTTTACCTTAAAATGCTCCAAAAACTAGTTTTTCATTTCTTATGATTTTTAAGAAATTTTCCTTTAACCACCATCTAGTTCCTATAACCATTCACCATCCTCAAAACACTAAGTGTCATCCATAATCACTCATTTGTGTTTCTAAAACTCAATTTTCCCCACAAAAGCCATCATTGACAAATCTCACTTATTAGTCTTGACCACTTAGGTCTCATGCCATGTAAGACACTTAATAGACTGAGTAACTTAGGATAGGTAGGTGCTAGACCTTGATAGAATCCAATCACCTCCTTTTCACCTCATCTGTTAGTCGGATCCCTAGACTAAAGCTAGCCGGATCCCTCTAGTGAGGGAACCGGTGGAACCGAGGAACAGAAGGTACATTATCTCTTTAGATAATCATTTCAAATTTCTTTTTTCCACTCAAGCACTTGTTCAACACTTAGGATTATCAGTTTCTTATATGTTTATAAATGAGTTGCATTTATATGATTATTTACGTGTTCTTTCTTTTTTTTTCATGATATTATGTGAACAATTTCTCCATTTGTATAAATGTTTTCCTTTTGTACTAACTCTTTTGGATTCTTGTAGGATGACAATGGTTGATTTCATCATCAAGTGAAGTTGTGCTCATTCGTACATTTTTTATTTCTAATCTTGCATCATCCTAACCATCTTCCTCTACTTTTGTCACTAGTCACAAAGTCATCATGTCTACCACCTCTATTGAGTCATCAACCGAGTCAACAAAAAGAGTCACCTTGATACCTTTCATCACCATCTTTTTCTACTCTTGAGTCACTCTATTACCTAGTAAAACTTGACCTCTCATCACCTCTACCACAACTTCCATACCTCTAAGTCATAATGATGATTTCTATCATTATCATCGTGTCCAACATCTAGTTCATGAACTACGTGATGAAGTATGTTTCATGTTCTACCACATCCTACTTGTGTCAACCACAACCTCAAACCACAAGCTACTTGTGTCAACCACATTCTACAAGTGTCTCACTACCACTACAATTCATGGTCACTCAATCGTCCTCCACAAACATCTATGTTGTCAAAAGCCAAGTGAATTTCGTAATGAAATGCATCTCATCCCCAAATACATTTATTTTCTTACCTTGAGCAACCTTACAACTTCTAAACCAACCATGATGATGCAAGTAGTAGGATTATTCTCTTTTGACACTAATCCTTTCTCTCAGGGTTCATATATACACACTTTGATGTGTATGGGATTCTAAATCTATTTATGGATGAAATTTTACACTAATTTTTATTTGTAGGTTCACTCATATACATGGGTTTGTATATGGCACACTTGTCTTCGTACCGAGGTTTAATTATTTTTAGGCTCTTTTGACGCCTCGAGCAAGGGGAGCTTCAGTCGAGCATCTATAAAGTGCATCATATAACTCGTCCAACGATTTAATATATTTTTTCACTAATTTTTTTGTAGATTTTCAAAACACACTAGGAGCACTTGACGTCCTCAATAAAGGGGAGCTTTCGTCAAAGCCAAAATATTGCAAATTTTTCAATACTTTCGTCTTAGCCTCCTAAAATACTTAACGCCCTTTACAAGGGGAAGCAACCGTCAAGGGGGAGCATGCATACATTCATTCTTCAAAATTCCTTTATGTTTCAACAAAAGGGAGATTTCTTTCTCATCATATATATATTTTTTACTTAACACTAACCTTGATGTAGGTTAAGCCTAAAAAATTTGATCCATTGATCCGTTGGCAACAATGGTTATAACTCAAAGGATCTTTCTATGTATTTTTTTCTTTTTGTGTGATTCTCTAGGTTCCTCTTAAAGGTGAGATCACCACCTCTTGAACACGTGCAAGCTCAAGGTTATGAGTTGCTAAGCTTCGTCATCATCAAGACCACTGAAGTGAATCTTGTTGATAATTCTTCTCTCCCTCCATTAGGTGTTTCGTGTTGAAGGTATTGGCATGGTGTGCAAATTGTGTACAACAATGGGAGCAATAAGGTGTTTTTTTTTTAATTTAACTTCACTAGGGATGATGCAAACTCGCCATTCTTGGGAGAAATTAAGTTTAAACTCTAAGGACACACCCTTTTTGTTTCGACAAAAGGGGGAGAAGAGGTAAACGGAGAAGGTAGTGTATAGGAAGTACAGACACAAGTAACTTTGACATTTTACTTATCTATTACGTTTACATATGTTTTGTCATCATTAAAAAGGGGGAGATTGTTAGTGCAAATATTATAATATTTAATCTATATAGTCTCGTTTGTTTTGTTGATGACAAACATGTAACTTGTAATACATAACGTAAAATGTATAAGTTACTTGTAATTATATTTTGTCTCAACATACTCTCAACACCTCTCGACGACTCAAGTCCTTGTATGCTACAACATAGGTTCGTACATGTTTGTTATGTTGCGTTATGATCAAACCCCTAACAAACCATTAAACATGTTTAGTTAAATAGTTTATATAAAACACTTAAGTACTTACATACATAAACAAAAGTAAAAGTATTGGGTAAATACCATGATCCATGATCCAAGACCCATGACCCAATGTCTAGATACATTGTACCTTGGAGGCCACTTAAGGATCTTACCCATGACCCATGACCCATGACCCATGACCCATGGATAAAGAGGAGTGTCCCACAGATCCCTCAAATTGCCCATGGATCCCTTGGAATTACAAGGGCCGGATCCCTCCAGAAGGGATCCTTGGGACAGAAACATAGTTTGGTCTTTTTGCCTATAAATAGCGAGCCACTTCTCACCATATTTTCACACCTTTGCACATAGTTTCTCCACCATTTCTAGCATATTTAGATCATTAGGAAAATGTAAACCACCTCATCTCATATGATCATAATGCTTCTAACTTTCATTTGTTGTAACCATACTCCGGTGATCCTCAAAGCAAGCCTAGAGATCTTGCATCCTTACCTCTATGAAGTGATCACCCATCACAAGCATACAAGCACATGAAGATCTTCTACAACAAGCTTGGGAAACTTGTCATCTTCATTCATAGAAGACTAACTACATCATGCTTTGTGTTCTTGATGTTTAGTTTAGTATTTCATATCCATTAGACACATTGTCTTGGATATTGTCTAGTATCATATTCTTGTATCTATAACTAGATTAGATGGTTTATGTGTTTGTGCCGTAAAACACAAGGTTTGTTATGTTGGGCCACAAAACATAACGGGTGTCATAGATGTGTCGTGTTGGTCGGGTAAGTGTTCCTCCTCTGTAATGGAACCTGGTATCTAGCCTTGTACCGGATAAAGTGTAGGCGACGTTATGATAGGTTTGGTTCTACCTCGTGGAAGGACTCGGTATCTAGCCTTGTACCAGATAAAGTGTAGGTGACATTGTGATAGGTTTGGTTCTACCTTGTGGAAGGACTCAGTATCTAGCCTTGTACCGGATAAAGTGTAGGCGACGTTGTGATAGGTTTGGTTCTACCTTGTAGAAGGAATCGATATCTAGCCTTGTATCAGATAAAGTGTAGGCAAACGTTGTGATAGGTTTGGTTATACCTCGTGGAAGAACTCGGTGTTTAGCTTAGTACCGGAAAAAGTGTAAGCGACGTTGTGTAAGGTTTTCTCCGCCAATAATTCAGTTTGTTGATATAGTGAAGTAACTCTCGAGTTGGATACTTGGGGAGTGGATTAGGGCGAAGAGAAGATTCGTGACCGAACCACTATAAATCCTCGTCTCGGTTTGTCTATCCTTTTACTTATCGCTTTACTTTTATTCTTTCTCTATATTGGTGATTGTCTATGTGGTTGTGTGATGCATACTTGGTCTTTCATATAGTCATAAACTATATTTAACACTTTACATATTATGACACGCTTGATCAAGAAAAACAAACCGGACTAATAATGGTGAAACTTGATTTATAATGAACCATTAGTCTTGCAGAATCTTATGTGATATTAAGGGGTTGGCCTTACATGCCTTAATGCGTTAAATGCATCCTTGCGTAGAGATTAGAAAATGAGATGGTTTATACTATATTTGATACGAAAGTTTTAAGTTTGAAAAAGAAACGTATTCACCCCCCTCTACGTTTTCACAAAGTCATTTCGATTACTGACATTTTAAAGCTCGTCACTTCATGGGTTAAGTCTGAGTTTGAGTACTTCATGATCATGGGTTAAGTCTGAGTTTGAGTACTTTCGAAATTCCATTCCCTTAACAATATATTTTGATCATGGGTTAAGTCTGAGTTTGAGTACTTTCGAGATTCCATTCATTTTAAAGCTCGTCACTTCATGGGTTAAGTCTTTTCGATTAGTGTTATCTCTCCCACATACTGAAATCTGAAAACCCTAAAACAGCCCATCCTCCTTATATTGCTGAAAACGTTTATCACATTCATTCACACTAAAAACCTAAAAAACAAAACCAAAATAGTTCTAGTTATACGACAGTGGAATTTTTGATTCACGTTTAAATCTTGTGCGGGTTTTTGTTCGCATTCGTCTTCAGAAGTTTGGTTTCATTAGTTCTTGTTCGAGCTTGATTCGAGTTGTGGCTAGTTTTTTGATTCAGTCCAAGGTCGTGTGGAGTTAAGAATTTGATTTCATGAGCAGTTCGCGAGTTGGCATTTGTATCTAGTGGTTCGAGTCTTGGAGTATGGCTGTTGTACGAGTAAAAAGTCTTGGAGTGTGGAGTGTGCTCAAGGTATTCGATTGGCTCATGTTCACTAAAAGGGTTTGTTTTGTTCGAGCTTGGTACCTGCTCGGGTTAGATTTTGGATCGTATTTAAGTTAAGATTTCATGGTATTTCTTTTAGAGTCTTAGGTTACCGACGCACGTCATACAAGTTATTAGTTCGATTTTGGATTGGGTCGCAATTCATAAATGGTCTCAGTTTCGGTTGTGTATGGATGAAGGTGGTGGTTTCATTAGTAGTAGGTTAAGGTTTGATTCGAGTGTACGACTAAGGTTTTGGTTTCGTGATTGATTGTGTCGTGTTCGTTTCCGAGTCGATAGTTGTGCTTGTTCACGTTTGGCTTTTGCATGGCATGTAGGTATATCCTAACCATAGTTATATTATAACCTCGATGATGAAGATGGAATTAAGCAGTTTTGTGAAAACATGTTATGATAAATGTTACTCTTAAATGATACTCTAAGGTGTTACTCTTTAATCGATATAGATATCTTGTTACTCTCAAATAGTAAATATGTTAATCGGTTGGTCATAAGATTTCACCATCGATATGTCAAAGTAATGTTCCATGAGTCTCATGCAAGGTTTTTGTGATTCTAACTAGTTTTGTTAATATAAAAGTTCAGTACGTATGATAATATAAAACATGTTATTCACAGATATCGACATGCATTTAAATCAGGGTAAAAAGGTCTTGGTTCGTTAATGCATAAAAGACTAGAGTTGTATTTGATCATGTTTCGTATGTTCTTGGTGACGTGTTTGTGTTTGTTTTCGAGAGTGGTCTTAAGTTTACATTTGTCTCTATTTCGGTTTATTCTTTAATTCTTATTAGATCTAACCATATTCGAGAAACACCTAAATCCTGTGCTATGAATACATAAGACTAAACCCTAAACATGTTAATAAATAACAATAAGTGTAAAATAAGTTATGAAATTAAATGGATTTATAAGTAATATATGATTATAATCCGTGTAGATTCGGTGAAGAAGGTTGATAAGGATTTAAAAGGTACACTTTTGAGGGGTCATTTAAGCCCTTAATTGATCACTTTTGTATCCGCTACTACTTAATTTCGTTCCTTTTAACTTTTAGGTCTCTTGAAGGCAAATTCTTGGAATGACAATTATTAGGACGAAAAGCGCGAATATACTGAAGAAAATGGCCAAAGTCAAGAATCGAGACACTCAAGTCTTTGGAATTGAAGGGGCGGCGTCATTTGCTAAATGCGACGCCGTCGCGACACATCTTGAGGCGACTCGGTAGCAAATTGCTAATTTACAAGTGGCGGCATCAGGTTTAAAAGAGTAGGCGTCGCAACCAGACGACCTAGATTTGGATCGAGACGGCGTCACGAGCATAAGGCCACGCCGTCGCGAGTTGACATGGCCAAGACGAAACCCTAATGGCGGCGACCGAGCGGCGTCACAATTAAAGTGGCGCCGTCGATTTTGTAACACTATATATAGAATCCGAATTTTTCGTTTTAGAGGTAGTTTTGTAGAGTAAAACCAAAACCGAACCAAGGTCATCTTGTGCGATATCTTAGGGTTTCATACCCTATTTTACAACAAGATAAGTTTTTTACTTCATTAATTCAATTATGTCTTCAATTGTTTTGGTGTATGCTTGCATGTTCTCCATGTTCGGCTAATTTACTTGTGTGTTAGCTTAGATAATATGAAACCTAGTTATTGAATATTGATTGGTTGTCTCTTATCTTAATTGTGATTGACCTAGTATTGCGATAGGTCATTCGTTGTGTTATTAATGCTTGATTAGTCTTTGTTGAACCTTAGCTTATAGTTACTAGTGGAATTGTAGGCTAAATATCCAAAGATAATCTTAGTGTTAAGTTTATGAATCCTAGAGATTTTGTAGTCATTAACCTTAGGTAGCTTGAAATAGTTAGGGATAAACACAAACCCTACGACCTTAGAAACGCAACGCGTTAAGAATAAGGACGTGACAATTCAACCATCAATAGGAGATAACTAGGGAGTAATAACATCTAAGTAAACACATTTTTAATCATCATAAGAGCACACAACAATAGACATAGACTACACTCACCTTAGCATAGTTAAATTAGATAAGTAGAGTAATCGGTAGAATTACCAACCCCCAAATCCAAACCCCGAGATTCGTACCTTTCCATTTTCTAAAAAATATAAAAAAGTTCAAAAAATATTCTTCCTCAACCCCAACCTTAGCGTAGTAATTTCTCACTAGCATTCCTATTCCCCTAGAGAATGATATCAATTCCCGAGGCTTACCCTAATACTACACTACAACGATTAGGTTCACTGCCTAGGGTGTTGAAAAACTTGCTTGATGAAAAGGAAGTTCCTTTGACCCCGAACTCGTGTTGTACGCGTATCACGTTTTTGTGCACTGTAGGGAATAGAATAGCTAGTTAGATTTCCACCTCGTTTAGGTTTCCTTGCTTGATTCCTATCAAGTAAGCTTTTTTCCCATTTTTAGCTTCCTCGTAGTCTATCCCCCTTCTTCGTGACCTTTGTTAGTAACCCCATCACTTTTCATTATGGAAGGTGATAATCAACCACCACTCATCAACCCACCACCAAATGACCCACCAAGAGGCCGTACTCTTGGTGAATACTCAAGAACAAGCCACCTAGGCTATAGGAACACCATTGAGCTTCCTGACCAAGCCCAAACTACGACCCTGCGATCCGACACCATCCGGCTGGTGCAAAATGGATGTACATTCCATGGACTTCATTCCGAAGATCCTAATCATAATCTTAAGGATTTCTTTAAAATTGTCGATTCCATCGACCTCGATACTACTACTAGGGAGACCACGCGTCTGCGTCTCTTCCAATTCTCTCTACGAGACCAAGCTAGTAATTGGCTTGAGCGACTTCCCGCCGGCTCCATCTCAAGTTGGGATGATCTCACCTCTCGTTTCCTTGCTCAATTTTTCCCACCGGGGAGAACTACTAAGCTTAGGAATGAAATCTTGATGTTCAAAAAACGTCAAGGTGAATCTCTCCTTAGAAGCATGGACTCGATTCAAGGACTTACTCCATAGAGTCCCTCATCATGGCATTGATCTTTGGCTTCAAGTCCAACTCTTCTATGATCATGTCAACTTCCCTACTAAGCGATCATTGACCAAGCGACCGGTGGAAAACTTAGTGATCTCACAGCGGAAGAATCGTGGGGTATAATAGAGGACCTTGCTCTGTATGACAACGAAAGTTGGAATGACCCCCGTGAGTTGCCCAAAACCGTAAAGGCAATCTCCTTGCCTCCCATTGACTCACAATCTTCCGACCGTAGGATGCTCAAGCTTGAAGATCAAGTTAAATTCCTAATGAGCTCCTACGAAAATCCTAAGTCTTCACAACAAGTGAACAAAATCACTCTATCTTGTGAATTGTGTAGTGGTCCCCACGACACTCGAGATTGCACAAGACTCCTCGAACAAGCTTTTGCAGACTACGCCTCCACGCCTACCGACGGAGCGGGAGAGAAGTGGTACACTTTCAAGCCCGAACAAAATAACTTAGGAAACTCCTATAACCCCTCATGGAGGAATCACCCTAACCTTAAGTGGAACAAAATTCAAACCCCCAAAGCTCATCTAGTCCACCTAATAGGTTCAACCCTCCATACACCGGGAACCCTACTAGTCTTGAGGCAATTGCGTCTAGATTCATGTCATTTCAAGATACTCGATTGACTAAGCTTGAAGCCGATTTCAAGCCACGACAAGAGGAGATGACAAACAAGCTTGCGCCTCTTAAGAGCCTTCAACGACCAGGAAATTGGAGCACTCCCAAGTGATACTATAAAGAACCCAAAAGTGAGTTTGATTTCATCGACTTCATGTTCTTGTTCACCATGGGAGAATGCGCATCCTTGCCCCTCACACCCAACGGTCCACTCGGTAAACGCTATCAACAAGGGTTCCAAGCAATCCAAAATGAGGTACCAAGGCCCTGCACCATTGGTAAAACCTACTCTTGAGAAACCCATCACCCAAGAACCCAAACTTAATCTAGAGGAGGAGTACAACGAACTCCATCAAGAGAAACCGGTTCTTGAAGTCTTAGCTCACGCACCTTATTATAATGCTTTAAAAGAAAAATATGAGCTAGAACATAAACTTGGAAAACATGGGTCCGCTTTTGTGCAAAATAATTTACCTAAGAAGTTAGACGACCCTGGGCTATTCACTCTTCCGTGTAGGCTTGGAACTTCCAAACCTCTCGATGCTCTAGCCGACTTAGGATCATGCATCAATCTTGTTCCATTGTCCCTCCATAGAAGCCTTAACTTAGGTAAGATATAACCAACGGAAACCATCTTAGGTCTAGCAGATGGTAGTATTGCATATCCGGTAGGGATAATAAAAGACATGGTAGTGCACGTAGGAGAATTAAATCTTTTGGCGGATTTCCATGTGCTAGACATGAATAAGGACCCGACATGCCCATTGCTTGTAGGAAGAGGATTCTTAGCTACCGCTAGTGCCATCATTGATTGTAAGATGTCCAAAATAGTGGTAGGAGAAGGGAGTGCTAGGTCAATTTACGATGTCAAAAAGCATACTAACTACAAAGAAGAGGAAATCCCACATGAGATTAGGTTGGATAGAACACAATCTAGATATGGACCTTGGATTAATAAAGACTTCATAGGTCCCCAACGACCTTTCAATCTAGATGAAGCCTTTGCTAGTCCAGCGACTTTCCATGAAAAAGAATTGGCTAGGACGCCTTAGTATTTAGGAAGATGACCGAGTTCCTAGGAAGCTTACCCGTCAACCTTGTCATGAATAAGTGGAAAGTTGAGAGCGATAAGCCTAAGCACAAGTGGAATTGGGATAGACCGCCTAGTGATGGTAATGGAGAGTGGCACATTAGGATAACTCTCTATGACCTCGATGGAGAGAAGTTTGAAAAGGCTTACCGAACCAAACATACTAATAGGAACTTAAATGATAAGTTTGATCCTTATGACATTCTAGAGGATAGGCTTACTTATATCGGTACGTAGGGGCACGACTTCGAGTCTAGCTATAAGACTCATAAAAAAGAAAAGCGTTTCGTGGGAGGCAACCCATGCTTAATTTTTTGCTTGTTTGTGTCGTATATCTTTTATTGATTGTTTATTCTCATGTTTAAATTTGTAAAAATGTTTTATTTTGTCTTTAACCTCGTCTTAATTACATATAAAGGTATTTTACATAAGGGATAAGTGTTGGGAGGATTACACACGTTTTCAAAAAGAACGTGAACATGAGAATTACGATTATTTAAAAGATATACATGTGTGTTTGTTCGAGTCAAATGCTTGTATCGAGTCATAATGGATGTTTTGCGGAAATTTTCCAGATTCTAAAGATAAAATTTTCGAGAATTTTTTCCGAAAATCGCAGACCGTTTCATCATGATAACCTAACGGCGTCGGGAGGAGTAAGCGCTTACTAATTTTCTCATTTTCGAACTACTTATAAATTTTTGGAATTTTCGGGTCTTAATTTTCCGTAAAATCAGAAACATCCATTCCACAAGCATTATATCCTAGTTTAGTAGAGTCTTATATATATTGTTACCGATTTTACGCAAAGGTTTCGTTTGTTTTCTTCAAGTGTGCAGTTTAATTTATCAAGAAGAAGATACATAAGATTGGAAGGAGCTTTTAACGCAACCACTCTTCTCAAGAAAGATTTAACCACTACTTCACACGGATCCTCTTGAGCTAATCGAGGGAGTATTAGTTTCTTTCGTTTTAATTACCTTCCATTATCATAACATTGATACTTTCATGGAACATTGGGGACAATGTTCGGTTTAAGTGTAGGGAGGGAAAATAAAGCGGAACTTTGAAACTATGCTTATCCTTGACTATTTGCCTTGTCCAATTTCATTTGTGTAATAAACCATGAGAAATATCGGTTAGGGTAATTTTAGCACCAAATTAAATTTTTTTTCATGACATGTAGGAGTGGGCCATTAGTCTTAATAAAGCGTCTCATGGATAGGAAGTTATATGACTAGCACAAAAACCCTTTACCACTTAAATTTCACCCAAAATGTGAGGATCGCCCTTAGATTTGTAGGAATTAAAGCATTCATCCTTAATGCTTAGAGTGTGAACAGGTAGTATAATAGATTCTAGAACTTGTTTTGTGATGCATTCCGAGATCGCTAGTAAGACTACACTTGTGTAGTTAGGAATAACTAAATGATAAGAGGCATTAGGATAACCCTTGTTTGATACCGTAATATAATTACTTCTTCCACATCGGTTGAGTAATTCCCCACACCCTGCGTTGTACTCATCTTTAGTACACGATACCCTAGTTAACCCCTCGAGCCTATCCTTTTCGTGGTTCTCGTGATGTTTCGGTTTTCCGGAATATCAATGAAGAGCATTGTTTACAATCCACCCCCAAATGTACACCCAAATCGCCTTAGCCTACCTTGTATGCACTCACTTTTAGTGCATTATTGTTATCATAATAAACCCTTAGTTCATTTATCTAGTTGCTTGCATAAGTTGCTAAGTCGAGTCATATCCTTTGTACACAGTTTTGGGACGATTGAGACTCATGGGAAAAGTTAAATTTTATGAAATGACGGGAAGGGAACGTTAAATTCAAATTCCCTTTATTTGCGTAATAATGTACTCCAAGTGTTTTGATCTTTTCAATTCGGGTCAAATTAGTGTTAGAGTAATAAAAACTCAAGTGTAGAGATGTGCCTATAAATCCCTATTATTTTGATGTTATCGTAGAGGATGGTAGAGTAAAAGTGTATGAAAAAAAAATCGAAAAAAATTAGAAAAAAGATAAATAAAAAAGGGTTAATGGTCCAAAAAATATACAAACTTTCCACCTTTTACTATTGTGACAATAAACTTTTAATTTTCCTATTAAAACAAAAAACTTTCTTAATGACTCTTATTGTAACCAAAATTGCCACGTGGCAACATTAACCGATCCTTAACCCGAAAAACGCATTTCTACCCGTTTTAAAATTCTGGGGGACCATTTTTGCCAACTTACGAAACATAAATACATTTATTAAACAAAATAATAGCCCCACAGGGTGCGTTTGGCTTGTCTTGGTTCAACAACAATACAAAGGAGTGTTATGTTTGTTTGTGGTACGATTCAGGTAGATCACACATAGAGCTCTCTTTTTTTCCTTTCTTTGGCCATGGATAAAAGCAACAACCCATTAGGGGCTGTTTTGGTTCGGACTCCATGAAGCACCCACAAGAGTGCGCTTGTTTTGGTTCGGACTCCATCAGGTATTTCAGATGTATAGTCGATATAAGAAGATGTGTTTGTCATAACAGGATATTCGATTACCACGTCATCTTTATGGTGAATGGATCGAAAGGATGATGAGTTTGACCGGTTCGTTGACCACGGTGGCGATGGTTGAGGATGGGAGGATGAATATTGACCCATTAAATATCTAGTTGGGAAGTAAGTAGTTTGGTTTTGTTGGGTTTATTTATGAGTTTAAATGAAATGAAAATGGGGTAGTTCGTGGAAAAAAAAGTGAAATCGGGTTGTTCATGGAGTGATGTTTGTGATGTGTTTGTGATGTTTGTAGTATTTTCTCAAAATGAGGTAGGTCATGGAGTCATGAACAGGTCGCGATATCACTTTCAGAAATTTGACTCATGAACAACCCGATTTCATTAGCCAAAATGGGGTTAAAATGGATTGACTGAAATTCATTTACGATGTGTTTGTGATGTTTGTATTTTGATTTAATTAATGTATTTATGTTTGGTAAGTTGGCAAAAATGGTCCCCCAGAATTATGAAACGCGCATAAATGAGTTTTTGGGTTAAGGGTTAGTTAATGTTGCCACGTGGCAATTTTGGTTACAATAAGAGTCATTAAGAAAGTTTTTTGTTTTAATAGGAAAATTAAAAGTTTATTGTCACAATAGTAAAGGTGAAAAGTTTGTATATTTTTGGACCATTAATCCAATAAAAAGAGTGTTCAAAAAAAAAAAAAAAAAAAAAAAACATGCGGCTACCATCCTACATCTATCTTTAAATTCATGTTTGTTTGTTTCAATTTATCTAGAGTTTAGAGTGTCAAGTCTTGGCTTAGCAACACCATTCTTCTCATGCTTGTAACATAAAGATTTTTGACTTGCCACCACTAAATTGCCTATCCCACCAAACCCTTTGTTTCCCTACCGTAAGCCTAAAATTACAACCCTTTAAAAGACCTCTTGGATAGTTTTACCTAGGTGCTTACACCAAAGCGATGGAGGTTTGATCTAGTTTCAAGCCTATGGTAATCTATGTACTAGGACCGGTTAATGAGTGTTTATCTTCAATGTCCAACATGTTATATTTCATATTCACCCGAGAGATGAGAGTATCCAAACACCACTTGTGAGGTGCTAGTATGTAATTTTCTTGCTTGTTATGACTTTTGCGGGGCTTATATGTGTTGTGAATCGTTCTAAACTAATGCTTCATGACCCCTAACTTATAAATTAATTGGCTAAAAGAACATTTGCTTGAGGACAAGCAAATACCAAGTGTAGGGATATTTGATAAGGATTTAAAAGGTACACTTTGAGGGTCATTTAAGCCATTAATTGATTACTTTTGTATCTGTTACTACTTAATTTCGTTCCTTTTCACTTTTAGGTCTCTTGAAGGCAAATTGTGGAATGACACTTATTCGGACGAAAAGGCGAATATACGAAGAAAATGGCCAAAGTCAAGAATCGAGATACTCAAGCTGCTGGAATTGAAGGGGACGGCATCACTACTTAAATGCGACGCTGTCACGACACATCTTGAGATGACTTAGTATCCAAATTGCTAACTTACAAGTGATGGCATCAGGTTTAAAAGAGTAGGGCGTCGCAACCTCGCATTTACCTAGATTTGGATCCGGATGGCGTCGAGGTTGAAGCCGACGGCGCCACGAGCATAAGGTGACGCCATCACGAGTTGACGTGGCCAAGACGAAACCCTAATGGCGGCGACCGACGGCCACAATTAAAGAGTGACGCCGTCGTATTTTGTAACACTATATATAGAATCGAATTTTTCGTTTTAGAGAGGTAGTTTTGTGGAGTAAAACCAAAACCGAACCAAAGGCGTCTTGTGCAGATCTTAGGGTTCCATACCCTATTTTACAACAAGATAAGTGTTTTACTTCATTAATTTAATTATGTCTTCAATTGTTTGTGTGTATGCTTGCATGTTCTCCATGTCCGGCTAATTTACTTGTGTGTTTGCTTAGATAATATGAAACCTAGTTATTGAATATTGATTGGTTGTCTCTTATCTTAATTGTGATTGACCTAGTATTGCGATAGGTCATTCGTTGTGTTATTAATGCTTGATTAGTCTTTGTTGAACCTTAGCTTATAGTTACTAGTGGAATTCTAGGCTAAATATCTAAAGATAATCTTAGTGTTAAGTTTATGAATCCCAGAGATTTCGTAGTCATTAACCTTAGGTAGTTTCAAAGAGTTATGGATGAATGCATACCCTACGACCTTAGAAACGCAACGCTTTAAGAATAAGGATGTGACAATTCAACCATCAATAGGAGATAACTAGGGAGTAATAACATCTAAGTAAACACATTTTTAATCATCATAAGAGCACACAACAATAGACATAGACTACACTCACCTTAGCTTAGTTAAATTAGATAAGTAGAATATGCGGTAGAAATACCAACCCCCCAAATCCAAACCCCGAGATTCGTACCTTTTCATTTTCTAAAAAATATAAAAATGATAAAAAAATAATCTTCCTCAACCCCAACCTTAGCGTAGTAATTTCTCACTAGCATTCCTATTCCCCTAGAGAATGATATCAATTCTCGAGGCTTACCCTAATACTACACTACAACGATTAGGTTCACTGCCTAGGGTGTTGAAAAACTTGCTCGACGAAAAGGAAGTTCCTTTGACCCTAAACGCGTGTTGTACCCGTATCAAAGGTGTGACTCGTATTTCCTTGTGTTCATTCATTCGTTAGCCTTCATTTCATTTAAGGTACATATATTTTTCCCTTTATCAGTAAGGGTTTCTCATGACTCTTGACTCTTGATCCTTGATTTTGTTTTATTCGTTATGTTATTCATTTGTTATCCCATTTAATATGGTTCTTTTGTTACGATATTTGTTTGATTATGCTATTTGATGTTTATTCAGTTAATTCCATTTTCATATTATCTTTGATAAACAACCCTTGATTGTTACCCTATGTTTATTTATGTTGTTTGACCTAATCCATTGCCCAAGGTACTAACTAGCCATGGAGGTACCATGGCCATGTCATTGAGGCACCAATGGCATGATTCTATCTGTGGAGGTGTGTTTTTGTCCACAGCGTTCCCTTTTGTGCTAGCATTTGATTATGACTATGATTCCATACGTAAGTATATTTGTCAAAAGCAGGTGTATGGTTATGTATGATGTTTATTTTGTAGGGAGCGTATGGATGCATCCTAGGTACTCAGTTCTGATATATGTGTATGCCATACACGTCTGGGAGAATCGCGACTCCATTTGTTATGATTTGATATGATATGATATGATATGATATGAAATATATGTTTTGATTGTTTTGGTCTATTCATGTAGCATGTTTAGGCACTTGGGCATTCCTTTGACAACTCCTTTATTTCATTATGACCCCCTTTGATTACTCCTTATTTCATATTCATTCCTTATCTTATGTTACATGTTTGTTCAGCAGGTTTTTGTTGGATTCGTTTTGCTTATTCTTTTTTTTGACTTATTGCTTTCATTATTTATATATGTTCACTGAGTGTTAGCTCAGCCGCATTATCTTTTCTATGCGGCAGGTTTTAAGCGGGATGCTGGGATTTGAGTGATGAGAGTAGGAGCTTTTAGTGGACCAACCCAACCTTAGTTTTCCTTGTCATTTGAAATTAGTTCGAGATTTATGTCTTTTTTATTCTTTTTAGAAATTGATTAGTTTTGTATTCCTTAGAAGTTCTTGTTTCAGGACTTGTATTTTATCTTTTTAAGTCTTCCGCTTGCGTTTATTATCTTCTGATTGACACCATAATGTGACATTTTGACCCTTGTCAGGTTGGGGTGTTACAATTATGGTATTAGAGCCAAGTTTCGTCCTGTTGAACCTTAGGAATGACCTGTGAGGATATGGGTAGACATTAGGCTTTCGTTTTTTTTTTTACCTATTTTGTTTGGTTGGACCTTTTCATTCAGAATTGATTTCAATACTCTATTGTCTTCGATGATATCTTCCTGCTTCCACCTTTGATTTTTCCTATTTGTTTTTGCGGGTTTGTTTGTTGATCATTTAGATGGTGACTACTCGTAGAATCAAAGATGCTAATTCGGATCCTGAGTTTCTGAGTTAGGGAAGTTCATGAAGAAGCCGCATCCGTTTAGTACAGTTGCCGCTCTAGTTAAGTTGAAGACAGTATTGCTCATGTCAAGAAGATTGTTGGAGTATTGCGACGATGGAAACATCAAGATGCTGCAGGAGAGAGCTGGACAGAGCAACAAGAGGAGCAGAGATGGAGATAGGATTCAACTAGATGGCACTCGGAAGGCATATGGGCAGAAGAACTATGACTAGCGTATATAAGCGGAGAAACTACTACCATGAGTTTGGGCGTATTGGTGGTCAGGAGTTTAGCAGTGCTACTAGGTCGTCATATCAGAGAGAAGATGCTGAGAACATTTCATCTGCTCTGTGTGTTTTGATGGGGCATCGAGTCCATGATTATCCTAAGAAGGGTCGGAGATAGAGTCTCCGCGATTCGATTTTCTTTCATTTATTTCATTATGCGTTTGGAGACAGTTCGATATTCGTTATGTGGCTTTGGTCGTTAGTATGTTTCGTTGATTCGTTTGGAGATTCGGCTTGAAGGGAGTGAGTCCAGGGTTCATGGTCCTTTATTATGTTATTTTCAAATTGTGCGGGTATTATACCCATTCCATTATGCGTTTCGATACTCGCCTTACGTTTCTAGATCATTGGTACATTTTCTATTGTTCGGTTGAAGTTTGGGATTTATTTGATGAAGTTCTTATCGTTTAGCTTTACCTTCGTATTTATTTCATATTCATGATTGTGTTGTATGTATTTATCATCCACTCTATATATATGTTTTGCATACGTGAGTCAGATTCGTTATGTTGAAGAGCTAGGATCGAGTCATGAGAAACACACCTTTTCGTTCATTCAAACTATCTTTATCTGGTACGTTTTCGTTTAATCATTTCATTTCAATTTCGCGGACGAAAATTTTCTTTTAGAGGGGAAGAGTTGTAAAACCCTAAATTCCGAATTCTCAATTTTAAGTCTAAATTGAATTTTTCATAAGATACGTAATTATTAATAAAAACCTAAAACTATTTGTATTGAATTTTCATAAGACACGCAATTATTAATTAAATATGATTCATAATAAATCTAAGTAATTAACGTAAAAATAATTTGCACAATCTACGATTTGTTATACATTTCCGCTTAATTGCATCGAATGGCATACACTAAACACATTTTAACCTTAGATAACTTAATTTGTATACTTACACTTCTATGGTTTTGTTCAAACATCCGGTTACCCCTCCCCCCACGGTTGGCACAATTTCTTTTAGCACAAGAACAAGTATTTAGAGTATATATCTTCTATAAAATTTAAAAGATCTCATTGCCTAGTCCTACCTCACGACATACAAGCACAATATTCAATGCCTCATTTGTTTCCTAACTTAACCAAATACACGTTTCTTTCATCTTGCAAAACACAACTTCTCCTCTTGATATATAGATTTGGTTCTCTCCTTGTCTCTCCCACATACCAAAATCTGAAAACCCTAAAACAGCCCATCCTCCCTATATTACTGAAAACTTTTATCACATTCATTCACACTAAAAACCAAAAAAACAAAACCAAAATAGTTCTAGCTATACGAGAGTGGAGTTTTGATTCACGTTTCAATCTTGTGCGGGTTTTTGTTCGCATACGTCTTCAGAAGTTTGGTTTCATTAGTTCTTGTTCAAGCTTGATTCGAGTTGTGGCTAGTGTTTGGATTCAGTCGAAGGTCGTGTGGAGTAAGAGTTTGATTTCGTTGGCAGTTTGCAAGTTGGCGTTTGTATCTGGTGGTTCGAGTCTTGGAGTGTGGCTATTGTACGAGTAAAAGGTCTTGGAGTGTGGACTGTGCTCAAGGTATTCGATTGGCTCATGTTCACTAAAAGGGTTTTTGTTGTTCGAGCTTGGTACCTGCTGTAACACCTCCAATTTCGTGATACGCAGCGGAATTCAAACTGGGTGTTACTCGATGGCACAACAGTCATAATAATAGAAAACGATCTCTAAAGGAGTCGTTTAAAAAAGATTTATCATTCAAATTATTTAAATATATCAGAGTTTACAAAATAGGTCCCAGTTGGTTCCATTTTTTACAAAATACATCAATATAAAGTCTTTGATGTTTTTGTGAATGATAAAATATTTATAGCCTTCTTCATTTAGTCCTTGCCTCTCCGTGCCAGCTTCCGACATCATGGACCGGAAATACATGCTTAAAACTGTCAACACAAAGATTGAGTGAAATTCATATAGTTTATTTGATGGTTGAATACATTATGTTGGAAGCATCATGCAACCAAGGCGTTAACGTGTTCCAAAATTAATTGGCGAAATTGTTGGTACCAGCCATAATAGGTAAAATTGCCGTTTTTACCTAATGTTACTCAAATATAGTGCATTTGTTTGCCTTTAACTAGGCCAACACAAACGGGATTCGTCAATCCCAATAGATCTATTCACAATATTCATGATCACTCTCTCCGGTGATTAATGGTTCATGATTTAGGGACTTATGTTTGGCAAATGCGGTAACTTAGTGCTAATAAAATAAACAGGTAAGCATATAGTTTGAAAGCAATGTTTTCAGTTTAAAATAAAGCATGTATCTCCCCCAAGGGTTTGTAAAACAATTAAGTAATAGAAAGTGGGGCTATAAACTCACCTAGAGTTTAATGATGTTAAGTGCTTTAACGGATGTGATGGATAAATCGAGAAACTTCTACGTGCAACCTAAAAATGAAATGTTGCGACTTAGGTTTGGAATAATGTTTAGGAAAAACATAAACCATCCTATATATGTCTCTATGTTGATCATGATGTAGTTATTTATAGTTTGATGTTTATAGTAACAGTTTAATATGTGAAAACGTATTTAGTTTATAGATATCGTACTACCGTTCGGGCCATCATAATTCGAGAGGTCATGTAGTAAACGTTCAGGAGCTAGGACACTTTAAATCGTAAATCCAAAGAACTCGTCGATCGCTTTACCCAAATGAAACCCGATCGATAAGGATTTTGAGATATTTATACCTAAAGAAAAGATTTGTAAATTACAGGGGCTTAAATGCAAATTAAAGAAAATTAAAAAGATAAAATATATTAAATAAACGCTATCACTATTTTTAAAATCGATGAACGTTTAAAACTAAAACGTACGTTTAAATAAAATTACGTAAACGTACAAAATAAAACGTGAGTTTTAAGAAATAAAAGGCCTACAAATATAAAAATGACATTTTTACAATCCTAATAATAAAAGAAAATTATTAGAAAAAGAAAATTATTTTTTAAAACTATTTATTTAATTATTATTAATTAAAAACTATTTATTAAGTATTTAAAATGCACTAAATATAAGAAAATACAAAATTAAACTAGAAAATGAAATTATAACTTAGAAAATCTAAAATATGATAAAACTTATTTTAAAACTGAAAATATATTTTTAGAGTTTTATGTATTTATTATTAATTTAATAATATTTAAAACTAATTAAAATGCTAGAAAATACTATTTAAACCAAGTAAATTATGGAAAAATATTTTTTGGCTTTTTATATTTATCTTAATCTAGGAAAATTGAAAACATATTTTTAAAACTTTTTCGACTTATTTGTATTAAAAGATATTTAAAAGGAATAAAAACTGCTTTTAAATAAGGAAAATACTAAATGGTGATGGAAAAATCTGAAAAATTCAGGAAAATACTAAAATATTATTCTAAGTTTAAGAAAAATATAAAAACATATGCTAGTGTGTGAGAAAATGAGGCTGCAGTGAAACTGCTTATTAATAAGCACTTTCAAAATAAGCCAAAGTCCACAATTGAGTACCAAATGAACACAGAAGCTAGGTAATGCTAAATTAAGTATAACTTAACTAATTAACAGTACTCTAAATCACTAAAGAAGCTTAAATTAGTTTTGAGCTTATGAGATTATTTAAGCAAAACAGTGATTAGGTGGCTACTTTAAGCTAGTGCATAAGTAATCCAAATAAGCTAAAAGGAAAAACAGATATAGGGACCTAAAGATCACCTAGCTAACTACACAAGAACCAAGAATCAGCTCCTCACAAGCTTGAATGAAGCTTGTACAAGGGCTGCAATATGCCTGTGCACACTCAGTGAATGCTGAGTGTGTGCAGGGCATGCTTTTTTGACAAGGGGGTCAAAAGAAGCTAATGAATAAGGACTTAATAAGCTAGTTAGAACTGAACTAATATTTTTCTAATTTAGTTAAGCAACTAAATATTACTATCCCAAAAGCTGATGGACTAAATCCTAATATTGAATACACAATAAAATTCTAAATTTTATTCAAAAACTGCATTCAGGAAATTTTGACTTTTAATAGATTATGTAGTTTTGACTTATCTGAGATTTGAGCTTATGCAATGGAATGAAACTGATGTTTTTAGATGTAATGAGTTCTAAACAAGCTAGCTTAACGATTCTACACCTAAATGCAAGTTTTGGACTTATAAATCCTGACAAAGGAACAATTATTGAGCATAAAATGGAATTTTGACTTTGAGTACTTTCTAGTGACAAGTAATGACCAAATCTTTGTAATGGACCTAAATGATACTTAAGCAACCGAGTCTAACTATCGATCAAACCTCTAACTTAGTTAAACAAGTGGAACCAAACACCCTTAACCGGTTTAATAAGAAATTTAATTAGCCTAATCCTAACCTACTTATGCAGAGATCAAATTGAGCACTAGACTAAGACTTTAAGACTAATGAATCATCAAATCAAGCATTAAAATCAATCTAGCAAACCCGACCATAAATTATATCAACAAACAATTTTGAGACAGTTTTGATAATAACTTACTTTGAGGTCCAAAGAAGATTTTGGCGATAACAAGATTAAAACCAAGATTAAAAACACCAATCAATACCCAATTCAAAGATAAGAATCAAGCCAACTCCATTTTCATGACCAATATCACCAAGAGTTGACTTTCATTGACCAAGGTATTTTGAGAGTAAAATTGGAGTAAGTGAGTTTCTGAGTAAGTAATAAGCTAAAGTGAGCTTATTAAAGCTTATGTAAGAACTCATACAAGCTTATTATCCCTTTTCAACTTATAATCACATATACATGAACTTGTAAATTGCATAACATAAATTCGAACTTGGAAATTGAAATTGATTATTTAAAAAGTTTAATATTACACAGATATTACATAAAAAAGTACTTTGAAGCTTATTTAAACATTGGAAATTAAAAACTAACTAATTCGACATACTTAAACCTAAATTACACTACTTGGCTATCTACATTGCACCCCACTTGTATATATTGACTTCTTTTAGATCTTTGTCGACCTCTGATTGTTTCCCACCATTTCTCAGCCATTGGATCATTGAAATTCATCAAAACCACACATGTGGCATTTTGGCGGGAAAAGTCTTAATAGCAGGTTTTATGCATTTAATGGGGTTTGGTTGTATGTAGAGGTGGAGGGACAGCTGGGGAAGAGTGGGTAAGGGTGGTGGTGAGGTGGAAAGTGGTGAAAACCACCTGGTTTTGAGTTTGCAGTGGTGAGGGAGAGAGGGAGAAGCAGTGTTTCTGGTTTGGGCGGGATTTTGACTATTTGACCGAGTATTAATAAAACGGGGGTTGGGCTTGGGTTGGTTTTGGGCCTGGATTTGGGTTTGGTTTAATATATAGGTCTGTTTGGTTTAGTTTAAGCACAAGGACCACTTATGTAAATTCTGCAAATGAAAGGACTGATCCTGCACTTATCCAAATTTATCACAAGGGTTAAACCTACCAAATATTATAAACCAAGGACCATAAATGTATTTATTTTCCATTTTAAATTTCCAAGGGCCTTTTATGTCATTTTTGAAACTTAAGGGACCAAACATGTCATTTTCCAAAAGTTTACCATAAGGACCAATTTTGTCATTTATTAATAGAACAAGGGTTATATTAGATAAGTTTCCATTTTTAAATAACCCAGGGACCATTTTTGACACTTTTCAAAGTTGAGGGACCAAAGTTGTCATTTTGTAATTTTTAAACTTTGAAGGGTTTATTTTGACAACTTTTGAATCTCATGGACCTTAAATGACATTTTGCAAGTTTTTGAATTACCAGGGACTAGTTTTGACAACTTTTGAAACTTGGGGAACTAAAACTGCCAATTATGCAAACTTGATACGTTTTTCATCTGATTTTGGTATTTTTGCATTTAAAACACATAAAACACTTATTTGTGATATTTTCATCATTTTGATGCATTTCGAGTGTTTTCGATGTTTTTGCGCCTAAAAGGTATAAAATGATGAGTATTTAGACACTCATCAATCCCCACACTAAGATATTGCTAGTCCCTAGCAATGATTTGAGAAAAATTAATGGATTTTATCTCTTTACCAAAAGCCATTACTCGGAGTAGCCAAATGTTTTGGTTCAAGTAAGAACCTTGGTACAATGATAACCAAATGATTTTGAGCAAATCATAAGTCAGAACGGATTTGATTTGTCTTTACCAAGAGTCGCTTGCTTCGGACTAGCCAACTCTTAGATAAATTATCAATATTATCTTTGGTGAGCCGATTACCAATTATGGATTTCCCACTGCCTTTACCACAAGCCATAAACTTGCGGGCTAGCCAACTTTTCACTAGTTAAAGATATGGTGAGCTGAACACCATACAATTTTGGGCAAATTGCAAGCCATAAACGGATTTGAGATATCTTTACCAAGAGCCGTTTGCTCCTGGATTAGCCAGTCCTTATGTGGGTTAGACATGGTGGACTGATTACCATTTGTTGTGTTTAGTACATAGTACTTCCACTAAATAAAAAAATTTAAAATTTGGCCATTTTGGGGGAAAAAGGGACTAAAAGGGTACATTTATGATCAAATTCGCCAGAATTTCCATCCCCCACACTAAGATATTGCTAGTCCCTAGCAATGATTTGAGAAAAATTAATGGATTTTATCTCTTTACCAAAAGCCATTACTTCTGGAGTAGCCAAATGTTTTGGTTCAAGTAAGAACCTTGGTACAATGATAACCAAATGATTTTGAGCAAATCATAAGTCAGAACGGATTTGATTTGTCTTTACCGTGCCGCTTGCTTCGGACTAGCCAACTCTTAGATAAATTATCAATATTATATTTGGTGAGCCGATTACCAATTATGGATTTCCCATCGCCTTTACCACAAGCCATAAACTTGCGGGCTAGCCAACTTTTCACTAGTTAAAGATATGGTGAATGAACACCATACAATTTTGGGCAAATTGCAAGCCATAAACGGATTTGAGATATCTTTACCAAGAGCCGCTTGCTCTCGGATTAGCCATCCTTATGTGGGTTAGACATGGTGGATGATTACCATTTGTTGTGTTTAGTACATAGTACTTCCACTAAATAAAAATTTTAAAATTTGGCCATTTTGGGGAAAAGGGACTAAAAGGGTACATTTATGATCAAATTCGCTGAATTTCCCCACACTTAGAAATGAATATTGTCCTCAATATTCAAAGTACCTACTGTTATGCCGAAACTTAGAACGTAAAAGATAACATTACTAGCTAAGTGTAGAAACACAACAATTATTCTCTTTTAAATATTTACAATTTTCATTCATTTTAAGATCTCTATACAACATGTGGGCATCTCCCCACACTGTGGTGGTACACACGGTGAAAACCCATGTTTAACTATTGTTTTGATTACCGAGTCGCTAGCTTGACTCGACCCAATTAATTTGTTCATGGGGAAGCAAAGTGGAAGAAACAATCTTCATCGGACTTTCATTCAAAATGTTTGTATAAACATTTAAGCACGTGAAAGTTCCACACCGATGAGATATACATAGAACCGCTCAAAATGATAAATGAAAATGCCGGATCAAAATAATGTCTTCATTCCGAAGGAGTGAAGAACAGAGAAGCTACGGATAAGTGAAGAAGAGAAAGAAAGTCATGATAATAATCTTGACTAACTCATCATCATCGTAAGGGAATTCATGATAGCATGAATTTCATCTTTTAAGCTCAATTGGTCTAGACATATCCCGGATGTGTCTAGATCAAAGTAGAAGTTATCATACTCCGGTAGAGATATGATATGAGTGAGTTCAAAGGAGAACTCCTCAAAGGCAAATGATTCAGATTCGGATTGATTTGAGTGAGTTCACCGGGAACTCCTCAAAAGTGAATGATTCATAATCGGGAGAGAATTATGAGAATGAGAAGTGGTAATACCACTAATCTTCTCTCCCATATGATCATAATGGAACGTTTGCAATTCGGAATAGAATCATCGAACAAAAGTTCACTATCCTCAAAGGGGATAGGATATGAAGTAGGCTTTTCATTAAAAGCCTCGATTCTAGAAATGAGAAGATTAACATTCAATAATGTAAGACGAAGAGCTTCGCCTTGGATTATTTCTTCATCATTCTCTTCTCCTGTCGACGACAGCTCGAAGGTAATTCCCCATATAACTTATGTCTCCACAAGATAAAGAATAGTCCTCATCGTAATCGAGAGAACATCTCAATATGATCATTTTGGAAGACAAGAGGAGGAGGGATATCACACACATGGTCAAAGTTCCTGTGACTCTCTCGGGATTGGGACAAGGTCCTCAACACTAGACTTTATGAATTCGTCCGATTCCTTTTCGTGAACAAAGGTCAAGATGCTCATCCCCATATTTAGAGAGTGAGTGGGAATATTGGGTGTGATAGCGCTTGTTTGAGAATGAATCTCAACTCTGGGATATCAACCGATGAACTTGATGAATCTTCAAGTGTATCCTCATCATCACCGTCATCGTGAATAAAATGAAATTGAGAGCTAGATCTGTCGCTTTTCTTTTGCAATTGATTCCTAATAGATTTTTCAAACGCAATTTAGGAATTTATTTTAGCACCGCTTCTTCACCTAGCAATTCTTCCATGGATTTCTCATGTGAATTTTGAATGACGGGACATTGTGGGAGTGGAGATTTGTCAAACCGGAAGGTTGACATTGATAATCATCATGAGGACCCCACAATATACACAAGAAAAACGGGAACATTATGAAATGTTGTTTTACTCAACTCCTCGCTCTTTTCACTAACCCAAGCTCTAGATAAGTGTCTTGTTGGGTTTGCCGAGGAGTTTGAGTCATTTGGCACCGTGGAGGTTGGTCGTGATATGGATAGTCGTAATTGTTACAAGGAAATGGATTCCTGCTTGACAATCGGTGAAATGGGACCTCCACAGCTCTCACAACAAGAAACTGCTGAGCTCGGATTGGTGAATCATATGGATATTGGTCATAACCAAAGTTCTCGAGCATCATCGAAAACTGCTCATAGACAAACGTGTTTCCGGATTGACACTCAAATCTTGGTGAGGACCTCCACAAAATTCACGCAGCTTATGTTGATTATATGAAGATAAGTAGGGTGTGGTGGGTAGTTGGAAAATTTTGAGGGTCGTTAAATGAGTTCGGATTAGGATCATAATCAAATGAATTCCTCGAACCACAAAACAAACAACTCCTGCTCCGAATATCATTACCACACTGTACACACATACACGTGACTGGGTGAACCAAAAGAGGCTCACCACAACCGACACAAGGAATAAACGATTCTATTTGAGAGTTATGAGAAGGAATCGGTTCATTCAAAGAATCAACAAAACCAACATGGTGATCCGAATGACTATTAAGACTCAAGAACATTTTGAAAAATCCGGAGGTGGGACAAGGGTGTGCTCGAGAGCTAGCAATTTCCACCACTTCCGTTATGGTCTCCGGTTCGGTCCTTGAGAAACGTGAAGATTAGGCAAGTCATTCTTGCTAGTCACCGTCTAAATTCGCATGTTTGCTTTTAACCGTAAATTATGAAAGTGTAGGATCAATTTTAGACGGCTTAGAGCAATCGAGGGTTAGATCTTTGGATAACCGTAGGTTGGACGTGTTAGCACCTCCATTATCGAGGGAAGTACCGGTCCTTTGTTACCCGGTTTCTCGCTCCATTTCCCTACGCAGTAATTAATGGATCATCATGAACAACACGAATTCTTGACATTTGTGATAAAGTAGGAAGTTTTTCAACTTCGCTCCGAATTCGTCATAGTCGAGAGATTCCATGAGAATAGAAGAAGTTAGAATCAAATGGATAGAGGTAAAGGAATAAAGAATCAAAAGGGTAAGAGGGTAAAGATGAATATTTTTGGATTTTTGGATAAACATTTTGTAAAAACAAAGAATGAAAATATTTTGGTGTTGTTAATACTTTAGGAAAAGTGTTAATGAACTTTTGATTTTGATTAACTTTACAAAAACTGCTTACAAAAGTGGTATATGTGCAAGTCGGTCCGAAAATGCTTAAAACACGCTTACAACCTCCCGAATGCGCCAAAATTTGATTCGTATAAACCGCTGTTATCTCACACAAGCTAGCCACTCATGAATGGCTAACCGTGAAGAAACTTAAAACAAGGCAAACACAAAATGCAATTAAGATCGAGGAATATAGTGGATTCCTAGGTCGTTAAGTCCCACGGAGGATGAATTGGTGTTTAACGCAGACAGATGTCGAATAATCACCAAGGATAGTGATCGAAGGATTTTGAGATATTTATACCTAAAGAAAAGATTTGTAAATTACAGGGCTTAAATGCAAATTAAAGAAAATTAAAAGATAAAATATATTAAATAAACGCTATCACTATTTTTAAAATCGATGAACGTTTAAAACTAAAACGTCGTTTAAATAAAATTACGTAAACGCACAAAATAAACGTGAGTTTTAAGAAATAAAAGGCCTACAAATATAAAATGACATTTTTACAATCCTAATAATAAAAGAAAATTATTAGAAAAAGAAAATTATTTTTAAAACTATTTATTTAATTATTATTAATTAAAAACTATTTATTAAGTATTTAAAATGCACTAAATATAAGAAAATACAAAATTAACCTAGAAAATGAAATTATAACTTAGAAAAATCTAAAATATGATAAAACTTATTTTAAAACTGAAAATATATTTTTTAGAGTTTTTATGTATTTATTATTAATTTAATACTATTTAAAACTAATTAAAATGCTAGAAAATACTATTTAAACCAAGTAAATTATGGAAAAATATTTTTTGGCTTTTTATATTTATCTTAATCTAGGAAAATTGAAAACATATTTTTAAAACTTTTTCGACTTATTTGTATTAAAAGCTATTTAAAAGGATTAAAACTGCTTTAAATAAGGAAAAATACTAAACAAAGATGGAAAAATCTGAAAATTCAGGAAAATACTAAAATATTATTTTAAGTTTAAGAAAATATAAAACATATGCTAGTGTGTGAGAAAATGAGGTCGCAAGTGAAACCGCTTATTAATAAGACTTTCAAAATAAGCCAAAGTCCACAATTGAGTACCAAATGAACACGTAAGCTAGGTAATGCTAAATTAAGTATAACTTAACTAATTAACAAGACTCTAGATCACTAAAGAAGCTTAAATTAGTTTTGAGCTTATGAGATTATTTAAGCAAAACAGTTGATTAGTGGCTACTTTAAGCTAGTGCATAAGTAATCCAAATAAGCTAAAAGGAAAATGATATAGGGACCTAAAGATCACCTAGCTAACTACACAAGAACCAAGAATCACCCCTCACAGCTTGAATGAAGCTTGTGCAAGGGTCGCAATATGCTCGCACACCAAGTGAATGCCGAGTGTGTGTGGCATGCTTTTGACAAGGGGTCAAAAGAAGCTAATGAATAAGGACTTAATAAGCTAGTTAGAACTGAACTAATATTTTCTAATTTAGTTAAGCAACAAAATATTACTATCCCAAAAGCTGATGGACTAAATCCTAATATTGAATACACAATAAAATTCTAAATTTTATTCAAAAACTGCATTCAGGAAATTTTGACTTTTAATAGATTATGTAGTTTTGACTTATCTGAGATTTGAGCTTATGCAATGGAATGAAACTGATGTTTTTAGATGTAATGAGTTCTAAACAAGCTAGCTTAACTGATTCTACACCTAAATGCAAGTTTTGGACTTATAAATCCTTGACAGTGAACAATTATTGAGCATAAAATGGAATTTTGACTTTGAGTACTTTCTAGTGACAAGTAATGACTGAAATCTTTGTAATGGACCTAAATGATACTTAAGCAACCGAGTCTAACTACCGATCAAACCTCTAACTTAGTTAAACAAGTGGAACCAAACACCCTTAACCGGTTTAATAAGAAATTTAATTAGCCTAATCCTAACCTACTTATGCAGAGATCAAATTGAGCACTAGACTAAGACTTTAAGACTAATGAATCATCAAATCAAGCATTAAAATCAATCTAGCAAACCCGACTATAAATTATATCAACAAACAATTTTGAGACAGTTTTGATAATAACTTACTTTGAGGTCCAAAGAAGATTTTGGCAAGATAACAAGATTAAAACCAAGATTAAAAACACCAATCAATACCCAATTCAGCATAAGAATCAAGCCAACTCCATTTTCATGACCAATATCACCAGCAGTTGACTTTCATTGACCAAGGTATTTTTGAGAGTAAAATTGGAGTAAGTGAGTTTCTAAGTAAGTAATAAGCTAAAGTGAGCTTATTAAAGCTTATGTAAGAACTCATACAAGCTTATTATCCCTTTTCAACTTATAATCACATATACATGAACTTGTAAATTGCATAACATAAATTCGAACTTGGAAATTGAAATTGATTATTTAAAAAGTTTAATATTACACAGATATTACATAAAAAAGTACTTTGAAGCTTATTTAAACATTGGAAATTAAAAACTAACTAATTCGACATACTTAAACCTAAATTACACTACTTGGCTATCTACATTGCACCCCACTTGTATATATTGACTTTTTAGATCTTTGTCGACCTCGATTGTTTCCCACCATTTCTCGACCATTGGATCATTGAAATTCATCAAAACCACACATGTGGCATTTTAAGGAAAAGTCTTAATAGCAGGTTTTATGCATTTAATGGGGTTTGGTTGTATGTAGAGGTGGAGGGACAGCTGGGGAAGAGTGGGTAAGGGTGGTGGTGAGGTGGAAAGTGGTGAAAACCACCTGGTTTTGAGTTTGCAGTGGTGAGGGAGAGAGGGAGAAGCAGTGTTTCTGGTTTGGGCGGGTTTTTGACTATTTGACCGAGTATTAATAAAACGGGGGTTGGGCTTGGGTTGGTTTTGGGCCTGGATTTGGGTTTGGTTTAATATATAGGTCTGTTTGGTTTAGTTTAAGCACAAGGACCACTTATGTAAATTCTGCAAATGAAAGGACTGATCCTGCACTTATCCAAATTTATCACAAGGGTTAAACCTGCCAAATATTATAAACCAAGGACCATAAATGTATTTATTTTCCATTTTAAATTTCCAAGGGCCTTTTATGTCATTTTTGAAACTTAAGGGACCAAACATGTCATTTTCCAAAAGTTTACCATAAGGACCAATTTTGTCATTTATTAATAGAACAAGGTTATATTTGATAAGTTTCCATTTTAAATAACCTGTGGACCATTTTGACACTTTTCAAAGTTGAGGACCAAAGTTGTCATTTTGTAATTTTTAAACTTTGAAGGGTTTATTTTGACAACTTTTGAATCTCATGGACCTTAAATGACATTTTGCAAGTTTTTGAATTACCAGGACTAGTTTTGACAACTTTTGAAACTGGGGACTAAAAGCGCCAATTATGCAAACTTGATACGTTTTTCATCCGATTTTGGTATTTTTGCATTTAAAACACATAAAACACTTATTTGTGATATTTTCATCATTTTGATGCATTTCGAGTGTTTTCGATGTTTTTGCGCCTAAAGGTATAAAAATGATGAGTATTTAGACACTCATCAAAACCCCTGACATGAAGCTCCCTATATTGTAGCACTTAGTAGATAAAATATATGTTTTGAGTGAAGATTATTATATTATGAATTTTTATTATGTCCTTAGCAAATATCTAGTTTTTACAAGTTTTCATAGTTTGCTAGTGATTACAACTTATTAACATAGTCAAGAATGAAATTTTCATAAAAATTAAATATGTAACTAGTTATGAAAATAACATGGTTTCTATATTTTTACCTTGTGAAAATCCTATTTTTGCTGATAAAAACTGTTTTACAAATATTAGGCAGTAAATGATATCATTTTGTCTTTTTAGGCCGAGTTCAATCGCGGTAGCCGTAAAACATCGTTCCGGACAACTTTTGTGCTTTAAGTTTTTGATGATTCGGAAAAGAAGTACCACTTATTTTAAGACAGATTCAGCAGTAAGCAATTTGGTCATTTCTAGGGTTTGTTAACTTCTTTTTACCATAACTTTTGACTCGTTTGTCCATTTCGGGTGATTCAAGTTGCTATTTTTACCTTTTTATTTTGTATACAATAATATGTAAGTTACCGAGTCCATATATATTTGTTTTAAATGGCTTCAAATATGTAGAATATGACTAGTTTACTAGTTTGTTACTTTTATGACAATATGTGAATTAAAACATATGTTTGAGTATATGTACATCATAAATCAACATAGTAACCATATATATAGCATGTATTTGACAAGATTAGTAATCATAAACATGAGACAATGGAGTCGTGGTGGTGATGAGTTGCTTACAACTTTTGGCTTTCTAAAGAAAGGAGTAACTAGTAAGGATTAGGATTTTGATTGATCAAGCTTTCCACACCTTGGTACCCTTCTACACTTCTTGTAATTTTGAAGGATTGGTGACGAAGTCTTAAGTGACTTGAGTGGATTTAAACTCAAGAAGATCACTTAAACCTGTTAGTGATTTGATGTAGTAACTTGTTACTTGCAACTTCTTAGCATAAACTTGGAGTCATGAATCAAAAGATGGAATGTGTGCTTGTTGTCATGATAATAACGACCAAGGAGGGAGGAGGATGAGGATTTGTGAAGTTTTTCTTTTGCTATTTATCAGAGGAAAGGTTTGGTTAACCATGTATTGGGTTAAATATTAACCATGGTTAAGTTTAGGACACTTGTATGTGTTTACATGCAAAATGACTAAGATGAAGCCACCACTATGGTGACTCACCCATAAGGGGCGGTCACATAGTGTGAGTGGATTTAGATATTATGTCTTGATAATTTCTTGATTTTAAGATGTGTTTTGGTTCCGTTAAATGCCAACCGTAATTTGTTAAGCTATAAAACGTAAAACTGGGTATCGTAAAATCACGAAACTTGCAGGAATGATGAAACTCGTCATTATACTCCATATAAAAATATAAAATGAGTGATAAGTCTCATTGGGTGCTAAAAAGTCGTCTAAAGTCGGAAACGCGGTCAAAACGCGTGCATTGCTGTGAAACGCAGAATCGAAAACAAAAATTCCAAAACTTTTGGAATTGTCGTATAATGGTAGAATTACATATTTTAAATGTTTATAGTGTTTTATGGACATAACGGGATGCCCGAATGACGTTTAAACCCTAAAATAGTTCTCAGACACGGTTTTTTGAAATCGGTTCTATATGGATTCAACGCACGTCGTCAGGATGACTTGTCGAGTTTTATTTATCTTGTCATTATGGTAAAATAAAAATAAAAATTTTTACAAGATGAATAGTAAAAGTCAAATAGTCAAAAGTCAAAGTCAAAGGTCAACTTTAAAAAGTCAAATGGTTAAATAGTCATTTTACCTTATGAAAAATTTTGGGTTGCTACAGTCTCTACTCCTTAAGGGAATTCAATCCCAGAATTCAATGTGTGTTATCTGATGTTGAAGTGTCTATGAAAATGTGGGTGTATGCGCCGAATTCTAATCTTTGCGTTCTCAAGTTTCTGGTCATAGAATGTGTTATGTACCATTCTAAGTTTTTGGTTGTGGCTTAAGTTGATAATCTAAAGGATTTTGTTAAAATCTTATAGATTCCAATATATCTCAAGTTTGCTTTTCTGGATTCTCAAAACGAATCATACGTTATTGTATCGAGGCTTTCAACAGAATCTTAATTTCTAACATGGAGTCTTTGTTAAATTTTAACGCCTTACATCTATGAAATTTTCATTTCTGGCGATAGTGTGCGGTATGCAGCCTAATTTTTGTTTGTATGGTGTCAATAGTTGTTTCGTGTGTGATCTCTGAACACCTTAGTCCACCAAATGGTTGACTGACACTTTCGTCTATATAGTGCCTAAAATGGAATAGTTTTATTTTTGTTAGGGTAACTGCTGTTAATGAAAGGTGTAAGATATTGTTGATGTAAAATGGTTTATAATGATGTGATAATTGTCGTTGTAAGAAAGTCTTGCTAGTGGCAAATGGTTATCCAAACCATTTCCAAAGTTGATCATGTCTTAGGTGGTTTCGGGATGAAGGCTATATCGTATAGTGTTTATGTCTACTAGTGTTTGAAAGAAACGTGATCCTGTAAAGTTTTACATACTGACTTACAATGGGGTTCAGATAATGATGTGATATGTTGATGATTAGAAGAGTGTAGTGTAGCTTTACCATTATTCTTAAGTAGAGATGTCAAGTTTGCTTTAAAAATCATAAGTGAAATTTAAAGGATTATGGCGGAATGATAGCCTTGAAACCTAAACAGGCTAGTATTTCTAAGAAATGATGAGAAGATTTGATGACTATCCCAAGATAGTAGTTAGAATTATTTCATAAATGAAAACTTTCAAGAATGAAATTAGGTAGTATAAATAAGTGTTAAGATCTCGTTGGTGGTAAGACACTACCATGTCTCTAGATCTTTTAATGAATTCGTGGTTTATCGAGTTTAAGTAGGAAATTAACTCAATATAACCCTTGTATAACTATTCTCGGTGTTTGAAAATTTAAGTCAAACATAGTTAGTCGACTATGTTCCATCGTCCCTAGGTTAAATATAGGTGACTAGACTATATTTAGCCGAGGTTCAACAAATTTTCCAAATACCTAAATTAGGTATACTGTGATATGTCCATAGTTTTGAGAAAATATCCACAAAGAAAAGGCGATATCAAACCATTCGGGCCACAAGTCCCGCCATACAAGACTTGTAACCTATGTTTTCACATTCCATTGCATAGAAGATAGTATGGGTAGATACGTGTGAAAAGGAAATTTTTAGTAACTAAAATAGTCCATACTTGGCTAGAATCACGAATTTTTAACAATGAAGGTTTCAAAATAGCAATTTGATGAATATAGAGAAAGTTGTTTAACTTCATCTTTTGTAGATGATGAATCAGTTTGTCCTTTAGAAATTCCATTTCTTGTATTTCCATTAGGAAAATCGATAGATTGTGACGGGTTTCATGTAAAACAATATCACATAAGGTTTATAAGATAATTTCTAGAGACTTTTGTATAATTTACAATGTCTGTGAAGTAAATTAGACCATTGTGTAACTCACAAGGTCTGAGAAATGATGGAGAGATCATTGTGTAACTCACAATGTCTTGAGAAATGATGGAGAGATCATTGTGTAACTCACAATGTCTTGAGAAATGATGGAGAGATCATTGTGTAACTTACAATATATAAGGAATAAATGAGTTAATTGCTTCATTTATAGTGTCTGGGGATGTAATTAAGACCACTGTAGGATTTACAGTGTCTGAGAATGTAATAGAAACCATTGTAGGATTTATAGTGTCTTGAAAAATGAATGAGACCATTGTATCTCACAATGTCTGGAAGTAGGAAAGACCATTGTAATCGCCATAATGTCTTGTATAAAGTTTCAGAATCCTAAAATGCACAAGTAGATGCATGATTGGGAGATTGGGAAAATATGATTGTGCCGTAATGCCTTAGAATAGGTATACGCAGATATGTTTAGTACATCGTTTATGATTTAAATTATGTCGAGTGTATATATCAATATACTAGTATGTTTGTGTAGCTTAAAATGCTTAAAAGTCACATAATCGTCTGGAGGATGGAAAGCACGGAGAACAGAAGGCTATAAAATGTTTTTGTTTGTAAAAGTAGTTATAGTTTAGGTCACAATTAGACCCGTTTCTCTATAATTAAGGCACTGATACCAATCTGTAACACCCCAAATTTCGTAATACGTAGCAGAATTCAAACTGGGTGTTACTCGATGGCACAACAGTCATAATAATAGAAAACGATCTCTAAAGGAGTCATTTAAAAAGGATTTATCATTCAAATTATTTAAATATGTCAGAGTTAACAAAATAGGTCCTAGTTGGTTCCATTGTTTTGTGAATGATAAAATATTTATAGCTTTCTTCATTTAGTCCTTGCCCCTCCGTGCCAGCTTCCGACATCATGGACCTGAAATACATGCTTAAAACTGTCAACACAAAGGTTGAGTGAAATTCATAGAGTTTGTTTGATGGTTGAACACATTATGTTGGTAGTGTGAGCTATAGACGCACACCAATGGCTTGAAAACAAAACAATTATTATTAGACTAAGCATCATGCAACCAATGCATTAACGTGTTCCAAAATTAATTGGTGAAATTGTTGGTACCAGCCCTAATAGGTAAAATTGCCTTTTTTACCTAATGTTACTCAAATATAGTGCGTTTGTTTGCCTTTAACTAGGCCAACACAAACGGGATTCGTCAATCCCAATAGATCTATTCACAATATTCGTGCTCACTCTCTCCAGTGATTAATGGTACAAGATTTAGGGACTTATGTTTGGCAAATGCGGTAACTTAGTGTTAATGAAAAAATCAGATAAGCATACAGTTTGAAAGCAATGTGTTCGGTTTAAAATAAAGCATGTATCTCCCCCAAGGGTTTGTAAAACAATTAAGTAATAGAAAGTGGGGCTATGAACTCACCTAGAGTTTAATGATGTTAAGTGCTTTAACGGATGTGTTGGATAAATCGGGAAACTTCTACGTGCAACCTAAAAATGGAATGTTGCGACTTAGGTTTGGAATAATGTTTAGGAAAAACATAAGCCATCCTATATATGTCTCTATGTTGATCATGATGTAGTTATTTATAGTTTGATGTTTATTTTATATGTGAAAACGTATTTAGTTTATAGATATCGTACTACCGTTCGGGCCATCATAATTCAGGGGTCATATATAGTAAAAGTTTGAGGAGCTAGGACACTTTAAATCGTAAATCCAGCAACTCGTCGATACATTTTACCCAAATGAAACCCCTCACATGAAGCTCCCTAGTATTTTAGCGCTTAGTAGATAAAATATATCTTTTGAGTGAAGATTTTTATATTATAAAGTTTTATTATGTCCTTAGCAAATATCTAATTTTTACAAGTTTTCATAGTTTGCTAGTGATTACAACTTATTAATATAGTCAAGAATGAAATTTTAATAAAAATTAAATATGTAACTAGTTATGAAAATAACATGGTTTCTATATTTGTAACTTGTGAAAATCCAATTTTTGCCGATAAAAACATTTTTACAAATATTAGGCAATAAATGATATCATTTTGGTCTCGATCTACACAATGTTCTTTTATTACACAAAGCGAACTTGTTTACAAAATCTTGGTGAATAACTTGGACATCTTGGAAAGGGGTATGCACAAATTTGTCGTATTTTTGTCTAATCTGATTTATTAATATGACAACTTTTGTGTTTTAAGTTTTTGATGATTCGGACCAGAAGTACCACATATTTTAAGACAGATTTAGCAGTAAGCAATTTGGTCATTTCTTGGGTTTGTTAACTTCTTTTTACCATAACTTTTGACTCGTTTGTCCGTTTCGGGTAATTCAAGTTGATATGTTTACCTTTTTATTTTGTATACAGTAATATGTATGTTACCAAGTCCATATATAGTTGTTTTAAATGGCTTCAAATATGTAGAATATGACTAGTTTACTAGTTTTTTACTTTTATGACAATATGTGAATTAAAACATATGTTTGAGTATATGTACACCATGAATCAACATAGTAACCAAATATATAGCATGTATTTGACAAGATTAGTAATCATAAACATGAGACAATGGAGTGGTGGTGGTGATGAGTTGCTTACACCTTTTGGCTTTCTAAAGAAAGGAGTAACTAGTAAGGATTAGGATTTTGATTGATCAAGCTTTCCACACCTTGGTACCCTTCTACACTTCTTGTAATTTTGAAGGATTGGTGATGAAGTCTTAAGTGACTTGAGTGGATTTAAACTCAAGGAGATCACTTAAACTTGCTAGAGATTTGATGGAGTAACTTGTTACTTGCAACTTCTTAGCATAAACTTGGAGTCATGAATCAAAAGATGGAATGTGTGCTTGTTGTCATGATAATAACAACCAATGAGGGGGGAGGATGAGGGATTTGTGACGTTTTTCTCTTGCTATTTATAGGAGGAAAGGTTTGGTTAACCATGTATTGGGTTAAATATTAACCATGGTTAAGTTTAGGACACTTGTATGTGTTTACATGTAAAATGACTAAGATGAAGCCACCACTACGGTGACTCACCCATAAGGGGCGGTCACATAGTGTGAGTAGATTTAGATATTATGTCTTGATAATTTCTTGATTTTATGATGTGTTTTGGTTCCGTTAAATGCCAACCGTAATTTGTTAAGCCATAAAATGTAAAACTGAGTATCGTAAAAATACGAAACTTGAAGGAATGATGAAACTCGTCATTACACTCCATATAAAATTATAAAATGAGTGATAAGTCTCATTGGGTGCTAAAACGCTGTCTAAAGCTGGAAACACGGGTAAAAAACGCTTAATTCGCGTAAAACGCAGAACTGGAAAACGAAAAATTTCAAAACTTGTGGAATTGTCGTAGAATGGTAGAATTACATATTTTTAATGTTTATAGTGTTTTATGGACATAACGGGACGCCCGAATGATGTTTAAACCCTAAAGTAGTTCTCAGACACGGTTTTTTGAAATCGGTTGTCGAGTTTTATTTATCTTGTCATTATGATAAAATAAAAATAAAATTTTTTATGGGATGAATAGTAAAAGTCAAATAGTCAAAAGTCAAAGTCAAAGGTCAACTTTAAAAAGTCAAAGGGTAAAATAGTCATTGTACCTTATGAAAAATTACTGATTGCTACACCTGCTCGGGTTAGATTTTGGATCATATTTAAGTTAAGAATTCATGGTATTTCTTTTCGAGTCTTAGGTTACCGACGCACATCATACAAGTTATTAGTTTGATTTTGGATTGGGTCGCAGTTCATAAATGGTCTCAGTTTCGGTTGTGTATAGATGAAGGTAATGGTTTGATTTGAGTGCACGACTAAGGTTTTGGTTTCGTGATAGATTGTGTCATGTTCGTTTCCGAGCCGATAGTTGTGCTTGTTAATGTTTGGCTTTTGCATAGCATGGAGGTATATACTAACCATATTTTTATTATAACCTATGTATGACAGTATAGAATTAAGCAGTTTTGTGAAAACATGTTATGATAAATGTTACTCTTAAATGATACTCTTAAGTGTTACTCTTTAATCGATACAGATCTCTTGTTACTCTCAAATAGTAAATATGTTAATCGGTTGGTCATAAGATTTCACCATCGATATGTCAAAGTAATGTTCCATGAGTCTCATGCAAGGTTTTTGTAATTCTAACTAGTTTTGTTAATATAAAAGTTCAGTACGTATGAAAATATAAAACATGTTATTCACAGATATAGACATGCAATTATTAGTCTGGGTAAAAACATCTTCGTTCGTTAATGCATAAAATACTAGAGTTGTATTTGATCATGTTTCGTTTGTTCTTGGTGTCGTGTTTGTGTTTGTTTTTGAGAGTGGTCTTAAGTTTACATTTGTCTCTAATTCGGTTTATTCTTTAATTCTTATTAGATCTAACAATATTCGAGAAACACCTAAAACCTGTGTTATGAATACATAAGACTAAACCCTAAACATGTTAATAAATAACAATAAGTGTAAAATCATTTATGAAATTAAATGGATTTATAAGTAATATATGATTATAATCCGTGTAGATTCGGTGAAGAAGGAGTGACTCGTATTTCCTTGTGTTCATTCATTCGTTAGCCTTCATTTCATTTAAGGTACAGATATTCTGCCCTTTATCAGTAAGGGTTTCTCATGACTCTTGATCCTTGATTTTGTTTTATTCGTTTGTGATCCCATTTAATATGGTTCCTTTGTTACGATATTTGTTTGATTATGCTATTTGATGTTTATTCAGTTCATTCCATGTTCATATTATCTTTGATGAACAACTCTTGATCGTTATCCTATGTTTATTTATGTTGTATGACCTAATCCATTTCCCAAGGTACTAACTAGCCATGGAGGTACCATGGCCATGTCAGTGAGGCACCAATGGCATGATGCTATCTGTGGAGGTGTGTTTTTGTCCACAGCGTTCCTTTTTGTGCTAGCATTTTATTATGACTATGATTTCATACGTAAGTATATTTTCCAAAAGCAGGTGAATGGTTATGTATGATTTTTATTTTTCAAGGAGCGTATGGATGCATCCTAGGTACTCAGTTCTGATATATGTGTGTGCCATACACGTCTAGGAGAATCGCGACTCCATTTGTTATGATTTGTATGATGTGATATTATATGATATGAATCATATGTTTTGATTGTTTTGTTCTATTCATGTAGCATGTTTAGGCATTGGGCATTCCTTTGACAACTCTGTTACTTCATTATGACCCCTTTTGATTACTCCTTATTTCATATTCAGTCCTTATATTATTTAACATGTTTGTTCAACAGGTTTTCTTTGGATTCGTTTAGGTTATTAATTTTTTTGACTTATTCCTTTTCATTATTTATATATTAGCTCAGCCGCATTTTCTTTTCTCTGCGGCAGGTTTTAAGCGGGATGTTGTGATTTGAGTGATGAGAGTAGGAGCTTTTAGTGGACCAACCCAATCGTAGTTTTCCTTGTCATTTGGAATTAGTTTGAGATTTATGTCTTGTTTATTTCTTTTCAGAAATTGAGAAATTTTGTATTCCTTAGAAGTTATTGTTTCAGGACTTGTATTTTATCTATTTAAGTCTTCCGCTTGCATTTATTATGTTCTGATTGACACCGTAATGTGACATTTTGACCCTTATCGGGTTGGGGGTGTTACAATAGACATGATTTGGGTACTCTAAATCAACGAATCCCTCTGGTTGGCTAACATACACTTCCTCCCGTAATTTCCCGTTTAGAAATGCAGTTTTCACGACCATTTGGTAGACGGTGATGTTCATATGAGCCGCGAATGTCAGAATAATTCGATTAGCCTCAAGTCTAGCCTCAAGTGTAGCCACTTCCTCCCTATTCCTGACGATAACCTTTAGCCAACAGATGTGACTTGTAACGAATAATCGTTCCTTCAACATCAACCTTATTTTTCCAAATCCATTTCAGATCAAAACATAGACCCCTATTGGTCGTTCAACCAATTCCCATACTTCAAGACGTTTGAACTGATTTAAATATTCTTGCATGGATTCAATGCAGTTGTCATATGCCATTGCTTCTTTAATGTTTTTAGGTTCGGTATTATAGACAGTGTGAGCATAAATGCAATTTTCACCATTGGTGTGAAGGCGTTGTCTTGTTATGACTGGTTGGTTAGGGTTGCCAAATATGTTTACTAGAGGATGATCTTTTGTCCATCTATGCGTCGAAGGTTGGTGTTGATATACATTGTACATATTTGGTGGATCCAGATGGCTAGTTGAAGATTCAGCAACATCTTGATTGGTTCTTTATGAAGTAAAAGGTTAAAGAACGCATTTCAATCATAATATGCAGTGTAGGTACATCTTGGTTTAATGGATCATCAGCTTGCTCATTGTCATTGGAAGCGGTTTGTTATGCTGTTATTGGAGACTCGATTGGTGGTGCATCAGCAACAGTTGTTGTTGTTTCAGATGTATCAAGTATGTAGTTTTGATTAGGCTGAGCAGCGAAAACATTAGATACATCTAGAGAACGTTGATCAAAATCTTCATTAAACAGTGGAGCAAACAAGGTTTACATTTGACGACGCGTAAGTTGAAATTGTTGGTCAGCTGATGATTCTGGAAAGTTTAGACGGTTATGCCAGGGTTCTATGCTGTTATGCTCAAAAGCCATTTCTGTGAGCTCATTGAAATTAGCATGAATGGTTTCCATAATTTCTCTTGTACGATGGTTCCAGATTTGATATCCTTTTGAGTTTTCACAATATCCGACAAAGACTCCAATATCAGCTTTAGCCTTGAGCTTTCCAAAGTCATCATGATCATTATTTGGATAACAAAGAGCACCAAATACATGAAAGTGTTTTACGCTAGGTTTTTGGTTATGGAAAAGCTCATTTGGTTTTTTGTTGTGGCGTTTGGTGATCATTTAATGGTTTTGGGTGTAACATGCAGTTGAAACAGCTTTTGCCCATAAGTAATCTGGAAGTTGAGCATTAATCAACATTGTTCTTGCAGCTTCCACTAACATCCGGTTTCGTCTTTCGACAACTCCATTCTGTTCGGGTGTTCTTGCAATTTAAGTTCGATAATAAATTCTCACTTTCTCATAGTATGTCCGAAGAGTTTGGTTCAAGAATTCAGTTCCTCTATCCGTTCTGACTTGTCTGACCATGTTACGAAGCTGAACTTGAATTTTCGTGATAAAGGTGATGATCATTGGTGGAGATTGATCTTTACTTCTTAAAAAATAAACTCAAGTCCATCTAGAGTAGTCATCAACGATTACAAGAATGTCGCGTTTGCCATTAATCGTCTACACGCGCATCGGGCCACACAAATCCATGTGAAGAAGGTGAAGTACGTGTTGAGTACTATATTCAACCTTCTAAGGAAAATGTGCACGAGTGCTTTTCTTTGTTCACAAGCTGAGCGTAAGTGGTCTTTGGAATACCAAAATCTTGGAAGTCCTTCAACTAATTTGTATCGTGCCAGATCAGTTATGGTTTTGAAATTCAAATGAGAAAGTCTCTTATGCCACAACCATGATTTTGTAGATGTTCCTTTTGAAAGTATACAAATAGGAGATGAAGCGATCATGTCAGTCATAGAGATTGTGTAAAGGCTTGATTCACGTGTTCCTGACATAAGATCGTTTCCTTGTAGATCACGAATGAAACACGTTTTCTCCCGAAAAGCAACTTCCAAATCTCCATCACAAAATTGACCTACTGAGAAAAGGTTGTGTCCAAGACCTTCAACATAGTACACTCGGCTAATTTCAATGTTTGCATTGATGTAGTCCCCGTAACCTATTATTTTAGCGAAGTGATCATTCCCGAATCTGACAGTGCCAATGAACTTTGCAAAAAAGTTTGTTAACAGTTTGAGGTTGCCTGTCATGTGTCAGGAACAACCGCTATCAACAATCCAAAGGACGATTTGTATCACCTGCAATACACACAGACGACGAAGGTGGAATAAAGGCAGAGGTGGAACCCGATGAGTTAGTGGGTTCCGCGATAGTTGTAGTACACATGTTAATAATTTTAGGTAACCACTTAAAACCAGGTGTGCCAAGTCCAGCTAGTTCGTTCTTTTGTCTTGGTGAATTCGCTAGGTGAAGGTATCTTCATAGGAGGTGATGATGGTGCTATGGGTTCATCAATGATTTCCTTAGAAACTACTGAAGGCGCTTTACCTAGCACAGACTTAGAAGAAATAGTGGGCCTAGAGGTAGTGCCATTCGTATGTTTCAAATTACGAGACAAGATAGATTTAGCAACACAATTATCAAGACAACCAGAAAGCATACTTTTACGAAAAACACACAAGAAGATTCAAATTTAACATCCAAAGTTTTCAAGGATTCAACATTCATTACACTGCCTTTACTATTACATTTATCTAACGCAATTTTGAAAGCAGGTGCAACATGTGTTTTATTCAAAGTCCTAACATGATCTTCTACTTCAAGGGCTTTAAGTGGTTCGCTTTTACGTTGCAAATTCCTATTCTTCTTTTGAGCGCTCTTAGGCTGTGATTTGCTAACGTTAGAAGTGGAGTCAACTATTCCTGTAGAAGTGGAATGATTCACATTAGTATCTTGAGGTTTGTCAGTGGGCTTCCTAGTATCAACTTTAAACATTCCTGGTGCAATTACATTTGTGTTGCTAGATTTCCCTTTCTCGAGATTAACGAATTTCTCTTTTAATTCAATGATAATGTGATTCAGGTCTTGAATTTAAGAGTTTAAGTTTCCTTTGTCATGCATTATTTCATGAGTGTGAGCAAGGTAATGATCGAGTTCTTTTGAAGCTTTAGCACGTGTCTTTTGAGAAAATCAAATATGGTTCCGTATTCTTTTTTGACTTTTTCAATTTCTTGTTCATATTTGAAAAGTTGACATTTCAAAGACGCGTTTTCATCATCCAATCGTTCAAGTTTTGGTTCAAAATATTTTTCAGCCGACTGGTTGACTTTGTTTTGTAAAGAAATTTCACGATCAATGTTATCATTTTAGCACCAAAGAAGACGATGTTTAAGTTTAGAAAGTTCTTTTGAAAGACTCTCATTTTCAGCTTTTAAAATTTCAATTTGTGTCACATTATCATTTTCCTCATCAGATGTATCAACATCAATAATATTTTCACAAGAAGATTCAATAGAGTAATACAACACAATAGAGATAGTATCAGCACATATAACATCTTCCAAGAGTCGATCAAAGTTGTTTATATTTGTTCTACTTCATTCAAAAGTTCCCGTTCCCAATGTGTTGCACACATACGCAGATTGTGAACATGAGGTAAAAGCTGGGTTTGAAATATTTGTCTTTGCTCTTTGGCATAAGCCGATTGAAAAGTTGCAGTTTTTATCTCAGAATTTCGTTCAATTGCCTTTTCTAAAAGTTTAATGTCTTCCATGAATGTATCAATATATTTGAGAACTAGGCATCTTTTTGGTAATGGTTTGATTTTACATTAAGGTAAAGGACCATTTATTTGTGCAACGTGTTTAATGGGACCAACGTCAGAAGATGATTCATTTATTTGTGTGATAATCCAAGGTGTTTCAGATTTTTCCCGCTGAGGAACAAAAGATTCCGAAATATGAGGCAATTTTGAATAATCAAAAGGTTTGTTATATTTTATATTGCTCATTTTTAATCGACTCTTATCTTCCACATCTTGTACCTCTTCATAATTATATTCAATGACATGCACAATAGAATCATCAAGTTGATATTTTGTACTATACAACTTTGGATTTGCCTTGAATGATCTATGTAAAAACCATGGTATGTCGTCAGCAAGATCCGGCCCATACCCTTTTGGGTTTGGCTTTAAAGTGAACTTTTGAATTGTTGTGACAGACTCACCATGTTTATAAACAATATTTTGAAACTCTTTTATCTTGTTTTCCAAATCGACGATTTCATCAAGATACAGATCAACTCGCTTCCTTAACACTTGTTTAAATTCTGAAAAACTATTTTGACAAGATAACAGCTCAAGCTTGGTTTTTTGAAGTTCAGAAGTGAGAATGTCAACTTGTTGTTTGTGTTTGAATTTTTCTTGTTCCATTTGAGAAATCCAATTATTTTTTGAAGCGACTAGATCTCGTATCTGTTGTTCTAAGTCTTGTTCTTTAAGATATGCCTTTTGAAAAGCAACTTCAAAACTATGTTCTCGTTTTTCTTGTGTTTCAAAATTTTCAAGTTGTGTTTTGTAGCATTCAAGATCCGCAGTCGATGATGCAACTTTTGCTTTCAAGTTTACATTGATTTCATTGCATTTAACAACTTGAGATTGGGTGGTCATAATTAAGGTCATGAGCTCTGGATCTGGATCAGACGAAGTTTTAATTTGTTCAACGTGATCATCAACACATTCATCAATTGGATCATCAAATGTAACAACGGGGTTAACTTGATCATCGTCTTGAGGAGATGTTGACGGCTCAGGTTGAACATCTTGCTCCTTGTCGGATGCAGATACAGGTAGAGATATCAGATCATGTATGAGATATATATTAGGATCCGGTACCTGAGATAAGCCATCAGTATCATAGACTGGGTCTTTATCACTCCTGTGGAGTTCCTGCATGTTTGCCATTAACATCACAGCTGCATTAGCTTGCAAGTCCTCCATATCATCATCAGATTCTTCATTAGCCATGAAGCTTTGTTCCTTATCAGTGAGAGTTCCACCAACTTCATCTTTAAGAGCCAAGAGTAATGATTACTTGTCATATGCACTTCCTCTGGTTCTTGGTTTTGTACATGCGTTAGCTAGATGACCCTTTTTGTTATAGTTGTATCATCGAATGACCGTGTTCCCATTTTGTGCATTCCCATTATCAACAATTTGAACCCTTTGCTGAGGAGCAACCACTTTGTTCCTACCAGTAGCATTATACCCATGTCCACTGCCTGAATTTCCCACATAACCACCAGTTCCCATTGAACGTCCATAATTATGATTCTGAACATCAACCCTTCCATTTTGGATAACATCTTGATTCCTTGTGTTTGAAAAATTGCGAAGAAGATTGTTGGATTTTTTTGCAAATCTACTAAAGGCACGAGCAATAAGAGCAAATCCTTAATTCAATGTGTTGAATGCTTCCTCATTTTCATTTGGAGTTTCAATGTAAAGTGTTGAATCAGAGTTGTTATATGGAACCAGTTGAGTGTCACTTGATTGTTGTTGTGAAGAATAATATGGAGTGATCTGGGCTGATGGCGTCTGTTGAGGATAGGTAAAGTTCTATTGTTGTTGGACAAAAGCATGATTCGACTGTGGAAATTGAGAAAATTAAGGAGCAAAAGACTGAGTAATTAGTGCAAGTGAATTTGGAGTTGGTACGGGCTGATATATTCCACGGAGAGCTCGATATTTATCAACTTCCTTTTGATGGTGCTTCAGATAATCATATAACATTCCATACTTTGCATTATGAAGGTTCTTAGCTAGACGAATGAATGTGACATACTTCTCCCAGTCAGGACCAAGACAACTTAGAAACTTTGTGTTAATAGCAATATTGGGTAAGATGATGTTGTGTCTATCCAAGTCATTGATGATGTTTGTCAATCGATGATAGTAAGATTCTAATGACTCCCCTGGATCAATCATGAACATCTCATATGATAGATAAAGTTTGGACTCCATGTCTTCTTGATTAAGTTCAGTGCCTTTGATAATGCTACACGCGTCGTTCGGGGTCAAGGAAACTTCCTTTTCTTCGAGCAAGTTTTATAACACCCTAGGCAGTGAACCTAATTGTTGTAGTGTAGTAATTAGGGTAAGCCACGGGTATTGATATCGCTCTCTAGGGGAATAGGAATGCTAGTAAGGAGTTACTACGCTAAGGTTAAGGTTGAGGAAGATTATTTTTGTATTTTTATATTTTATGAAATGGAAAGGTACGAATCTCGGTATTGGATTTGGGGGTTGGTATTTCACCGATTACTCTACTATTATCTAATTATCTAAACTAAGGTTGTGGAGTATATGTCTAATTAATGTGTGCTCGTATGATAGTTTAAAGATGTGTTTACTTAGGTTGTACTACTCCTTAATTATCTCCTATTGATGGTTGAGTTGTCACGCTCTTATTCTTAGTTGCGTTGTGTGTCTAAAGTTGTAGGGTATGCGTTTCTCCCAACTCTTTGAACTTATCAAAGGGTCTCGCCTACAAAACCCACTAGGGATAATAAACTCTTACTCTAAGGCACTCTTTGGATGGTTTAGCTTACAACTACTCGTAATTATATTCTAAGGTTCACAAAGATGAATCAAGCATTAAGTACACAACGAATGACCTATCGCATTACTAGATCATTAATCAACTAAGATAAGAAACAACCAATCAATATTCAATAATTAAGTTTCATACTTCCTAAGCAAACACACAAATAAATTAGCGGACATGGAAAACATGCAAGCATACACACAAATAATCAAAGACATAATTGAATTAATGAAGTAAATACTTATCTTGATGTAAGATAGGTTTAAAACCCTAAAATACTGTACAAGACACCTTAGGTTCGGTTTTAGGTTTTCACCCAAAAGACTCTCTAAAACCGAAAAATTCGGATTCTATATATAAGATTACATATGCGACGGCGTCACCTTATGTTCGTGACGCCGCCGTGTCGCCGCTATTAGGGTTTTGTCTTGGCCACGTTAACCTTGCGACGGCGTCACCTTATGTCCGTGACGCCCTCCTCTTCGACTTTCGACGCCGTCTCGATTGCATCTAGGCCGTTCGAGTAGCGATGGCCTACTCTTTTACAACCGGACCTCGTCACTTGAAAATACGAAGTTTTGGGTTCAACCGTCACAAAAATCCTCGGACGGCGCCGCACTAGCACCGACGCCGCCGCCTTCTATTTTCAAGAATGTGAGTGTCTCAATTTTGACTTTGGCCATTTTCTTCATATATTCGCCTTTTCGTCCAAATAAGTGCCATTCCATCATTTTGCCTTCAAGAGACCTAAAAGTGAAAAGGAACGATATTAAGCAATAACGGATACAAAAGTGATCAAATAAGGACTAAAACGACCCTCAAATGGTACCTTTAAAACCTTATCAAATATTCCTACACTTGTTATTTGCTTGTCCTCAAGAAAATGTGCTTTTAACCAATTAATTTATAAGTTAGGGGTCATGAAGCATTAATTCAAAACGGTCCTCAACACATATAAGCCCCAAAAGTCATAACAAGCACGAAATTACATACTAGCACCTCACATGGGGTGTTTGGATACTCACATCTCTCTCGGTGTATATATGAAATATAACAAATAGGAAATGGAAGATAAACACTCATTAACCGGTCCTAGTACATAGATTACCATAGGCTTGAGAATAGATCAAACCTCCATCGCATTGGCGTAAGCACCTAGGAAAGACTATCAAAGAGGTCTTTTAAAGGGTTGTAATGTTAGGCTTACGGTAGGGAAACAAGGGTTTGGTGGGATAGGCTATTTAGTGGTGGTAAGTCAAAATCTCTATGTTAAATGCATATGAAGAATGGCGTTGCTAAGCCAAGACTCGACACTCTAAACTCTAGATAACTGAAATAAACAAACATAAATTCAAAGATAGATGTAGGATGGTAGCAGTATGTTTTTTTTTTTTTTTTTTTACACTATATATTTTTTTTCTTTTCTATTTTTTCAATTTTTTTTTTTTTCATACACTTTTACTCTACCATCCTCTACAATAACATCAAAATACTAGGATTTATAGGTATATCCCTACACTTGAGTTTTATTACTCTAATACTAATTTGACCCGAATTGAAAAGATCAAAACACTTGGGGTACATTATTACGTAAACAAAGGGAATTTGAATTTAACGCTCCTTCCCGTCATTTCATAAACTTTAACTTTCCCATGAATCCCAATCGTCCCAAAACTGTATACAAAGGATATGACTCGACTTAGCAACTTATGCAAGCAACTAGATAATTGAACTAAGGGTTTAGGGTGATAACAAACATTTGCACTAAAAGTGAGTGCATAAGGGGTAGGCTAAGGCGATTTGGGTGTATATTTGGGGTGGGTGTAAACAATGCTCTTCATTGATATTCCGTAAAAAGCGAAACATCACGAGAACCGCGAAAAGGATAGGCTCGAGGGGTTAACTAGGGTATCGTGTACTAAAGATGAGTACAACGCAAAGGGTGTGGGGAATTACTCAACTGATATGGAAGAAGTAATTATATTACGTATCAAACAAGGGTTATCCTAATGCCTCTTATCATTTAGTTATTCCTAACTACACAAGTGTAGCCTCACTTGCGATCTCGGAATGCATCACAAAACAAGTTCTAGAATCTAATATACTACCGGTTCACACTCTAAGCATTGAAGATGAATGCTTTTAATTCCTACTAATCTAAGGGCGATCCTCACATTTTTGGTGGAATTTAGGTGGTAAAGGGTTTTGTGCTAGTCATATAACTTCCTATCCGTGAGACGCTTTTGTTAAGACTAATGGCCCACTCCTATATGTCATAAAAAATTTTAAATTTGGTGCCAAAATTACCCTAACCGACATTTCCTCATGGTTTATTACACAATCACAATTGGACAAAGTAAATAGTCAAGGATAAGCATAGTTTCAAAGTTCCGCTTTATTTTCCTCCCTACACTTAAACCGAACAGGTCCCCAATGTTCCCGAAAGTATCAAAGTTATGATAATGGAAGGTAATTAAAACGAAGAAACTAATACTCCCCGATTAGCTCGGTAGGATCCGTGAAAAGTGGTGGTTAAATCCTTTTCAAGAAGAATTATTATGAAAAGCTCCTTCCAATCTTATGTAACTTCTTCTTGACAAACTAAACCGCACACTTGAAGAAAACAAACGAAACCTTCGCGTAAAATCGACGGTAATAGTATATATAATACTTGTTTTAAACTAGGATATAATGCTTGTGGAATGGATGTTTACGTAATTTCTAAGAAAATTAAGACACGGAAAATTCTAAAATTTATAAGTAGCTCGAAAACGAGAAAAAGTAACTGATGTTTTACTCCTTCCCGACGCCGTCAGTTGCAATCTCGACGCCGTCGGTTATCCCGACAAAACCGGTCTGCGATTTTCCGAAAAAATTCGGAAAATTTACATCTTTAGAATCTGGAAAATTTCGCAAAACATCCATTATGACTCGATACAAGCATTTGACTCGAACAAACAAACATAAATATCTTTTAGTTAATTGTTATTCTCATGTTTACGTTTCTTTTGAAAACGTGTAATCCTCCCTACACTTATCCCTTATGTAAAATACCTTTATATGCAATTAAGACGAGGTTAAAAACAAAATAAAGCATTTTTACAAATTTAAACATGAGGATAAACAATTAATAAAAGATATATGACACTAACAAGCAAACAATTAAGCATGGGTTGCCTCCCACGAAGCGCTTTTCTTTATTAAAGAGTCTTGTAGCTAGACTCATAGTCGTACTCCTACGTTTCCTCACCACCGCCCTCCTGACGGTCTCTAATGGGGGATTCCATGTTGTAGAAGTGCCCTAAAATGCACTTCTCTAAGAGTTCATCCTTTCCCCAATCGGTTCTATATTTCGGTCCTAGGCTCAAGCAATCCTTATAGAATCCGAAAATCTTAGCCATAACATAATCAACACCTTTTCCCTATCCTCATCATTCCTATAATAGACCGACAGCTTTAAGTTCCTTTTCATCATTAGAGTGATGAAAACTTCTCAATCTTAAACGGCATTTGGTAAGCTATGTCATCGGTCTCATTCTTGAATCGCACTACTCCTAACGAGGGGTCATAGGTCATCCTGCTTTCTATGAAAGGTTTTCCTAGAATAACATGGGACAAGCTAGGGTCTATGGCCGTGCTAATATCATCCACAATTATGAAGTCCGTAGGAAACGTGAAACTACCTACATAAACGGGCAATCCCTTAATTCTTCCGAGAAAATTGCAACTAACATTAGGATCATTGGGGTCTTGCCTAGTTGGAATAGGCTTCTTCAATATCCAATTGTAATAGGTGCTAGTCATTATGTTGATTGGGGACTTGCGATCAATGTAGGCTTTTGCCACAAAAAGGTGTCCTAAGAAAAATGGTATGTTAAGATTCCAAGGGTTCCCAAACTTGATTCGAGGACTTTTCCTAACATACATGTGACGAAGGTCATGCACTAAGTGAGGGTGGCGAGATAGTTCTTCTTCCGTAGGAAATTTGTTGAAATAGTCAATGTCTACTTCATCTACTTCCTCGGGTGTTTCATCATCCACAAGTGTATAGTCCTCTTCGTCATTTGTTTCATTAGGTTCAACTAAGGCGATGGTATTGACGAATTGGACATGCTTAGTTAGCTTGCTTGGATCCTTAACCTCTATACCTGAAGGCTCGGGAGTTGAGATAGCACTAACCTTCTTATCACTATTAGTTATAGCTTTCAAAAGGTTGTCTATTTTCCTATCCATCTCGGCTCGTTGATGGTTAAAGAGGTCCGAGAGCTTAGCCATTTGGGTTTCTTGGGATGCAACTAGGTTTTGCAACATCCCTTCGACGCTTTGTTGGTTAGGACCGTTAGGTGGGGGCCATGAGAAATCATTGAGGTGAATTCTTTGGTTTGTCCCCGTGAGAAGTCGGCTTGCCTTTCCATGCCTCTCGGGTTTCATTGAAATTCCTAGGTCCGGTATTAGGGAATCTTCCTCCCGCTCCATTAATACGTGAGGATGCGTAGTCAACAAGCATGTTCGGGGATCGAGTGCTAGTGCTGCGTGTTATGAGGATCACAAAACGGCTCACACGAGGAAGAAACTTTGTTCACATGGTGTGAAGATTTAGGATTTTCGTAGACCTCATGAGGAATCTAACTTGATCTTCAAGTTCGATCATCCCACGGTCGGAAGGAGGCAAGGAGATTGCCTTAACGGTTTTGGGCAGCTCACGGGGTCATCCCAACTTTCGTTGTCATAGAGGCGAGGTCCTCTATTATTCCCCATGATTCTTCCGCGGTGAGATCACTAAGTTTTCCACCACCGCTTGGTCAATGGATCGCTTAGTGGGGAAGTTGACATGATCATAAAAGATTTGGACTTGGAGCCAAAGATCAATGCCGTGATGAGGACTTTATGAAGTAAGTCCTTGAATCGAGTCCAAGCTTCAGAGAGATTCACCTTGACGTTGTTGGAACATCAAGATGTCATTCCTAAGCTTAGTGGTTCTCCCGGTGGGAAAAATTGAGCAAGGAAGCGAGAGGTAAGATCATCCCAACCCGAGATGGAGCCGGCGGAAGTCGCCAAGCCAATTACTAGCTTGGTCCCGTAGAGAGAATTGGAAGAGACGCAGCGCGTGGTCTCCCGAGTAGTAGCATCAAGGTCGATGGAATCGACAATTTGAGGAAATCCCTCGATGTCGATTTGGATCTTCTGAACGAAGTCCATGGAATGCACATCCGCTTTGCACCAACCGGATGGTGTCGGATCGCAGGCCGTAGTTTGGGCTTGGTCGGAAGCTCAATGGTGTTTCTATAGCCTAGGTGGCTTGGTCTCGAGTATTCACCAAGAGTACGGGCTCTTGGCGGGTCATTTGGTGGTGGGTTGATGAGTGGTGGTTGGTTATCACCTTCCATGATGAAAAGTGATGGGTGTTACGAACAAAAGGTCACGAAGAAGGGGGATAGACTATGAGAAAGCTAAAATGAGAAAATTTACTTGATAGGAATCAAGCAAAGAACCTAAACGAGGTGGACTACTAACTAGCTATTCTATTCCCGGCAATGCGCCAAAAACTTGATAACGCCACACGCTGTTCGGGGTCAAGGAAACTTCCTTTTCTTCGAGCAAGTTTTATAACACCCCAGGCGATGAACCTAATCGTTGTAGTGTAGTAATTAGGTAAGCCCGGGTATTGATATCGTTCTCTGGGGAATAGGAATGCTAGTAAGGAGTTACTAAGCTAAGGTTAAGGTTGAGGAAGATTATTTTTGTATTTTTATATTTTATGAAATGGAAAGGTACGAATCTCGGTATTGGATTTGGGGGTTGGTATTTCACCGATTACTCTACTATTATCTAATTATCTAAACTAAGGTTGTGGGAGTCTATGTCTAATTAATGTGTGCTCGTATGATAGTTTAAAGATGTGTTTACTTAGGTTGTACTACTCCTTAATTATCTCCTATTGATGGTTGAGTTGTCACGCCTTATTCTTAGTTGCGTTGTGTGTCTAAAGTTGTAGGGTATGCGTTTCTCCCTAACTCTTTGAACTTACCAAAGGGTCTCGCCTACAAAACCCACTAGGGATAATAAACTCTTACTCTAAGGCACTCTTTGGATGGTTTAGCTTACAACTACTCGTAATTATATTCTAAGGTTCACAAAGATGAATCAAGCATTAAGTACACAACGAATGACCTATCGCATTACTAGATCATTAATCAACTAAGATAAGAAACAACCAATCAATATTCAATAATTAAGTTTCATACTTCCTAAGCAAACACACAAATAAATTAGCTTGACATGGAGAACATGCAAGCATACACACAAATAATCAAAGACATAATTGAATTAATGAAGTAAATACTTATCTTGATGTAAGATAGGGTTTAAAACCCTAAAATACTGTATAAGACACCTTAGGTTCGGTTTTAGGTTTTCCTCCAAAAGACTCTCTCTAAAACCGAAAAATTCGGATTCTATATATAAGATTACATATGCGACGGCGCCACCTTATGTTTCGTGGCCGCCGTGTCGCCGCTATTAGGGTTTCGCCTTGGCCACGTTAACCTTGCGACGGCGCCACCTTATGTCCGTGACGCCGTCCTCTTCACCCGACGTCGTCGGATTGCATCTAGGCCGTCCGAGTAGCGACGGCCTACTCTTTACAACTGGACCTCGCCACTTGAAAATACGAGTTTTGGGTTCGAACCGTCACAAAATCCTCGGACGGCGCCGCACTAGCACCGACGCTGCCGCCTTCTATTTTCAAGAAATGTGAGTGTCTCGATTTTGACTTTGGCCATTTTCTTCATATATTCGCGCCTTTTCGTCCAAATAAGTGCCATTCCAGCATTTTGCCTTCAAGAGACCTAAAAAGTGAAAAGGAACGATATTAAGCAATAACGGATACAAAAGTGATCAAATAAGGACTAAAACGACCCCTCAAAATGGTACCTTTTAAAACCTTATCAGCCTTCCATTAAGAGATGAACATGTTCCCACATATCCTTTGTTGTTTTCTGAGCATCAACACTTCGAAGAATTAGATTAGGTATTCCCCAGAAGAATATACTCCATTGAAAGCTCATCAACTTCATGGCGAAGTATTTGTTTTGCGGTTAGTTGACTCTCAAGGACAGTGGAGATGGTTTCAAGTCTTGGTGGATTAGCCGTTGGTTCTCCGAGAATCTTCACAGTTGGCATTTGAAAAGGACCTTCAAGGATGACCTTCTTCAAATATTTTCCGTGAGGTTTCTTGAGGTTGAGGAACCTAAAGAATCGACTGGCCCATTGAACATAATTTCCGGGAGTGAGCATTAGAGGTCTATCAAATGATCCAGCTTCATGAATCGATTGTTAACTGCTGATAGCCTCACACATTTGTGCAAACTAATGAGGTTCCTTTAAAGGAATGTTAGTGAATGATTGCATTGCATATTGAGGTGGAAACCATTATTGTTGTGGAGGATATGGTTGTTGTTGTGGTTGTGAAAATGATTGTTGTTGTTGAAATACTTGTTGTTGCGGTTGTTGAGGGAATTATTGTTGAGGATACTACTGTTGCTGAGGATACTGCTAAGGAAAGTAGTTGAAATAAGGTGGTTGAGACATTGTAGAACTTGTGTTGTTGATGGATCGTTGTAGATGATTGAAACGTGAGTTGATGTTGAATGTTGGTGTTAATCGTAAGAATCCTTAGTCGTAAAGTGATGCTGCTTACTCATAAACTCCCCTTAGTCGTAAACTATGACTTACTCGTAAAAAAAGTGGCTTACACATAAACTTACACGTAAGATTAGGTGTTAGTTGTAAAGAACCTTACTCGTAAGAATGTCTTACTCGTAAAGTATCTTACTCGTAAGATAAAACCTTATTCGTAAGAATAGGTAATAACCAATAAATCTTCCAAACTTATCCAAGCTTGAAAGATATCACAAGTCGAATTATTCGACAAGCTTATCCAAGCAAGGGAAGTACTGAGTCACAAATAACTTTGAAGATTCTGATGAACAGTGCTTGCTCGTAAGAAATCCTTCCTTGCTCGTAAAGTGGCTTATTCATAAACTTATGGCTTGTTCGTAGGCTTACTCATAAGATCAGGGTTTTGTTATTCGTAATATTAGGGCTTACTTACTCGTAAGAAAATGGTTTTCTTATTCCAAAAATTAGGGTTGTTAGGATTTAGTAAATCTAGTATTAAAGACTCGGTCACCCCGGGTATTTGTTAGCATTAGAAAGTTCGTAGTCTTAAACCTTAGTTATTAGTAAGTAGTTAGTTAAGTAACACCGTGGAGGACGGACGGGTCTTTACCCATAGCCCGACAGAGGGCGTTTTGTAAGATACTATAAATACCCTCTATCCTCCAAGGTAGAGGGTTGGAGCTTTCATTTATGCTATTTCACTTTCTCTCTCTACAAGTTCCCAACCTCTAAACTTTCTCTCTCTAACTTCTAATCTTCGATCCATATTATTTGTTCTAGCGTGTTTAGATAACCAATCTCTTACAAATGGTAGTAAGAGCCATGGTTTGATCATCTACTTGGTGTGTTCTCGGATTTTTGATTGGTTATTGTTGTTTGTATGTGGGTCGAATAGTAGTAGAAGGTTTTCACTAGTTTGAGCTTGTTTAGTGGATAAATTTGTTAGTTGTTTATACTTTCTTATTTAGGTTTATCATATTAGCTTAGTTTTGGATTTGGAAAGCTTGTTTCAACTTGTTTGTGGTTGTTTTTGATCGTATACATGAGTTTGGATATGAAGTTGCGATTTGATAGTTCTTGGTTGAGATTTGGCAGATTTTTGGTTGAGATTTGATAGCGTGCATTCTGGGTCAAGAAAACCTCCTTTTCTACGAGCAAGCTTTTCAACCCTCTAGGCAGTGAATCTAATCGTTGTAGTGTAGTATGGGGTAAGCCTCGGGGATTGATTTTGTTCTCTAAGGGAATAGGAATGCTAGAAAGAGATTTATGACGAGAATGTGGGGTTGAGGATGATTCTTTTTAGTCTTTTTTATGTTTTTTTAGAAAGCAAGGGTAAAATATCTGGGTATATGATTGGGGGTGGTACTTTTACCGATTTCAATACTTAACTAGTTATCTAATTATCTAATTAACTACGGATAGTTTATGCTCATTAAGGTGTGCTCGTATGATGATTAAAGATGTGTTCACTTAGATACTATTAGTTATCTTTTATTGGTCGGTTGAATTGTCACTTCCTTTATCTTAATTGATGCGTTGTATTCCTATTAGTCGTAGGGGGTGCCTAATTCCCTAACTCTATGAATGTAACTCTCATTTAGAATACACGGGATCGGCAAGTGCAATAGCATCTCCCCCGAATACACTATTATCATAAAGCTACAACTCACGCAATAAACACAACAATGGCCTAGGTGCACTCCTATGGCTTTTTGCTATTTAGGACGTTCAAGCTCGCAACAATGAAAGAAGAACCCAGTTTATCTTACTTTAGCGTCTACCAATTAAGACAAGAGACAACCTAACAACAATCAATAACTAGGTTTCATAGATCTAAGCAAACACACAAGTAATTTAGCTAGACATGTTAAACAAGCAAGCATACACACAATCAATTGGACATGGGGTAGACATAATGATAATTGGATAAAAAAAAACATATCGTGATGTGTAAAATAGGGTATGGGACCCTAGAATATTGTCCAAGTCGGACTACAACTGAGTTAGGGTTTGCTCTCCAAAATTCTACCTCTTAAAATACAGAAAATCAAATTCTATATATAGATTTACAATCGCGACGGCGTCACCTTTTGCTAGTGACACCATCAGGTCGCCGTCATTAGGCTTTCGTTTGAGCCAAGTCATCGTTGGGACGGCGTCAGTTGAGATGTGTGACGCCGTCAGTCTTTAGTAGCAACGTCATCTAAATCTTTGATCTTGGGCGTCTCGTGTAGTTTTTGTGAGTGACGCCTTCCAGAGTTTAGGTGTGACGCCGTCAGGCTTTAGGACCAGAAATTCCGCTGAGCCGTCGCGTGCACTTTTGATCAAGTCTTCAATAGAGGGACGGCGTCGCCATTTGGATGGGACGCAGTCAGGTGTAATGAACAGCCTTGGTGTGTCTTCGATCTTGACTTTGCCATTTTCTACATGTTTTCGCTCCTTTTCGTCCAAATATGCTTCATTCCAGCATTTTGCTTCCAAAATACTTAAAAAGTGAAAAGGAACGATTTTAAGCAGTAACAGATATAAAATGTGTCGATTTAGGGCTTAAATGACCCCCTAAAAATGTATGTTTTAAATCCTTATCAATATTTGACATCTATCTGTTGCGAGTTGATTAGTTTAAGATTATTTAGTTGTGGTTTGATAATAGGACAAAAATTGTGGCTTGTCATCTAGCCAAAAGACAAAACTGGCTGATAGTGACATGTGTACTTTTTGAAAGTGACTTGCGGTTTTTCAGTTTTCTTTGCGGTTTGTCCCTGCGAGTTTCCTTTTGCTTGCGAGTTAAGGTCTTGCGATTTGATCTGTTGAGATTCGACACTTTGCGGTTTGTCTCTTGTTGCGGTTTGAAGATCTTGAGATTTGTCAGTCTTGCGGTTTGAAGATCTTGAGATTTGAGTCTTGCGATTTTTTAGTCTTGTGGTTTGAATATCTTGACATTTTAGTCTTGCAATTTGTCAGTATTGTGGTTTAAAGCTCTTGAGATTTAAGTCTTGCGACTTGATCTTGCAGTTTGAAGATCTTGAGATTTAAATCTTGCAATTTGTCAGTATTACGGTTTGAAGCTCTTGAGATTTGAGTCTTGCGATTTGTCAGTCTTGAGGCTTGAAGCTGTTGAGATTTGTGTCTTGCGATTTGTCAGTCTTGAGGTTTGAAGCTGTTGAAATTTGATTCTTCGGTTTGAGTTATTGCGTTTTGAAGACCTGCGAGTTGATACTCGTTGTTTGGGTTCTACGATTTCCTCTTGATTTTGTAAAATCCCGCGAAAGATTCGATTTCTCGGTATAAATCAAAGAGTTGTAAAATCCCGTGTATTTGGACATCATGTCTACTGTTTCTGACGATGTTCAAGCTGCTGGGTCTGATATCCGCCCTCCTATGCTTGATAGAACAGATTATGACTCTTGGGCACAAAGAATCCGATTGTATTGTTTGGGAAAAGAGAATGGTCTTAACATTATCCAATCAATTGATGAAGGACCATTCCAGATGGGCACCACCAGAGATGAACTAGCAACTGGTAAAGATGGACGTGTCACTCTAAGAATGGATAGACCAAGGACTTACAATGATCTCAGTGATACTGAAAAGAAGAGATACCATGGTAACATCAGAGCTTCCAACATCATCCTTCAAGGTTTACCCAAGGATATCTACAAGCTGATCAATCACAACACCCAAGCCAAAGCAGTTTGGGACAATGTCAAAATGCTTCTTGCTGGCTCAGAACTGAAAAAAGAAGATCGAGAGTCACAACTGTATCATGAGTTTGAGAGCTTCAAGATGAACTTGGGGGAGAGTATTGCAGAATACTTTGTGAGGTTTCACAAACTTGTGAATGATATGAGAAACATCAAGATGGCTATGCCTAACATCCAACTCAATTCAAAGTTTGTAAACAACATGACACCTAAGTGGAACAGGTTTGTTACTGCAGTGAAGCTGAACAAAGGATTAAGAAATACAAACTATGAGCAGTTGTATGCTTACTTGCTGCAACATGAGAAGCATGCTACACATGACCGTCTGATCATGGAAAACCTTAATCCAACAACAACAACTACTACAACAACAAATGATTCACTTGCATTTGTTTCAAACGTTCAGCCACTCACTCAATCATCACAAGCTCAAGGCATCAGTACTCCTTATCTTCTCAAAATCAGGTCATTCAACCAGACTCAGAATATACCCCAACAGACAAGATGATTGATAACCTCTCAAACTAAGCTGCTATTGGTTCAACAATTCATAACCACACTTCCTCAAAACAACAACCAACTTATAACTTCCTCTAACCCACACAATCAAGCTATAGTGGAAGATGGAAGGGTTGTGGTACAAAATGTGCAAGGACAACAAAATGTGAACCAAAAGAATGTTACACGGGGAAATGTTGCAACTGGTTATGTGAGGGCTCATAACAGAGGAGGGATGGTGGTCCAAGGTCAAGGAAAAATGATTAAGAGTTACAACTGTGGTGGTGTGGGACACATTGCGAGGAACTGCACTTAACCAAAACCTCCACAAAATGCTGACTACTTCAAGGATAAGATGTTGTTGATGTAGGCACAAGAGAGTGGAGCAGTGTTGGATGAGGAGGAGTTGTTGTTTCTTGCTGAGGGAAGTGCCAACACGTTTGATGCTGACGTGGATGATCAACCAGTATATGATTTGGCACATAATGATCCCAACATCTTCCAGGTTGCTGACTGTGATGCCTTCGACTCTGATGTTGATGATGAACCAACGGCCCAGACCATATTCATGGCTAACATTTCTCCCATGGTTTCATCACCTCAACAAGTTGGTCCCTCCAGTGCTTCAGTCATATTAGCGGTACTAAAACTATATGATGTGGTTGATGAGCAAAAGATTCCCAACAAAGTACAACTGACAGAAGGTTTTGAGTCGAATATTGTAAATATGGGAAATAGCAATGTTATCCCATATGAGCAATATGTGAAGCACGATGAAAGTCCCGTTGTACCAAGTGGTGCATATTCTGCCATTAATGATGAATATTTTTTGAATGAGTACACTGAATATATGCCTGATGATACCCTTACCACTAAGCTAAATATATATAAGGATCAAGTTGCCATCTTTGAACAGCGTGCTAAATTTGAGCTAATTACACGTTAGCAGGAAATTGGATAGTCAAATGCGTACATTGGTCACTACATATAATTTAAGGGAAAAAACGTTGAAACAAGAGTTAAATTGCTTACAAGAGAAACTTAAACAAACTGTTAAGCAAAAACAAGAAATACAAGAAAATGTAAAAACGCTTAAACAGAATTTAAAGAAAAGGAATCTAAACTCCTAAATGACTTTTCCAACCTTAAAACTTTAAAGAATAAACTTGAAAACAAACTGTACGTAAAAGGCAACACCATACAGACTGCTCACATGATTACAAACCAAAGAGTATTAAGTGATAATCACAGTGAAAAACTTGTAGAAGACTTGAATCCTGTGTATCTTAAAAAAGCTAAAAAGGCTCAAGAAGTGATTTATGATGGTAGTGAGATACTTAAGCCTAGACAAGAACCAACATGTATAGAAATAACAGAAGAGGACATAGAGTTAGATAATATCTCTAGAGAGAAAATGGATAAGAAAATAAATGACCTGAAAGTGTGAAGAGAGGATTAAACTTCAAAACTCCTAACTATCCTAAGGAAAACTTCTTAGCTACTTTCAAACCTCCAACTCAATTAACCCCTGAACAAGTTTTTTGGAAGTTAGACATGGATAAGAAAAAGGCCGAAGAACTCATTGACAATAATCCTTCCCTTAGGAAATTACCTGCAGCTACGGTGTATCCTCCCAATACACCAATGCATTTAGTGCCTAGAACTCTTCCTACACAGTGCAAAACTTTAATTAGCATATACGTAATCTACCAACTATTTTCTGATTTCGATAAAACATGTAAGAAGAGAATCACTCCAACGGGTATTACTGAATGGGAAATGGATTTTGAGCAAACAAAAGAATGTTATCTTGCTGAGGTTATTCCATTCTTTAAACAAGTGAAAGAACATTTCGAGGGTATTCAAAATTCCCTAGATACTGAAGTTAAAGAAATGAAAAAGATGTTTAATGAAAAGGAAAATGAGGCAAGAGATAATGCAAATGAGTTTAAAAGCTATGAGATTGATAGAAAGAATATTCACATCCTCAATGAGAATTTGATTGCCCAATGTATTGCCCAGGATGTGTATTATACTGCCACTAATTTTGCTTTAGTTGCTTCTAAATTTCATGATCTGTCTCTTGCATTTAAAGTTGCTCAGGATCGTGTCAATGAGCTTGAAGCTGAGAATTTAAAATCGTAGGAAAAAATCCAAAAAAATGATCATGATAACATGGTCAAGAATTTTTCTAAATTAGAGGTTGATTATCTTGATTTGCAATTAAAATATCAACATCTAGAAGAAAGAATCAAAACTCAAATGCCAAGATATATTTGGATGCTCCTGAATTTGATGCATATTTTGAAATAAGCACACGTGATGAACGGATTCAAGCTCACTGTAACACGATCCGAAAATTGAAAGCTCAAATTTCCCAATTGAAGGGAAATAAGAATGAAGTGGTAGGTAGGGGTGTAAACGAGGCGAGTCGAGTCGAGTACTGCCAAGCTTGAACTCGACTCGATTAGTAAAACTCGAGCTCGAAACTTGAATCGAGCTCGTTCGAGCTTTGGAATTCAAGCTCGAGCTCAACTCATCATCTCAAACTCGAGCTCGAAACTCGACTCGAGCTCGATTACTGCTACTTTTAAAGCTCGAACTCGGTGAAGAATGGGCATATCAAGCTCGAATCGATTCGATTTTACGTAACTATATGTATATAAAAGGATAAAAGTGTAATATCATTGAAGCTCGATAAGGGCTCGCGAGCCTCACGAGCTGAGCATATTTGAGCTTGAACTCGGCTCGAAAGTGTACTCGAGTAGCTCAAGCTCGAGCTCGACTCATTTATATCGAGTCAATTTAGAGTAGCTTACGAGTCGATCTCGAATAGCTCGCGAGCTGTCTCGTCTCGTTTACACCCCTAGTGGTAGGGTCCTGTATACCACCACCTTTAGATTCTCAGAATTTTTAATATCAAAACATCATCAATAAATTGCAACAAGAAAACGAATGTTTTTAGGCTGAAAATTCAATGGTTAAATTTCAATACAAAGAATTATTTGATTCAGTTAAGGTCACTCATGACAAACACATTGAAAACATAACTTCTTTTCTTAACAAAATTGAGAAGCTAAAGTGTCAAGTGAAAGGGAAATTGCCAATTCCCACAGGTAAATTTGTTGTTCCAAAGGTTTGTACTTGTAGTTATTATGCCATTGATGTGATGTATATTCCCCCTCCTCTTAGAAATAATAATCTTGCATATCAAAAATATCTCTCGTACCTTAAGGATAGAGAAACCACTTGATAGTGAGGTTGCCTATGCGTGTATGTATGCTAAACGATCTCAGGAGCTCTATGTCATTGCCACATGTCCTAAAACTGGTACAAAGTGAGATAGAGTTGTTGCACCCTCTTCAATGCCTAAGATCAAGCATGTTACCTTTGATGTACCCATGAAAACCTTAGAACCCATTACTTCTAGGCCAAAAAGCAGTGAAACAAACTAATATTCCCCGTCGTTACTTCTACAGGATTAAGCGGTGACACTCAAGCTAGTGGGTCAGAACTAGAGGCAATACAAAGCAAGATAGGACCTCGAAAGATAAGAGTGATCAAGTGAAGGAAGTAGAAGACCACCGTAGGAATCATAAGTTTAAGTTGAACAATGTGAATCGTGTTGATTCTAGTATTAGCTATAAGCGTATTGTAATTAATTTGAATTCTACTGCTGTCTGGAAAACATGTAATGAATGTTTAATTTCTGGTATTCATGATGAATGTGTTGTGTCATATTTGAGGCCTTCTGTCAAATCCCCAGTAGATAAAGTTTGGAAAGCAAAACAGGTTAAGCAATCTTGGAAACCGACAGGGAAAAAATTCACTGATGTGGGTTATCATTGGAAACCCACAGGTCGTAAAATTAAAATTGGTGAACGTTGTCCTTCAACTAGATCTGCCTTGCCTAGAACAGTGCCAACTAAGATATGGAGACCCACTGGTAGAATTATTCTTTTAGGAACACAGTGCACTATGACTGAGTCCAATACCTCTACTAGTGCTGCCCCTACTAATAATGTCATGGCTTCTAGGGATGTTATAGGTCTACAGATTGTTTGTGCTAACCAATAGGACCACATATTCATGTGGGGATCCACTGCTTCCAGTTATCCATTCTCGTCTATTTTCAAATGTAGGTCGTACAAATTGTCATTTAGTATTTGGATTCAAGATGCTCAAAACATATGATTGGAGATCGCTCACGGCTCAAGAACTTCATGAATAAGTTTATCGGGACTGTTAGATTTGGGAACGATCATTTTGAGGCAATTATGGGTTATGGAGATTATGTTTTTGGTGACAGTGTTATCTCCCGGGTATACTATGTAGAAGGACTTGGCCACAATCTGTTCTCTGTTGGTTAATTTTGTGACTCAGATCTCGAAGTGGCTTTTAGAAAACACACATGTTTCATTAGATAATTAAATGGTGTTGATATTCTTAAGGGATCTCTATTGAAGACATGATGAGGTCTTCTCCTATTTGCTTGTTATCAAAGGCGTCAAAGAACAAATCATGGTTATGGCACCGTCGACTCAATCACTTGAACTTCGGTACCATAAATGATCTTACTAGAAAGGACCTTGTGAGAGGTTTGCCCTAGTTAAAATATGAAAAAGATCATCTTTGTTCTGCTTGCCAACTGGCCAAAAGCAAAAAGTATGCCCATAAATCTAAACCTGCCAACACCATCATGGAAGTTCTTCATACTCTTCACATGGATCTATGTGGACCCATGAGAGTGCAAAGTATCAATGGGAAGAAGTATGTGCTAGTTGTTGTTGACGACTATTATCGGTTCACTTGGGTGAAGTTTTTGAGTTTGTGAACAAACAGCTCATTCAGTTTTATGAAAGAATTAGGATCAGTCATCAGAAAAGTGTTCCACGCACTCCTCAGTAGAACGGGGTTGTTGAAAGACGAAATCGCACTCTTGAGGAAGCTGCACGTAGTATGCTGATCTTCTCTAAGGCTCCGATGTTTCTCTAGGCGGAAGCTATTGCCACGGCTTGTTACACCCAAAATCGATCGCTAATACATACTCTTCATGGCAAAACTCTATATGAATTAGTGCACAACAAAAAACCGGATCTCTTGTTTCTACGAGTGTTTGGGGCATTATGTTATCCAACCAATGACGGTCAAGATCTGGGTAAGTTGAAAGCTAAAGTTGATATTGGATTTTTCGTTGGCTATGCATCAGATCGTAAGGGTTACCGAATCTACAATAAAATAACCCGAGATATTATGGAAACTATTCATGTAACGTTTGATGAGCTGACTGAGCAAATGGCTCTTGGACACACCAGCTCTGGACCCACACCTTAACTTTTGTCACCTGGATCAATTAGTTTAGGTCTTGTACAAAATCCTACGGTTGCAGCTCCTTATGTACCTCCTTCAGAAGAAGATATGAAGATTCTATTTGATCCGATGTTTGATGAATACTTTAAGCCGAAAATTGATGATACACTTACCACCAGTTGTTGCTTCTCCTGCTCCAAGCAACCCAGATGGAGCTTCATGACTTATGGATCTTCATAAAAGGATCCTAACACTGCTACATTAGTTCCTTATCCTCAACCACATGAACATCTCAGAAAATGGACAAATGATCATCCACTGGATAACATCATTGGGAACCCTTCTTGTCCAGTATCAACACAAAATCAACTTGCTACAGATGCCTTGTGGTTCTTCTTCAATTCTATACTATCTAAAGTCAAACTGAAAGATGCCAAGACTACAATGTCTGAGGACTACTGGTTTAATGCTATGCAAGAAGAAATTCACGAGTTCGATGGACTTGACGTATGATTGGAGGATCATAATTAAACTTTGACTATTTTGGGATAATTGCAATCAGATAATTAATTATGGGATTGGTTGAGAACTATTTATGATTATCTTTTTTTCCTATACTTGTGTGATGTACCAATCCAGTAATGCCTCGAAAGCTTATTTAAGTCTTCCGATGTACCGAGATTTGGGGGTGTTATAGATTGGTATCAGAGCCAAGGTTATTGAGAACTAGGTACTTACTAAAACCTAAACTATAACCACTTTTTAGAAAATTTGATCCTCGATCGACGCATGCCAGCCTGCCAAGCCGAAGCCTCTTGATTTGAGTACGGAATGAACTGCGATTTGATTGTTGAGACGTTATGTATTGTGATATGTTTATTGATTTTGGTATATTATGAGCTTGATATATGATTTGTGTGACTTGGAAGTATACGATGCATGGATGATGTGACAGACTAGAACTTATGCGGTTTTGTTTAAATGCATGTTTTGTGTAATGCGGTACCTTTATTTTAAAAGTTTTCCACTATGTGATATATGTTTTGATATGACGATGCGCTATTAGAATTAGTCATTTTCATACACTTATACATGCCCTATGCCATTGTCATAGACCATGCCTTCACTAGCTTATGATGTGTCAGAGGAGATCCTTGATGCTGCTTCTTCCCCAGCACGAACTCTGATGACTCCTGCGCAGAGTGATCCTTATGTAATTTCCCGATATCCTACTTCCACTTCATCATCATCTGATCGCCCTAGTTCTTCTAGGCAGCTTACATTACATCAGGTCTTAGCACGAGTCCAGACTCCTAGAATTACTCATTGTACAACTGCTCGTATATCTGTACAACCTCCATCATCACCTATGCACCTATCAGCTCACGCTCTCCTGTCATCACCACCTTCATCACCATCTCACAGAAGACCTAGATCCCCTACTTTGCCACCACATGACTCACCTTCACAGAGACGCCGACTCATGGACTCCCCCTTTGTTGATGAGGATGAGGAAAAGGATGAGGACGAGGAGGAGTATGTGGACCCTTCGGAGGAGGAGGACATCCCAGATGAGGGTACTCCACCACTTCAGAGTCCCGCGCATTCAACGCATTCTCCAGGACCATGCTCTCCTTTACCCTTTCCTGAGCCTGATTCTCCTGAGCAGCCATTTGACTTTGACTCACATCCTCACTCACCTGAGATAGACAGCCCACTAGGTTTGGATATACCATCAGATATAGCTTCAGAGCCTGCAGAGTATGGAAAGACAGGTTTGATTTGGGAGCGAATTATATCCCAGGGTGTTAGACTTAGTCAGTTGTCAGACCGACTACTTGGAGTGTCGAGGGCTAAGGTAGAGGAGTTGAGATGAGATATGGGGTCAGTTGTTAGGAGGACTATGGCCTTGAGAGAGGGTATGTCAGAGCTCTTTGAACAGGTAGGAGACCTGCAGAGAGGGTTCACGACAGCCCGAGAGGCAGACCGAGCGCTATGACGCAAGGTCGGCGAGCTGGAGAGAGAGGTCGCGGATCTGAAGAGTGATCGCGGTGCCCAGTGTACTGAGCTCTCATCTATATAGAGGGAGATTGATGATGTTAGGAGATCAGCTAGAGTTGCTCGTGATCGTGGCTAGATTGTCTTAGGTTCATTGTATTGTACCATCTTGAAACTGAGGAGTCCCCAATTCGAGATGTAGACTTATCTTAGTTATCTTATTAGTTTCACTAGTAGGATCATTTTCGACTACTCTTTATCCTTTCATGTATTGTACTTCAAAAACTATGTGTTATGGCTATTAGAAGTGCATCATTTGATTTCTCATTTCGATCTTTCGTTATTTCGTCATGATGTGGCATTATCCTTATTATCTTGATTTTATATTCGTGCGGTATTCGATATCCTTGAGACCAAACCCCGTCTAATGAAACGTGAGTTGTGAACTTATGAAACTCTTGTGTTAACCTTAAGATCAATGGCATCAAGACGAAACCCGCTTAGGACCACCCGAGCAGCGCATGCTGCTGTGGTCACTCCTGTTCGTCGAGATCTTCGTCCGACCCTGACCACTCCAGTTGTTGAAAATCATAATACCAACAACCTCACCGTTACATCAATGACCAAGCTGAGAATGGTCATGTCCCATCGATCCCTCCACCTATGAATCAAGCCCGCATCGACCAGCTCGTGACACAACATGTAGCCGAGCTGCCAAATCACTCAAACACCTCTGCTGGAACCCCACCGCTTAATCAAGCTCGAGGTTGTACCTACAAGGAGTTCTGATTATGTGTTCCCATCGAGTTCGGAGGAACCGAGGGAGTGGTTTACCTAAAAAGGTGGATGGAGAAAATTGAATCCGTGTTCACTGTTAGTAACTGTGATGAGGATGCCAAGGTCAAGTACGCGACGTTCACCTTGAAGGACGAAGCGTTGCCTTGGTGGAACAACTATCACAGATAGGTAGGAAGTGAGGTAGCCTATGGCATGACTTGGAACCAGTTTAAAGCCCTACTGATCAAGACTTACTATCTTAGGAATGAGGTTAAGAAGTTAGAAGTTGAGTTCTGAAACCATAAGGTAAAGGGTAGAGACATGACGGCATACAACCGTCGCTTCCTAGAGTTGTCATTGATTTTCCCAGAGATGGTTCGTACCGAGGGTCTTAAGATTGAAAGGTACACTGATAGATTACCTCTAGCTACTAGGAATGATGTCATCACTTCGAAGCCGACTAACTTGCATGAGGCAGTTACCATAGCCCAGCGTCAGATGGATTCTCTTGTGTTGGAAGGAGTAGAAAAGAGTAGGAGTGATAAGAGGAAGAGGAATGAGAATGTTAAGGAGACGAAGAACAAGCAAGAAAAGACCGCCAGTGATGTAGTGAGGTAATGGAGAGAAGAAGGGTTATGAAGGTAGCAAGCCCTAGTGTAATCGTTGCAATCGACACCATCATGGGCAGTACCCAGTGATGTGTAGGAATTGCTCTAAGGTAGGACATATTGCCAGAGACTGTAGGTCTCGTCCCCTTGCTGTGGCACAAACCGCACAAGGAGCAGACTGGAAGGCCACTGTCACCTGTTTTGGATGTGGAAAAAAAGGGCATTTCAAGAATGAATGCCAAGAGCCTTGGGTCAGAGGAAACCCCGGGAGTGGAGGAGATCTGGTGAAATGAGGTGTGGGAAGTAATGGGCATAACCCTGTGAATCGAGGGACTGAAGGAAGCCAGGGAAACCAGGGTGCTGGAAATCAACAGAGAGACATGGGAGCAGCGCTAGTGTACATCATTGGGAAGGAAGTCAAGGAGGACCCCGAACGTAGTTACAGGTACGTTCCTTCTCAATAACCGCTATGCTTCCATACTATTTGATACTGGTGCCAATATGAGTTTCGTGTCCACCGTCTTTATGTCATTACTAGGAATTGCCCTGACGCCTTTAGGACTAAGTTGTGATGTGGAGTTAACTACTGGGAATAGGGAAAGGATAGACACCGTAGTTTGCAGTTACGCATTAAGTTTCCTAGACCACCCGTTTAGCATAGACCTTTTGCTAGTTACCTTAAGAAGTTTTGACGTCATCATCGGAATGGATTGGCTATCGAAGAACGGTGCACACATCATCTGCAATGAGAAGATCGTGCGTGTGCCGTATGGCTGAAAATTTCTAAGCATACAAGGAGATCGGAGCGATTGTGGAGGTCCCTCCCGGTTGAGCATCATCTCTTGTATTAAAGCCCAAAAGTACATTGATAGAGGAGGTTGTCTTTTCTTGGCTCGAATTTCTGAAAAGAAAAGCGAGAAGAAGAGTGAAAGACACCTTAAGGATGTACCCGCCGTTCGAGATTTTCCAGATGTGTTTCCCGACGATCTGCCAGGGATTCCACCTGTCTAACAAGTGGAATTCCAAATTGAGTTGATTCCTGGTGCTGCACCTGTAGCCCGGGCACCCTATTGACTTGCTCCAAGAAAATTGGAGGAACTGTCTAGACAGTTGGCAGAGTTTTCAGAGAACGGATTCATTCGACCAAGTTTATCATCGTGGCAGCACCTGTACTATTTGTGAAGAAGAAGGATGGATCGTTTTGTATGTGCATCTACCATAGGGAGTTAAATAAGTTGACGGTGAAGAATCGATACCCACTACATAGGATAGATGACCTATTCGACCAAACTCCAAGGATCTAGTATGTTTTCTAAGATCGACTTGCGATCCGGGTATCACCAGGTTAGAGTCTGAGAGGAAGATATCCCGAAGACAGCGTTCAAAACTCTATGGGCACTATGAATTCCAAGTGATGTCGTTTGGTTTGACCAACGCGCCCGCGGTATTCATGGACCTCATGAACCGAGTATGTAAGCATTATCTGGATAAGTTTGTGATAGTATTCATAGACGAAATCTTGATATACTCCAAGAATAGGGAGGAGCATGAAGAGCATTTGAGGCTCATCTTGGAGTTGTTAAGGCAAGAACAGCTGTATGCCAAATTCTCTAAGTGTGAATTTTGGATTCCGACCGTACAATTCTTAGGCCACGTGATAGATAGTCAAGGATTTTACGTTAACCCAGCTAAGATTGAGGCCATTAAGGAATGGGCCGCTCCTAAAACCCCATTGGAAGTTCGCCAATTTCTAGGTCTAGCATGCTATTACCGGAGGTTCATTGAGGGATTCTCCAAAATAGCTAAGTCGCTGACCAAACTGACGCAGAAGGACGTTAAGTACGAATGGGGAGAAAAAGAAGAAGAGGCGTTCCAACTACGTAAAGAAAAGTTGTGTAGTGCACCCATCCTATCTCTGCCTGAAGGAAGCGAAGATTTTGTCGTATACTGAGACGCTTCGCATAAAGGCTTAGGAGCTGTTCTAATGCAACGGGAGAAGGTGATAGCATATGCCTCCCGACAGCTTAAGAAGCATGAAAAGAACTACACCACCCATGACGTGGAGTTAGGTGTTGTAGTATTTGCCCTTAGGATTTGGAGACATTACATGTATGGTACTAAGTGTGTAGTGTATACCGACCATAAGAGCCTAGAACACATCTTAGACCAGAAGGAGTTGAACATGAGACAGCGCCACTGGTTGGAATTACTCAGTGATTACGATTTTGAGATTCTTTATCATCCAGGTAAGGCCAATGTTGTTGCAGATGCCCTCAGCAGAAAGTAGAACATTCCGCCGTTACTCGTTCGATCCTTAGGAATGACAATTAGTTCACCTCTACCGTATCAAATCTTAGTCGCCCAAGCTGAGGCGTTGACGGAAGAGAAGCGTCCATCTGAGAACCTTCATGGAATGGTAGAAAATGAAAACGGCTTCTTGAAGCGTTCTGACGGAACCCTATGCTTCGGAGACAGAAGCTGGATACCATTTCATGGAGGAATCCGTGAATTGATTATGCATGATTCGCATAAATCAAAATACTCTATTTGTCCCGGAGCCCATAAGATGTATCACGACCTGAAGAAACTCTATTGGTGGCCGAACATGAAAGCCGACATAGCTCTGTATGTCAGTAAGTGCTTGACATGTTCCAAGGTAAAGTCCGAACACCAGAAAGCCTCAGGATTACTAGTTCAACTCGAACTCCCTATCTGGAACATGGACTTCATCACCAAATTACCGAGATCAGTTTGCGGCTGTGACGCTATCTGGGTATTTGTGGATCGCTTAACCAAATTTGCTCACTTCTTGGCCATTAGCGAAGTCGATAGTATCGACAAGCTCGCTCGGCTGTATGTCAAAGAGATTGTATCTCGTCATGGCGTGCCTATATCTATCATTTCTGACCGAGATAGCCATTTCATGTAAAACTTCTGGCAATCCCTACAAACGGCTTTAGGAATGAAACTTGATATTAGCACTAGCACGACCTATCATCCTCAAACTGATGGTCAGAGTGAAAGGACCATTCAAACCTTAGAAGATATGCTTCGTGCTTGTGTCATCGATTTTGGAAAAGGCTAGGAGAAATACCTGCCTTTGGCCGAATTCTCCTACATCAATAGTTACCATACCAGCATTAAGGCCGCACCATTTGAGGCGTTGTATGGCCGAAAATGCCGTTCTCCGATCTGTTGGGCGGAAGTTGGCGACAACTAGCTTACCGGTCCCGAACTCCTTCTAGAAACCACTGAGAAAATAGTTCAAATTCGTAATCGTTTGCAAGCTGCACGTGATAGACAGAAGAGTTACGCCGATAGGAGACGTAAGCCCTTACAGTTTCAGGTGGGAGACCGAGTCATGTTGAAGGTTTCCCCTTGGAATGGGGTGATACGCTTCGGTAAACGTGGAAAACATAAACCCCCATACATTGGTCCCTTTCCAATCCTGGAAAGAATCGGACCAGTAGCTTACAGACTTGAGCTACCTTAGGAGTTGAGCAGTGTACATGATGTCTTTCACGTTAGTAATCTCAAGAAATGCCTTTCTGAGGAAAACCTAGTCGTGCCTATGAGAGATATCCGAATTGATGAGCGTCTGAATTTCGTTGAGGAGCCGATTGAGATCATGGATCGTGAGGTGAAGCAGCTGAAGCATAGCCGTATTCCGATCATCAAAGTTCGTTGGACCCGTCATGGACCAGAGTTCACATGGGAACGTGAGGACGTGTTCCGAAAGAAGTATCTTAAACTCTTTTCGTCATCAAGCAACTCGGAGTGAAAACCGAGAAGGGTTTCTTCTGAGGCTGGTAGGTTGTGACAACTGGCAATTAGGGAGCCCTTTTAGGTAACCGCATTACGCTAGTTAGACCGAGTAGTTTGCCTATAGGATCTATTCTGGTTAGTCATGACTTATTTTGGTATCGTTTATTGGCTTTTATGATTTATTTTATTATCGTATGACTTGTGGTATGAGTTATAGTCCGTCATGTTAGGTACTACTTGGGTCGGCACAATAAAATCCTTTAACAAGAGAAAACGTAACTTTTAAACTGTAACACGAGACGTGACGTGTAAATAATAAAAATTAGTGGAAAAACGTAAATAAAAACAATAGAGTCATAAATAAAAGTCGTTGGACACTAATAGAGAAATGTAGGAGCTCGGGAGAGGTAAAACGAGAAAGTTTACAAAAATTACGGGTTTGGCCCCCCTCCTTCTCCTTGGTCGGCCACCCCCTCCCCAAAACATTATTATTTTAATCCCTCCCTCTCCATATATATACCACCCTCCCTACACACACACACCCCCTTTTTTTCTCTCTCTAAAAACCCTAAAGCACACTTTCTCTCACTACTTTCTCTCTCTCTAACCCTAACCATAGCCGCTGCCACTTTCCGGCCAGATTCTGGCCACACGACGGCGCGTCTCACTACACCACCACCACCATTCTGTAGATTAATGAACTATTAGGGTTCGTTTGGTTGGATTTGTGAAGCATGGAACGAGCCACAAGGACCACTGTTAGGATTTAGAAAATCCATAGTGAAGTTTTGGTCACCCCAACTATTGTCTGGCATATGTTAGCTCGTAGACATATTGTTATTTACTAGTTATTTAGTTAGTTAGCTAGTTAGTTATTAGTTTAGAGTAACACCATGGAGGAAGGACGGGTCTTTACCCACTGTATGCTTGATCCACAGTCCGACAGGAGGACGTATTCTTTGTAACTATAAATACCCCTTCCATTCTTGGAAGGGGTGGTGCTTCTAATCTAAACTATCATTTTTTGTTTTTACTTTCTCTCTCTAGAACACCCTCTCATCTCTTTCACTCTCTAAACATGGCTTTCTTGATTTATCACCATCCTAGGCCACCCGAATCATCAAACAACACAAAAAGTATGATCCAACAATTGGTACTAGAGCCAAGGTTATGTTGTTCTTGATGATTCGTATGGTTTTTGAAGCGGTTTTTGTATGCGGTTTGTATTGTTCTATGATGAGGTTTGATAAATTTTTTGTGATGATTAATGCGGTTTGGTTGCTATTTGGATGTTGTTGATGAATTTGTTGTTATATGCAGATTTTAAGTGATTTTTACATGGTTTGATGTTGTTTTAAAACTAGTTTTAAGTCGATTCATTTAAAACAGTTGGTTGCTGTTGGTTTTAAGAGTTTTTAACAAGTTTGGTTTTGCTGTTTTGAATCTGATTATTAATGGTTTTAACAAAATCTAGTCTTATAGTCGAAATGTTCTAACACGAGTTTTAAGCATCTTTTTTTAAGCTTGTTCATATTCTGGTAAGCATTAAGCATGTTTTTCGATACGGTTTGTGGGTTTTCCTTCTAAGCGGTTTGTTGTTTAAGTCTGGCCAGATTCAATGAACCTAGAAGCAGTTTGAGCATGCAGTTTGACATACAGGAGATGTGTTTTGGTATACAAACACTCAATAGGTGATGCGGTTTGACACCTACTGAAGCTGCGGTTTGCTACTCAGAGCAGTTTGAGATTGATAATATGTGCGGTTTGTCAATATCCTGATTCAACGAATCTGATGCAGTTTCGTAGATAAAGCATTTTGTCACCAAGATGCGGTTTGTTCAGTTTGGTCGATGCTTTGTTCAAAGCGGTTTGGTACTAAAGTGGTTTGGGTCTATGCGTTTTGGTAATGAAAAAGCATTTTTGTAGATAAAGCGTTTTGGTAGATAAAGCGTTTTGTTACTGAAGAAGTTTCACAAAGAAGCGTTTTGATAAAGACATACGTTTTGTCAAAAGCAATTTGGTAATTACTGATGCGGTTTGTGTTGCAAAAATTGGTGCGGTTTGATTTAGAAAAGAAGAATGAGACTTGACTCATAATAGGTGCGGTTTGTGTTGCATAAATGATGCGGTTTGTGTTACAAATTCCTATCTACAACTAATTCAAATCGAATTCATGTATCGCACAAAAACTCAACCATCATCATCAGATTCAGACAATATCATCAATCATATAATCAAGACTACATCAAACTTTATCATACTACATACGAGACCAGACTCAGTAAATCAACAACATCATACATCATCAATTAACATCCAATCCTACTACATCTACAACTTCATCATCATCTACCAATATCACTCTTATCAAACATACATCAAATGTAAATGGAAATAGATCTCAGATTTGTTCAATATGCACCTCAAGTCATTAAGACTTTCTTGGTTGAACATCATCATTGATCTCTGTTTGATCCTTTATTTCACTTTATATGTAAGACAAAAGAAATTGAAACATAACAATAATGTTATTTTCGTTTTTATACTCATTTTATCGAGTTCGAGGGCTCCATCAATTAAGATCTCAAGTTTTTTGTGTGTTAAGTGAATTAATATCGGACCATCTAAGATCATTAAACACGAATTAAACTCATCATAGATATGTTTTTCATCTAAATATCCTAATACATAAGATAAATCAAATAACAAAGTATGTTAATTGATTTTCTTGATTCGTTTAAGACCAATATCGATCATCACAAGAGAAAGAAAATAACAAATATATCATTATTTTTCATTCAACACGTTCATGACTCAAATACAAGATGATATTTCATTAGACCTCAGCTTTTTAAATTCGTGATATCAACTGACATATCAAAGACTATCCAAGGTCCATCTCACGAATTTAATCCATCATTGATCCATGATTTGTAATAATATCCAAAAAAATTGAAGTAAGAACAAAACCTAAGATGGTTTCATTCTTCTTCTTGTTCGGTCAAAAAGGGAAAGACGAAAATAAAAATCATTAGAAAAACCTACCAGATCATGTAGACAGTCTCAAATCCTCAAGCCATCCCTGTGGCGAGGTAAATACGAGAAGGATCGTGCTTGTTAAGAATGATTGGGGGCGGAATATTTTTGTGTTTAGGGTTTGTATGATGAGGTGAGTTTTGATCTAAAATGGGGACAGACGTCTTAGTTGCTAGGGTTAGTGAGTATTTTTAGGTTTTGGATTGTGTGTGTAATATGAGAGTTATATACCCGGTATATTAGGGTATGGGTGTTAATTTGTTATGCTGACTATGGATATGGGACTAGATCGTGTACTATATTTTAACTGGGTCAAATATATTGAAATTGAGTGGATTGGGCCGAGTGGTGTAATGTGGGATTTGATTCACATGGGCTTGAAGCGGGGTTGAGCAACAATTGGGAAATATTTATGGAACGTGTAACAGTGGGCTGTTAAATCCAAGTGTGGTATCGAGACAAGTATGCTTAAGAAAAACTTAAAATTGTGGTATCTCAAATGTGATATTGAGTTTACGCGTTGTTATTAGGCCTCATTCATGATTCGGATATTTTGAAAAATCACATTCTTGGACATTGTTATTGGTATCTATTTGTGGACTTGGACATTGTTTGGGTATTCATGATCCGGTTGTTTTGGTATTATTTGATATATCACGAAAATCTTACATTTGAGAAATTGTACCAAAGTTTCACATTTGATAGATACGAGGTTATTGTATGTCATGTGATCCGGATAATATTGGTCTATAGTCATGTTATATTATGGGTTGAGTAGTTCTTATTTTGAATGGGCTGCGGAGTGCTGTTACTGATGAGACCTGATTTGAGACATGCGAGTTGAATGTTGATGATGCGATTTGACGATGAGATTTATGATAATAAGATTTGATGATGAGTTTTGGTGTAATGCTGAGATTCGTTATGTTATGAGATTTGATACTTTGGTGTATACATTTTCACGGAGAATATCATGTCACGGCTTGAATTGATGGTTGGACAAAGTTGACTACGGGGTTGTTTGTACGGTATTTCTATTTGGAGTTGAAGTGAGGCTTTCCGGACGCGTTTACTTATTTCGTCTTCTTTCTTTCTACCCTTCCACGAAGATGACTTGTTTGGGCATTTATAGAGTGTAATAAAGACTTGACTATCTAGTTATTCTTGTGATTCTTTCTCGCTTAACCCACAAAATAGCTACACTTTCGGTGTCTCATGCAGATTGAAGATACGTTAAGAGGTTTTGTACATTAGATACACCGTTTCTTTTTCACAAAGATTAGTACAAGATTAAGTAGCAAATCTGGGAAATTCTTCTTCAAGTTCAGTATATCGGGTTTACTTCACCAAGTGGTCACAGCAATAGCTGACAGAATATGTAAGAGATGTGCTTACCAAAGTATTTAAAGGATGAGATGTGATCAGAAATTCCCATGAGTTATTCGATGCCACAGAATGTAAATGATGCTTCTCAGTCTAACCAAAATCTTTCAAGAATCTTCAACGTCACTCATGATTTTTCAAAATGTTTGCTTATGACAAGAACTTCTCGTGCAAATGGTCGTACACGTTATGATGCTTCCGAAAGTTCGAAACCATCATGGGGGAGAAACGTATACTTTGATGTTTTATGGTAAACCTCCAAGGGAAAGTAGTGTATACTACTATACTTAATATGGTTTGTGAAGTATTCTACATATGGGAGAAGAATTGTTGATGATGGAGAATGAACAGTTGATGAACCGTTGCATGTTCCTCTAAAACAAATATTCACCGAAACCAAAGTTGTCATAATACATTCAAACTGACATTGTTTACGGTTTAGTCTTGATTTTGTAAAATCCCGCGAAAGAATCTATTTCTCGGTTTAAATCATAGATTTGTAAAATCCCGTGACAACGGAAACATTCTGGTGAAAGAAAAAGTGCATTTCCGGATCTATCTTTCAATTTATTCTTGGTTTTGTAAAATCCGGCGAAAGAATCTATTTCTCAGTTTAAACCATAGAATTGTAAAATTCCGTGATGATGGAACCATCCTGGAGAAAGGAAACTGTATGTCTGGATCTTACCTGATGTTGGTGCTATGGTTTCTACTTCGAAGAAGGGATAAAGGGTGTACTTCATGAATTGGGTGTTTGTTTGGATTGTCTTCTTGGTAGTTTGGTTATTACAAGGTTTTACGGGGTTATGTGCTTTTAACCAAGGTCGGGATGAAACCATTATCATAGTTCACATAAAACGTCAAAGGAGGCTAGATTTGAGCTTTTAACCAGAAGATGTGACAACGACGTTAAATCAGTATTATTTATTTGAGATTGAAGTGAAATTTCACGGGCGAGTGTACTTAGTATCTGAAGGTATCAGGGATGGTTGGATGAAGATTCTTCGAGATCCTTGTTCGAGCTTTTAACATTTTCAAAGACGAAGACTTGGAAACCTTGTTATTTTTTGGTGATTTTTCTTTTTCTTTTTACCACCACAAAATAACTATCACTTTAAGGAGTTACGTTGTAGTGCTCAGTATCACATTGAATTATGGATTTTCAAGAGGTGATGTACGTCTGATACTTGATGGTTGGTTGTATGAAGAGTATAAAGTACTTAGGGATTCAATGGGGCATGAATTCTCGGCACCGCTCTTTGTTACATATGTTCAAGTTTAAGTCACAAGTTCGGGTTGTTTTACTTCAGGGTCAAATTCATCATATTGGGTTTTCTCCATCAGATGTCACGACAAAGAGCCTACTAAATGATAATGGGGTTGATAACAAGTTGCCAAGAGATGTAGAAAAGAGAGAGATAATGATGTTTGAACACAACAATTCAAGCCTCGTTCTCTAAAGAAAAGAAAAGTGTACGTTTCAGTGCGCTTTATCTTCGAAAAAAGAGAAATCTTCTTATGACGTTTGAACACAACAGTTCAAGCCTCGTACTCAAAATAAAATAAAAGTGTACGTTTCAGTGTGCTTTATCTTCGGAAGAAGAGAAATCTTCTTATGACATTTGAATACAACAGTTCAAGCCTCGTTCTCTAAAGAAAATAAAAGTGTACGCTTCAGTGCGCTTTATCTTCGAAAGAAGATAAATCTTCTTGTTTATGACCATTCTCATCAACATGCTTCATACTTTTTCCATGCGCGCTCAATCATCAAGTGAACCGAACTACTGTTGTTAGTAATCTTATTCCACTTGCTCAATTAAAACGGCAATGGCGACATCATATGCAACTTTTGCGGGAGAGAAGTGTGAATAGACTACATTTTGAAGATATTCACTTGTTTAATCAAGAATGGCATCTCCGTATGCAATTCTTGAGAGGGAGAAGAAGTATGATAATTCTGCATGTTGAGTTTTATCTGAGAATATAAGGTCATATGGCTCCTAACTCATGTAAGAATTGAGCTTCTTCTTATCGGACCATCTTCACATGGAGTTTCTTCTAAGAGCCATTGGTTGACATCTTCTCACGGGCTGATATGATTAATGACAAAGTGCTTCCAATTGCGGGGCTTATTTCCTTGATGAACATCTTTCTGTTCTTGTTTGATTGGGAGGGATTTGAGTTAAGGGGGTTTGCTATATATAAGTTAACGGGAATGCATTTGGTGAGAAGAAGATGTTAACATTCTATTCCCCAAATGGACAATCTTGAAGAAGGTCGAGTCTACAGTCTGTCCTACACTTTCTGCTACGTGTTAGAAGACTAAAGACGAGTTGCATTTAACTATCTAAAGACTTCTTATTCCGGGTAATTATCTAAAAGATTGTCGGTTTAGGGGAGAGCACTAATTGGGGAAGAGTGAAAAGTAAGATTCAATCCCTAATTAGATTTGCTCACATAATTCTTTAGCAAGTTGATTCTCACAGATACATCAGAGCTAATGAGGTTCTTCTCAAAAGATTTCAAGTATTTGGGCTTATAATGTGTTGTTGATTCTGAGTGTCAAAACCAGCAAGGGGGAAGGAGACACGCATCTAAACGCAAAACAAGTAAACTTGATGAGCTTAATACTTCTAAGTGATTGAAGAAATCCCGGGGAGACAAATTTCATGACCGCAGAGAAACTCAAGGTTTGACTCATGGCGTTTAGTGTTCCTATTCCAACTATGTGAGGGAAGAGATGGAAGAGTTAGTTTCTGGTGATAAAAGAGGTACAAAAGTGTGTGATGATTTCGATGTTATTGCAATCATCAGGGGATAGAATTGTGTACATTGCGGAAACAATGTTGTTTCACTTGAGAGCTTAATTGGTGATTCAGTGATAATCACATATTTCGGAGTTGACATCCGCAGAGATAATCAGTGATTCAGTCTACTACTTCAATGTTATCGGTTATTCTCTCTTTGGGCATTCGGGTACTTTGGGTTCTTGAGCTTCAAACACTATCATCAGGGAAGAGAAAAGTATACTTTGGGGTTATTCTTTGCATATCAGACTTAATCTGCTACTTTGATGTTATAAGTTTCTTTGTCTTTGGGTATATGTGTATTCGGGTTCTTGAGCTTTATTCTAAGAGACTGACTGCATCAATTCAACTACTTGGGGGAATTGGTCTCTTGACATCTTTTGGGGATGCATTGCTTCAGACTTCAGTGGAAAAGAAATATGAGAAGATTCTATTCAAGTGTGGGATGATACGTTGTTGTTCTATCGGATGATATAACCCCGAACAGAGATTCACGATGATCATTCTTAAGAGGAGTAGCAAGATCGATGATATGGTGTGCTTCCTTGTGCACCTTGCTAAGGCAAGCTTGAAAGAGTGCTTAGAATCTGCTCAGCATGATGATTTTCGGTTTGGGGGGAAGCTGCTAAAGTCTCACTTTCAGAAGGTTCAAGTTCTACAACGATTCAGGAGCCTCGGAAGCTTTGATGGTGAAAGTTTAAGAGATGGTGATTTCTATCTTCTACAACGGGGCTGAACGATATCCTTATCTCGGTACGCGTATCATCATCTTCTAAAACTATATCATCTTCAATCTTCTTTGTAAATATTTATCAAACAAAGCAAAATACAAAAATATAAAACCAACAAAAAGAAAATAGAAAAATATAAAACCAACAAAAAAAACCATAAAAAATCAGAAAATTTTGAAAAATACCAAAAATATTGTTTTTCTAAAGACATGTCTTCCGGTATCGATAACATCTACGGTCTTAGAAATGTCATTCAACAATGGCACGGGGCCATAGATGAAGTTCGAGCAGAAGGTGTAAATTTTTTTTTCAAAACATGTCTAAAACCATGGTTTGCTATTATTTCAGATATGCAACCCGCATTTCAAAAGAGGAAAGTGTGGCGCTGAAACAATTTTCAGAAATTTCGAGCACTTGTCCTAAAACAAAATAAGGAAAGCATGTCAACAAAAAGATGGTTGTTCCTACACAAATGTTTTTCCGTCTAAAATTCTTCAGAAAAATATTTGTTGTTTTCTAAATGGTGGAAAATGAGTTGCCTGAAAATCAATCAGAATCTGTGTTTTCAGAAATTTGCAAACTCAATCAATGACTTCAACGTTTTTAAAACTTTTCAAAAAATGAGTCATTGATTGAGGGGGAGAATGTTTTCAAATTTATATCATCTAACGGGCTTATATAATCATCCTATGTGCTTAACAGAAAAAGATATTTGCCAATGTTGAAGGACTAGGAATCTAGGATATGATTGTTAGGATTAGATGATTATAGTTTGATGAACACATTATTCCCATGCCATATATGAACTGATTGATATGTTGGATTGACTTTTATTAGTCGATTGTTGTTTGGGTGTTGACGATACCATATATATGTATGTATGTCTACTAACATATGCAGATATCATGGTTCATAAGAATGTTTCCGATCCGGATCCGACAAAAGAAGATAATTGGATGCCGAAAGGAAAGGGTAACTATATCTTGGGTCGACAAAAGAAGAAACGGAGCTTAATTGGATCTCTATGAAGAGTTGGCACGATAGATGCAACGTTAGAGGTCTCACTGCTTCAGCAGATGGTTTTCTTTCAGCCTTACAGTAACAACAGAAGCTTCTCAACCACCTAACGTATCTTTGTGCAGGACAAGTAATGGATGATACCATTTTTCCACAATTTTGAAAATATTGTTTTGAAAATGGAAAATATTGTTTTGAAAATAAATCGGAATCAAATTTTGGAAATCAACCAGACTTCATTTTAAACTAAAGTCACTCAATCAATGACTACGTTCATCGATGATTTCAAATTAAATATTTTCAAATGATATTTCTTCAAAATAGTCCGTTATGTACAATATAAAGTGGTGATCTAAAGATTTAATGTTATGTCATGGTATAATTTTCTTTAAAACTCAAAGATCTTTCAAAATGAAATTTTTTTCTATTCTTGTTTGATTGTGAAATTGTTTTATTTTTAATTACAGATCTCTTAAAACTATCATACCTGACACTAACAATCTTTAATGTCTAAAATTTGTCCATATTAGTCATTTTTCAAAAGTAAATCATGCCACGTCTTTCCCCTAAAATTTTCTAAATGATTTAAATCAACTAGGATCACAAATCTCAAATGGTTTGAAATTTTTGATCGGGGGAGAGATCATGATTTAAATTTCAAATCTGTATAAATGGAATGGGTTTTAGTCATTTAAAGGCACTCCTGCCTCCATGTGCCAAACGATTTCAATTACACGATGCACATGTTGAGGGGAGCCTCTATCCAAAAACCAGAAGAGAATTTAAATCAGGCACATTTTCTCCCATGTTTTCTAAACCTAATTAAATCACTTGGGATCCAAAATATCAAAGGGTTTGATATTTTTGATCGGGGGAGAATTTGTGATTTAAAATATGAAATCTGATAAAAAGTGATCATTTTGATTCAAAGGGCAAGCTCTCTCTAATATGTGCTAAACTCTTTCATATATCGATGTACATATTGAGGGGGAGCGAATGGTTTCCTTTTTGGCAGTGTGATCATGAAAGTACTTCAAAGAACTCTTTCCTCTATGTGCTAAATGATTTAAAACAACCAACGCACATTTTGAGGGGGAGAATATACCAAGAAAATCAAAAGGCTTTTTCTAAAGAAATTGTGATCAAGAAAAGATTTTAAAGTCCTCTTGCCTCCATGTGCTAAAAAATTTTGAAATCATATGCACATGTTGAGGGGGAGCATTTCTAAATAATCAAAAACAATTGAGGTACAAAATGCTTTGATTATATCACAAGTACCTTGATTGATTTTCCAAATGATTTTTCAATTGGTTTCAAGAAGGAAAGAGCTGTACCAAAAGACCGACCATCTTACTTTATGCATTGGAGTTATAAGGATGATAAGGTTAGTATTAGTTTCCACGATCCCACAAGAACCGGAGGGGTCTACCCAAGGACAATTCACTAGATAGTGTAGAAGTCCTTAGGTATGATGAAAAAAGGAGAAAAATGAGAATATGGGAAGAGTGCCGACTGAGACAGACCTAGGACTGGAACAAACCCAACAAGGTTCTTGTTAGCCTTAATAGTTTTATTAGAAGTGATGGTCATTCACATTTAGGAACTTTATATCGTGTGTTAGATATCATGATAGAATAGTCAACGGGCTCGTGGATTGGACTAAGCTAAATGGGTATTAGTTTAGTTAAGCTAGCCTTTTATCACTTGTTATCCAATCCAAGTCCACGAGGCCCAAACCCAAGCCCATTAGGGCATCTAGTGCTTGTACTATAAATACCCCTCAAGTATGTCATTTGAGGGGTGTGCTTGAGTGTGTTTTGTGTGTGTTTTCTTATGAATTAGTGTTTCATCTTCTACTCTTTGTCTCTCTAAAATACACATATCTTCATTCAAGTCACCACATCTTTTCCTCATCTCTCTAGTTATATTGTGTGAAATGGATTGATAAAAAGGGTCCTAACAGTTCTAGTTATGAAGTCTCGGTAAGCACTGAAGGGGTTGAAGAATGAAAAAGAAATGAATGTAAAAAGGGTGAAAGAAAATATCCTCAATAATTCAACCTTAGGCGAAACCGGGTTCAATACATATACTCTTGGTGGTTACTAAGTAGCCTGGTATTGAATACAAGGCGTCATAAACCCGGTGAAGCACCGCACTAAACTTCCTAAGCTACTCAAGTTCCTCTTAAGAGGACTTGTTTTATTCTCACGGGAACCTACATAATCTATCGACTTTCTCTTAGAGATTGTTGATATTGAAGAAGGAGACCCTCTCCCTAGTCTCCGGCATAGGAAACCAAATGTGCACTGTTGAGTCTAGAGCCAAGAGATCATCCACAAAATCTCATTAGGACACAAAATAAACGAAGACTTGCTGTTTCACACAATGTGGAAAGTGAGAATATATTGAGAGTCCTACGCATTATCCTTGTGGTATTGCCAGAACATCCGAGTGATATGTTAAATATTCACAATGAAGATGGAAATCCTTCTAGAACCAACATCAAACAAGCTCTTGGTGGGTGACATGTGAGATCTTTCCAAAAGATCAAGCTTGTGACAACTGGATAGAAACGAAGGGGCGACTCATTATTGAATCAACCTTGGTCCAGGAAATGAATTGACGAATACTTTTGAAAAACCGTTCGATGTGCAAATCTTATTTTTTCTAGCACATCGAGTGTGTATTCATTTTCAAATTCAAAAAGTATTTCTGATTGAAAATTGATCTTTGTTATAAAACCTTCTTTGTATTGCAAAACTCTTTCTTGAGCAATACGTGATTGTTTTCAAATCATTTTTAATCAATCAGTAAATCTCAATTTGCTGGTTCACTCACTCCGTGTTGTATGCTTTGAGACGCTCCGGTTTGAGAACGGCTAGAACAACTGCGAAACCCTGTCAAGGAGATTCTTCGGAACTCTACCTGAGCACATGAAGTATTTATACTGATCAACGGGGAACCGTGGTTCTTGCAACTGTATTCAAAGAAAGTGAACAAAGACACTTTCGTGTGTTTTATTGCTAAATGTTGTTTGCAGGAACTATTGGACGGTTGCAGCTGATCGATATTGAGAAGTCAATTCACAACCCCATGCTCACAGCATTCACACTTAATTGAAGAAAATCATGACCATCAAATACATACAACAAAGATGCTTCCGCTAACTCTGATGAAAAGATGTCATGATCCAGAAAGTGTGAGCATGTCAATCCAAAAGTCACAACATCACATGAAGGCAACACAATAAAGGGTGATCTAGAGATTCACTGTGGCTGATGATCTCAAAGAAACTCGAAGATCATCAAGATGTGGATCAGTTCAAAGACCTTCACTGAAAGTACAAAATAATCGGACTATGAAGAGTCACTGCTAAAGAACAAAGATCGCGGAAGTGAAGAATTGAAGTCTACGAGCTCAGAACAGAAGACAAAATAGAATGCTAGGATTCAAAATGTAAATCATGGGGTGACCTCCCTTAGGGAGAGATTGTTAGGATTTAGAAAATCCATAGTGAAGTGTCGGTCACCCCAACTATTGTCTAGCATATGTTAGCTCGTAGACATATCGTTATTTACTAGTTATTTAGTTAGTTAGCTAGTTAGTTATTAGTTTAGAGTAACACCGTGGAGGAAGAACGGGTCTTTACCCACTGTATGCGTGATCCACAGTCCAACAGGAGGACGTATTCTTTGTAACTATAAATACCCCTTCCATCCTTGGAAGGGGTGGTGCTTTTAATCTAACCTTTCATTTTTTGTTTTTACTTTCTCTCTATAGAACACCTTCTCATCTCTTTCACTCTCTAAACATGGCTTTCTTGATTTCTCACCATCCTAGGCCACCCGAATCATCAAACAACTTAAAAAGTATGATCCAACAACCAATAGGGTCCATATGGGTGGCATTGGGTTCAAGTCGAGACCCTCAAGGAACAATGGGTCCGGGTCGAGTCGTTGTGGTAGCATATTAGGTAGTTTGGATGAGACGCGGGGAGCCAAAGAGCTTCTAGGACTTATTTGGTTCGCGTGGTCTTAACCGGGACCGTGTCATGACCATTAGGGTCATGACATTGGTTATGGGTATGTTTGGTACTTTATTTGGATGGTGGGATTGATATGAGATTGTTTGGAGGTTTATTGGAGATTGCAGAATTGTTTACTTTGGACTTAATATCATATGTGTCAACTTTGCGCAACGTTGGTGTTACTGTGACTTTTTAGTCTCGGTTAACCACGACAACGCTGTAACATGGACTTTAGTATTCATTGGACAATATGACGTGTAAAAGCCGAGAGTCATGACTCGGACTTGTGAACTCGAGACAGATAATAACTCGAAACTTATATTGAAACTTGATATATATATATATATATATATATATATATATATATATATATATATATATATATATATATATATATATATATATATATATATATATATATATATATATAAACTTGTAAATAAAACTAGAAATATAGATAATAAATGGTTTTATATTAAATATTTGATAACAAGACTACCTTGTTATTCGATACTTAAAAGGGAACTAACGTCTTAAAATAGAAATGTTTTGTAATAAATGAGTTATTAAATGTTTCGAGGGCACGTTTACCGAAATGTGTCATTTATGAGTAGTTAATACCCATTATGTGTTATGCATGGGTTACGGATGACTTGACATTAATAGCGTTGATCCACGTGGATAGCAGACTTATTAGGTTGACGAATCTAATAAGAGCCCGTTATGTGCGTAGGATAGCGTTATTAATGGGTGAATTATCCTTATAACTCGTTAGGATGTGACTAGTTTTTCGGATGATAAGTGACATAAATAAATGGTTGAGTTTATCGAGTTGACGAATTCGATAAGATCTAACGATTTATTTTGAAACTTATTAAACTATAAAGCTTATCGCTTAGAAGTCTCATTGTGTAGTTATGAGTTGCATTGTTAGAGATATAGTGCATTCATGGAGTCTTGTCGGGTCGATACCACTCACACAATGATACCAAACGCTTGTAACTAAATAGTGAAACGAGACATTTTTGGAGATAAGAATTGGAATATATTCGGGGTAGATAATATTGAAATTGGAAAACATATTAAGAATTGGTTTATATTAATAGGTTGTGCCGAGTCAGTAGTTGCTAAGCCGAGTTAGCTGTTATCTGCGTTTCTAGTGATTGTTTGTGCTTTGCTTGTTTGAGGTGAGTTTCATAGCCCCACTTTTATCTTCATTTTTAACTAAATTGGGGTGAGAAATCATGCTACTCTTTTTGAACCTACTTAAACTCTTTTTGATTTGCTTATGTGCTGACTAGTATCGATAGATATGTGGTAGATGTTGCCTTAGTCTAGGGTAGCAATCACTTGCTATAACTACGTTGCCTAGCTAAGAATAGATATCTACTCTGACCTAGTCCAGGGTAACATTTGTTCTAGGCCTTGCTATGACTGTGCTGGCTAGAGTCGCCTAGGGCCCTGTTAAGATCTCGATTATGTTGTTGGAATGTGGTTGGAATTTTTATTGTGTATCTATCTTAGTCTCGCATAGCAAATAAACTCTTTCATGTCCACTACTGAATTTATACTTAAACCTATGAACTCACTAGCGTTAGCTGACCTTTTAGCATGTTTTCTTAGGTATTTGAATTGATGTTGGGAATGCTTGTTCTATGGAGGCTTGGCAGAGAGGCATGGTTGGAGGATCATAATTAAAATCTGATAATATTATGTAGACCTATTTTATAATCTATGTTGAGCCTTATATTTGACTATTTTGGGATAATTGTAATCAGATAATTAATTATGGGATTGGTTGAGAACTATTTACGATTATCTTGTTTTCCTATACTTGTGTGATGTACCAATCCAGTAACCCCCCGAAAGCTTGTTTAAGTCTTCCGATGTACCGAGATTTGGGGGTGTTACACCATATGGATGACAACACAAGCATAACTATGATATAGAAATAAGAGAAAGAGGTAGAGTGGTCGATACTTTCACAAGATAAATGAACAAAGGTTTAGTAGCATAAATGAAAGAACCAACACCCTCAAGTGAGGGTTTACAATAGTATTTATATGAGAGAGAGCTAGGGCAACACATCTAGTCTCTTCCTTGTGTTTGTTTGGGCCTTATCATAGGCCTATGGGCTTACTACATAAGCCTAGACATAATTACTAACTTATAAGCCTTAATACTTAGCAACCTATTACATAGTTAATGACCGACACTTGATTGTAGTTACACGTAATCCCAACAGTTTTGAACGGTTTATAAAAATTGTTTTATAAATCAAACCGTCCTGGTACCACTAGTTGTTCCCTTTACACAATTAGCTTAACTACAAAGTTAATCTATCTGTGTTCCATGCTTAAGTGATGTAAATAAATACTTAGTTAATAAGAAAGAAAACTTAAAGTAAATGACACAAAAGGTTTTCAACATCTAAATTATTATTAGAAGTAAGTCAAAGAAATTATACCCATGTATTTGCGGAATAACACTTGGAATTGAATGACAAGTATAGTGTTGTCTCCTTTCTAAAGTCAAAGTTAAACTTTAAGTACAACTATGCTAACTAACTAAGTTCAGGCTCAGGGACTTAGTTGTATTTGAAGGAGTAAAAGTGTTTGTGAATGTCTAAGTATTAAGTGAACAAACTTGTCAACCTTTTACTCCTCACATCAACTATTTATATACACATGAATGAATAATTAACGTTAAGTATTTTGTCTCTGTTACAAATGACTATTTTGAGTAGAGGACAACAATGCTTTCTGAGGAACAGTGATGACACTGTTATGATCTTTAGCCGTTCAGGAAAAGTTTGACATTTTCATGTAAGGACCCTGCCTTATTCAATTATAACTTATCCTGCCTTGTTCTGCTTTTTCTTCAGGCCTTAGATAGTCATCTAAGTCTTCAGTTCTTCTCATTGAACCCATCACCGTCTTTTTTGGCTCAGGTATCATCACTGAGTACCGCCTCACTGAATGGTAACTCTTTCTTCTTAAACTCACCCTGAGCATCCTGAAGGTAACTCACTAAGTGGTTGTTCACTCAGTGACTTGAACGATGTTAAATGTTATACAACACTTAGGGTATTTTCTATTCGAATGCTAGATTAAGATCATGGGTAGTGAATTAACCGAACAAAGAAAAACCAACCACTATATTGTACTACTGCATGAGTCGAAGACCATAGTTCTTCCAATAATTGCCTTATACGTCGAATAATGTAGCGGCGCATGGGTAAAACTGCGGGCCGTCATCCTGAAGACGATTTAACTAAAACCATTCACTTGCAAGAACTCGCGGGATAAACTTAGCCCGACCCAATACGCTCTACCTTGCAAGTCAATTGTTGGAGCAAAGCCCGTCATCAATAAAAAAGGTGTAAAACTTTAATTTACAAAACATATTATAAACTAGTTTGTTTTCCAATTCTCTTCGTAGGAAGCTGAAGCATTATCACATGTAAGCCGAACCCATTTATTGACACATAAGACTTCACAAAAACAATAGCTTATAATAAATCTAGTTTCATAAGTTTTAATCATGTTTATTTATTTTCCAAAACCCTTTGCTTTAACATGAGTCAAAACTATTAGTTAAAAGCAAAAATAAACGACTAAAACACATAACAGTTATTGATACAATTAAAGTTTAATCAATACATGCAAACCAAACGTCGATGACAACCTAATAATGGCCAACTAATATATATATATATATATATATAGGGAAGGTTATTTTCGAACCAAATAAATTATGAATCTATGAGAACCAAAGATCAACCAATCAGATTTTTCTTATATTAATTTTTATTATTTAATTCAAAAGGGTATAATGGTAAAATTACTTTTTTTATATTTGATTTTTTTTTTTATAAAAACGTTTTTAATTCCGTAATTTTTATTTATTTTTTTTTTTTTTATTTTTTTTTTTTTTAACATTGTGTGCACATGTGTTTTGCATTATGTGATAATTGTATTTTTACATGTGTGTTTTTTTTCATGTGTTTTTTTTACATGCATTTTTTTAACATTGTGTGCACATGTGTTTTGCATTGTGTACACATGTGTTTTGCACATATATCTTTATAAAATATTACATAAATATAAATACAAACAACAAAACTTTATTATTAGATTTATGCAATTCCAAAATTTACAAATTGTCTTACTCTAGTTATATGAGATTCAGCTTTATCACAAACGTCATCATGTTTACACTTGTATTCAATTTTATTACAAATATATGAAGCGTGCACATGTGTTTAATACAATGTCTTTAACGGTTAGTTCATCTTTTATGCGTGCACATGTATTCCTCCTTGGTTCAAGAATCCATGAAATCGCCCATGTGTTTTAATCCTTGTGCACATGTGTTTTATCGTCTCGCTCATCTTAACTTATAGTATAAGTTTGTGCCAAGATCCACAACGCCGAGTAACACGCCACAATCAATTATAAGTTTTGGTTAGTTGAACAAGTAGTCTTAGTATATGCATAATCTAACAAAACACATGTGTCTTCTTACTCATAAGCTATACTTGGTAAATAACATTTATCATATACATGTATGCACAAATAATAACAATATCTTCTTTAATAACATATATGCATTTTCAATAAATATAAACTACGAAACTTAAAAAAAACATATGCACAAAAGATATCAAATTCACCATAAACCCTAAAAACACATATGCACTCTCAATAACACATATGCACTCTCATTTTATTCATTTTGCATCAGCCATAAACACATATGCATTTCAAGAGCTATACTTTTCATTTTATTCATTTTGCATCTGAAAACATTTTCTGAATATTCAACACTTCTTTTGAAACAAAAACCCATCCGTTTTCAAGAGAATCAAAATGGAATATTAGAGAAAACTTTTCACAAGTCACAGCTATATGAACCATCTCCATTTCTAAATAACACCAACAAGTAAATCAAGAACCTTATCTACTTTTCTAATAAAAATCGCAGCTTTTTATAGCTAACCAACTTTTCGGTCACACCTAAGATCGCCACATTTTCGGTCACATCTAAGATCGCCACATTTTGGGTTGTTCTTAACTAGGATTTAACTAAAATATTACAAATTTGTTTACACAAAAAAACAAAATCTAATTATATAATATAAAAAAATATACTTGATTCATATTGAGTATGATGAGTTCCCATAACTAGTACCCACCCCCAAAATCAATAAAATAAATCAGATCTACCACTAACATAAATTTGTAATGTCACTAACATAAAAATGTGATTAATTTGTTACCTCAGATACGGGGACGAGATCTGGTGTTGGAAATGGAAATGGAACGAGAGAACGAAAGAAAGAGACAAGTACCACGAAAAATTACTCATTCCGAAAATAATCGACCATTACCTGTAGCTTTTATATCCCATCGAAAATAATCGATCCCCAACAACCGAGACCTTAAAACTCAACTGCCAAAAAAAATGACCACGAAAAATTACTCATACCACGAACCAATTGAAATATTATGACGAGATTGATGGTGACTTGGTGAAGCACCAACAGACCGCCGGAAATACTATGGAAGATGGAGGATTTTTGCTAATGGCGGCTCACTTTTAGATTAGGGTTGAAAGAGAGAGGTTTGAATGGGAAAGAGAGAGACAGGATCTGATAATTATGATTTGTGATAATCCTTCAAGATAGGGACGGTTTTAAAACTATATTAATGTGATGTCCCTAAAATGCCCTCCCACCCTTCACAATATAATCCATTATTTTATGCTTAATTACAATTAGGCCACTTTTAATCACGTCCATTGATCTTTTAATCCAATGGTTAAAATAGTTCTCGTATTCTCGCAATTTATTTGGTTCTTACAATAACCTTACACTATATATATATATATATATATATATATATATATATATATATATATATATATATATATATATATATATATACCTTAGCAATAATCTACAAAGTTGGAGCCCTCGAGTCGTGGATCTACCATAAGCAATTCGAGTTCAAGCTCTTTACGGTTGATTTGTTATGAATTGTTTAGTGACCAGGTATCATGCAATCAACAACTTACAAAATTAAATAAGCACACGTATAACAAGTTATAATCATCGGTTTTGCATGTACAACAATTAACAATTAATCAAGAATCATATATCTATATATCAATACAAATTATCCATGATATACATGCATGTGTTCGACATGGAGAATCAAGTAAACTAGAAATACACGGTAAACAAGTTAAAAAATGATCAATTAAAACAAGTAATACATCTTAATTAACACGTAAAAATTGCATACAACCTAGGGTTTTTCTTCTACCAATTTTAAAGACCACCTTGGTCAAATTTTTAACAAGAAAAAATATCACCCAAAGGGCTTAATAAAATTAAAGTGAAGAAAACTCGTGAATCTAGCGTTTTAAGGTCCAATTTTGCTTTATTTTATGTAATCAACTATGGAATTTGCTACAACCACACAAATCATCCACAAAAAAATTCACACGCTGAGGTGGAAGTGGATGATTGGTTTTTTGTGAGAGTGGATCCCACAAAAAACCAATCATCCACTTCCACTTCAGCGTGTGGATTTTCTTTGTGGGTGGTTTTGTGTGAATGTATCACTCCTCATCAACTATACTATACAACAGCTCGTGATACCGCTGTTGAAATTTTAAAATATTAGACATGTTATATAACACGAGTAAACGCAACGGATAATATGATCAAGTATATTATACAATTAATTAACATAACTAATTACTCCGTGGGTACTAATTTCCTATACTTGTTGTGGATCGAATAAGGAACAGATTCACGAACGTGGGTACTAATTTCCCCAAAAGACCACATGAATAACTATAGAGGTTTTAAAGTAAAAACCCTATATGGTCTCGCACACAACACGTTATCTAGCAATACAATTAGAATGCTAGTTCTTGGATCACGATAATAAACCAAACACTTTGTTTGCCTGACTAAAATCGAATACCCTTGCCTAAGAGGGGTTGTACGATCGGTTTACACAAGAGAGGAGAAGAGAAGTCAGGTTTGCTAGGTTTTCCAAAATAACAAATAATGAACCAACGATTTCATTATATAGTGTTTGGTAAACTTAGAGAACAAGTTACAAACCCTAACCTCCTCCTTTCTATAACTTCGACCAAACCTCCTTAAGGGAAGATTCTAGAATTGTTTTTAAAGTTTATTTCAATTAATCTTAAGTCCCCACTTAAATAATTAAATGCCTTAACTAACGACCGTTAAGTAACGGTTAATTAACGTCCCTTAAGTACTTATCATGAAATATTTACACAATTAATATAATACAATAATAGATTAATTATTCAACTAATATAGTTAATATAATACATTATATATATATAAATTACATTATAAATTGTATCTACGTGTTAACGTGTATGGTCCCATAGGCTTACGTATTTTCCGGACATATATTTATTTGTAATATGGACATATCTCAACAAGTAAAACCTAACAAGGTGCTAGGGAAGGAGACTACGAAGCAGTTGTATGCTTAACATGCTGATTCTACATGTGTTACAGTTCTGATATTGTGTTTCCCTATTTTTCTTCAGCCATTTAACAAAAACACGTCTCTAGTGGTGGGATCAGCACGAAAGACGTGCCACTAAAAAGAACACTTTCATACATATAAATTGTAATCGATCGATTGACTCTGATAAGCCAGAACAATTGCTCAATTGACCGTCTGATTTTAAAAAAAATATATAAAACTCTATATGAGTCGGTTTATGGCCTGTCCAGTGTGTCAAACCAATCATTTTAACCAAATATTCATAATTTCATATTGCTGATTAATGTTATACACATATTTAATCTGTAAGTAATTAACATAAGTTGTTAAAAATAAAAAATAAAAAAATTTAAAAAATCTTGGAGATAATGCATGGTAGTGCCACAGAGAGGTGTAAACAAGTCTAGCTAAGTCTAAGCGTGCATGAAAAAGCTCAAACTCAAGCTTGGCTTGTGACATATTTATTAACATGCTCGGACTTCGTAAATAACAACCACGAATTTTATATAATACTAGAACATGTTTGTGACAAATAAAAACATTCCTTACATAGTTTATTAATTAAATTATTTATAAACATGGGAGTGTCAGGAAATAAGTATCACAATCTTGTAATTGCATCTAAATTCACACAGATCTGTTGGATAATCCCAATCAATTGTACGAATCTAGGTGATTTGAGATTGATGTTTTGCACATCTTAAACATTGTGCTTGTGAATCATGTACTTTGAGATTGATGAATACATAGAGAAAAGGGTGACTTGGTGCATGCAACTTGCAACGAATGGTTGTATTCAGTGATTTTGAGTTTTGAAATCGCGTATTCGATCAATTATAGAGATGCGCTAGTATACCTTTTTTTTTTTTTTTTTTTTTTAAATGGGTTTCAGACTACACATTGGCGGACCGATTAATCTAAGGGCGATTACTACTTTGGATAAGACAGTCGGTAAGAGCGAACCTCCCGCCATAAGAGAGTTAATTTTCTCCCGTTGATTCGAACCCTGACCTCAACTTTGAAATACCCTGATCACCCTTGTGGTTGAGATGCACTACACTTATCCCTGACTAAACTTGAACCTGCTACTATACACTAAGGCAAACTATTACTGTAATAAATATTGAGTTACATTGTACCAAGGCTCCTATGTAGAGGTAATTAAACAAGGTACGTAATTTGGGTGAATAATCCGACGGAAC